>CAJHQQ010000029.1:0-553700 GCA_905132885.1 Moricandia moricandioides
CGGACAATAGATCGGTCTCGAGGTCGCGAAATAACCGAGAAGCTCTTCAAATCGGGGGAGGATCACCGTCTACCTCTATCACCGTCGAGAGAGTTTCGGGAGAGAAGGAGAGAAAGAGCGAGAGTTGTGCAATGAAATCGCCGGAGAAACTTTCCGTCGGAAACTAGATCGGTCTCGAGGTCACGAAATAACCGACAAGCTCTTCAAATCGGGGGAGGATCACCGTCTTCCTCTATCGCCGTCGAGAGAGTTTCTGGAGAGAAGGAGAGAAAGAGAGAGATGTGCAATGAAACCGTCTCTTCCCCTTCACCGCGCATTACACCAATGCAATATCGGCACGTGTCCCGAAGGACCAGCCCAGGACGAGCCCAAAAAATTCTTAATCTGGGACTGTCTCTCACAATTACTCTATTTCTTATTTTCTTTTTGGGCCAAAAACATTAAGGACCCAGTTTAGGACCACCTATATTGATGGCCTAATGGATGAACCGACGGAGTTTTTAACATTTTATATTGTCTTGCACTGGGACAAAATCGAATTCAAAAGTTTAATAAAATAATGAATGAAGGAGAATCTTTCTGATGATCGTAGTTATTTTACTTAAAAAATCTAAATCTTCCACTATGCTTATTTTTATTTTATTTTTCTATTTATTGAATCGAATCTATTAATCGTAACACCATCCTCATATTTTCTATAGAATTTTCAACGTTACGAATCTTCTCTATTAAAAGAGAAGTACAATTTTTATCTACTATAAAAAAGTCATATTGGTCCATTTCAATAATTACATTTATTTGATTATTACATTTATCTTTCAAAAATAAAACATTTCAAATATTTTTAATAATTATTAGGATGTTATTAATAAATAATCAGTTATAATAAAATCTGTTTTAGAAAATCTATCAAGATCTTACTAAGATTTTTAAATGAATTCATTCATTATTTTAGTAATTAATAATATAATAGTAATAAGAATTTATTATAGAAGTAAACTATGCTACTTTTAGAGATTTTATAAGTATAATCTATAAATTATATTAAATTACAATTAATAGATGAATGAAATATGAAAAATTATCCACACGGATGTGCGGGTCAAAATCTAGTTAATGTCTACACGAGGATAAGTAACTTGGGGAGATGAAGAAATCTTATAATACAAGTTTAATAATTAAATCAAGAAAGCGTTTTGTGGCAAGTGATTTCGTCCATGTTGTTTGTATTCCTCATTTTGGAATTTGATTAGAGAACACATTTTGTTTGAATGTGGAATCGTATTCGGTGTTCCAATTTGACCACTAAGTTTTTTTATATTATTTTAAAACATATATAGTAATAATAGATATCCGAAATGGACCTATGACTATTCTTGTACAATATAGTAATAATACATCTCTCTATATCTATAGTATTTCATACAAGGGCTTAATGCAATTAGAGTTTTATTTTTTATTTTTTACACATAACTTCTTAGTACTAATACAAAAATTGAACGTTGTAGTAGTAGAGGGCCTAGATGGCAATAGGTAAAGCATAATATAGAGAAAAAGTTGACAGCTGAAAGATAAACTGCAAATCTCTGGAACGATAGACTCATTAATAATCATATTTATGTTACTAATCTGATTTTTAGGTTATGAATAACTAGTTTTTTTGCAACAATCGGTTAAATGAAACAAACACTTGAGTGTTCATGAATACTCATAATAGCAGTATAAATACAAAATGTTTAAAGCTGAGGATCCTTGAGGATGACAACAACAATAAAACCAAAGCTGGGCCAGAAATATCGTATTTTAAAATCCGGTTTAACTATTTATTCGAATTAGGAAACTAAAGAGTAACGGTTTAATACGGTTTGAAACTACAGTTATCAATCCTCAAAACCAAAAGAGTTCGGATAAATAGGGTTGGAAACTTGGAGTAGACGGTAATCCTTAAATTAGTTTTCCTTACCTTTTTATTTCTCTGTTTTGTATCCACTTTAACTCATCGTTGATAACTTATTTGTTGAAAGTCACTAACAAGTAACAATAGATTGTATCGAACTGATGAAATTTATTAATATAAAACTAAAAAAGGAGTATGTTAGATAAAACTAATATTCAAGAAATTAATTGGCGGTAATTTGACATTTTATAAAAATTATTGATTATACAGACGTTTAAATTGATTTTTTCGATGTTTAGATCAATTTTTCAAAAATTATTTTAAAAATTTATTTTGTTTAATTTTAATTTGCTTTTGTACATACGTTTAGGAACGTCTAAACCGATTTTTTAGATAAAACTAATGAACTAAGTAAAACCAATAAAGTATTTGAAAATCTAAGTTGTTTGCCCTGGACAGAAAAACATACGAAAGAACATCTCCTCAACCCTAGCTAGTATATATGCTTTCAACGTTAGGAATTTGATTTTGGACTAATCTATATCTTAGGTTAATTATTATTTTATAAGTACCCGCACCAAACTAAGTAATCACAGTGTATCGTTAAGTCATAATCTATTTGCTTTAAGTCGAAGATAATTCACACATTTCTTGAATGGAACATAAACATAAAGATGCCAACTATAAGATTCTTTTATTTTTTTGTAAGAGTATCAGTTTCTCTTTTTATAAACTCTATTGATTTCGAACTATATATACAGTTTAATTTGCTAAAAGGATAAAGTTACTATTATTTTCTCTTATGTGAAACTGGCTCAAAGGATCCAAAATATGCTTAAAAGACTAGAGCCAACATCTGAAATTTGAAGTGATAATAATAAAATAAAACCATAAAAACAAAGGATTTGGTACAACGTCCATGTGGTTGGTGGACTAATCATGGTTTTACTAGTAGCTCTATAGTAAATAATCATAATTATTAAAAATATTTGCTATGATTAATATGAACCCCACCGACTCCAATTATTTTGTTTTCTCAGCAAAGCCACTAGTGTGACCTAAATTAGCTTTTCCACGTGACCACATTTTTAGGATATTCTTTTCCGCTAGAGAATTTAGGATCTTCGCTATTTGGAAATTAATTATTCATCATAGATTTTCTAGTACGGTAATGAGAATTTTTTTTGTAGTACCTAGACAAAGTTGAGTTTTAAATTTATTCAGTTTTAGTTCCAAGTCATTTAGGTCTCAGTGTTATAACTGATTTGATCCTTTAGTTTTATAACTTAAGAGAAATTTTTGAATTAAAAAACGTTACAAAGAAAATTGTATGAACCAACTATAGATGTAGTGAGCATTATTGACCCAACTATAACAAATTAACAATTGATGTTAAAAAAGTATTTTGTACATTTCAACATAGTTGTCAAGTAAACTAAACTGGTGATTATAACAATACTTTAACACAAAGATTACAAACATTAACCCACCACCAAAATGTGAGTTATGACTGATGAAGACAAGGACTAGTGACTTTCATTGGATTTTTATTTAACATATGGTCCGACACTTTACTGATTTAAACGTATTGGAAATGTTGCTATGGTTGTTGGAAAATGCATAAGTATGTGAAATAGAAAAATCGTCATTTCAAAGGTTCCAGTGAATTAAACCTATAACAATTCTTTCAAAAAAAAAATCCGCAGTAATTTAAGAACCCTATGCGTCCACAGATCACAATTGACCAATAATTCAAACATTTTCATTCAGGATATTTTAAATTTTAAACTTCCAGATTTTTGGAGGATGTAATATTATTATATCTGTTCAGCACAAAACATTTCTTTAAAAAGTTTATTAATTTGTTTCACAACTAATATCGTTTTATAGATAACTTTGTTTAAATTTGAAAATTTATCCTAACAATATTAGATAGATAAATTTATTTAGTATTATAGAGATTCATATGTTTTATTAACATGTTTTAAAAAACAAAATATTTTAAGATAGTCCTAATTTTTTTTGTTACAAAATAGTTTTTAAAAAAAAAATATATATATAGATTTATTAAATGATGTAAATATACATTTATACGCCTAAGGTTTACTAATTTAAAGTTAGGGTTTAAAGTTATGGGGTAGAGTTTCAGAGTTAAAGTTTAAAACTAAAAAATAAATAAAAAGTTATTAAAATTTTCAAAATAAAATGACCATTTTTATCGTTTAAAAAAAACTATTTTGATAATAAAATTTTAAAAAGTTACTTGAGAGAATTGCTCTTTCGAAAATTCTTAAATAATATTTTACGTAAAAAAAGAGTAAAATCAAAAAGTTAACAGAAAAGTTTATTTATGTTTTAAAGGGTTAGTTTAGGAGATTTAAAAAGTTGTATTGATAAAAGAGAAAAGAGTACAATAATAATAATGTTGAAATATTTTATTTGGTTAAGTAATGGATAATGTAAAACGATTATATTAAAACTATGATGTCAATTAGAAATTGAGAATATGGAAACTTAAAATATTCTAGTTTCAAATTGATCCTCTACATTGCCGACATTCGATCAAACTCTACAAGGATATTATTGACCAGCTTTGCTGAAGACACATGTCCCACGTTACCTGAATGGACGAGTCGACGGACATGAAATTTACAATATAAATTTTTCCACTGGAAGAAAAACAGTTTGCTGTTGATTGAGATGTATTCTTGTTTACAACTTTGACTTTGGTGATTAACTTGTTTAATGGGCTAAGCTAAGTTGATCAAAGGATATGGCTGGCCCATGCGATAGGGCCTTATTTCCCTTGTTAGTATTTACGTTCAAAATTGATAGATGCGAAGGAAAAACTAAAAGAAGGTTGTAGGTAAATATAATACAGGTTTCATGTGAATTCCACACTAATCATTATATTCCGGAAAAAGTTTTCTTACCACATAAAATAAAACCATTAACCACTAGACGACAAATTAGCACACCTAACGAAACGATAATTAAACCATTATATACAGTTCTTTGCCCCCATTCTCTTGTTTTGCCTTTTTATTTTGATAACATAATACAAATATTTAAGCAAAGTAGTCTTTGTTAAAGTCACTCATTGAACAAACTATTTCACGTGTCATGCAGAGAATAAATCCTTCCACCATATGATGTTATAATTGTAGAAGGTTTTGCTTTCCTAACAGTGAGATGGAAAAGCCGCTTGAAACTGATCCTAGTTCACTCTAATTTTCAAAATCAGCGTTGCGTATTTATCTTTATTTCATTAGATAATGTGTCCTAGATTTGCATGGCTAATCAATACAAGACAAGTTAACAAAAGGGGTCACAAAGTTACCAAATACGAAAAGGCACATTAGAAAAGGAGAGAACATAAGTGTACTATAAATGGGGAAAGTAATAGATGGTTCGTGGATGTGGCGGAGCATGAGAGAGTATAATTTGTTCTTTAGGGCTAGTGATTATAGGGTCCCCGTGATTGCATATTAAACAGTCTCTCTCTCTCTCTCTCTCTCTCTCTCTCTCTCTCTCTCTCTCTCTCTCTCTCTCTCTCTCTCTCTCTCTCTCTCTCTCTCTCTCTCTCTCTCTCTCTCTCTCTCTCTCTCTCTCTCTCTCTCTCTCTCTCTCTCTCTCTCTCTCTCTCTCTCTCTCTCTTTCTCAAGAACAACATGCAGTTACCCATTCCTTAGAGTATGTTTATTGGGGGATCTTAGTGGGTCTCTTAAGGGGTGATACCCACTAAATCCCCCAAAACCATTCTTTATATCTCTTAGTTAAGAGACCCACTTACCTTGGTCCTTGTACTATTTACAGATCTCACTGACACGTGGCGGCCCGCGATTGATGTTTTTAATTTTTTTTAAAAGAAAAATAAAAAAAAAACAAAAAACTCCTAAAAGAGTTCTTGCAATAAACATGCTCTTAGCACTATAACTGAAAATCGTTATGTATTTTCTATGTGATTCTTTCAACATCACCATTCACCAGAAGCATTTGATAGTTTTCTTATAGTGGTTTCAGATCAATTATGGCCAGGCCTGCCTCTGAATTTTTTTGGACTGAAAGGAAAAAAAAAGAATTTATTAATTAAAATAATTAATACTTTTTAAAATAGTTAAAAGAATTTGAAATATTAATCTTTCCGCTCCACCAAATAAATTCAAAAAATTAACTAAGCTATTGAAGATTTTTAAGAAGTCAAAATACATATTTTTTCATGGTTGAAAGCATATGTCATCAGTATTCGAAAACTTTAGAGATAAATTATCCAAATCTTTCTTTTATGTAAAATTTAGATGAATGGTACATTTTTAAGCTGCGTGACCTCGCTATCTTTGTTTTTCAAAATTTATACTTTTTAATTATGAACAACAACTAATACAAACAAAATATCATTATGTAAGCTACGTTTTAGTGCTTTTATGATTATAATGTATAAAATTTGTCATCTGTAAAGTTTGTCCATGTCTATTTATGTTTTATTATTTTCAGTCTACTGTTCCCTTTTTAACCATTTATACATCACGTAAACGTAAATTTGCATCGTGTTTGGAAT
The DNA here is from genome assembly GCA_905132885.1 of Moricandia moricandioides. Classification (NCBI taxonomy): domain Eukaryota; kingdom Viridiplantae; phylum Streptophyta; class Magnoliopsida; order Brassicales; family Brassicaceae; genus Moricandia; species Moricandia moricandioides. Next base: position 6,456 of record CAJHQQ010000029.1, read on the forward strand.
ACAAAATTCGACCTAAACATAAAACTAGTTTTGCCTCAACTTTCCATTTGTTTTTTTTTTTGAATTAACCTGGGGGTATCCCAGGCCCATGGAGAGGCCCAGACTAATCCCCAAGAGGAGGTGCAACCCATGGAAGAGTGAAGTCCATTCGTTACTTTAAAGTTTAAACAAAGAGAGAAACATATCAGGCCCCTTCATATTTGATTCATAATCTTCCAACCTCTTTTTAGAGTGACTAGTTTTGTAAATTAACTGGACACTAAAGACCCACACATGCTAATAGTTTCTTCAATTTCTGTAACTAGAACAAAAATACAACTTAATATATAATGGCAGCTTCATCATTTCCGTAATCTAATATTATATCGCATTGCCCCCCACCCTCCCTAATGGATTGACTGACCCTTCAAATCTCAACCTTTCGAAATGTCAGTCACTCTTTCCTCTAATTTTTTTCATCTTTTGATCTTTTTGTTTTGTCCTTTTATAGGTGTTACAATTATTTCGCCGGCTTATTACAATAGTATTCTTGGTTCTCATGAATCAGGGGTTTGATTATCAACCACTTTTAACTCATCTGAAATCCCAAAAAAAAACACACACTCATCAGTAGTTCACAAAAATTTGGAGAAGAACTCAAATACTAGTGTATTCAGGTAGATCGGACGAGATCCATATTGATAGGTCAACTATAGGATAGTTTAGCAAAGTTTGATCATGTTGGTTTACTTTGTCATATTGATTTTTTTTTGGGTCAAAACTTTGTCATATTGATTTTGATGCGGTTTACATGGTTATATATATATCAGGTCTGATGTGATGCACATTTACAAGAAAATATGTCAATTCAAGTTTGATGTACCAGCTAAAGATAGATAAAACATTAGCGGTCACCAATTCAACACCCATTAAAAAGCAACTAATATGAAGGTGGAACACTTACCAAAAGGAATCGTTGAATCAAACTTAATTGGTAAAATGGGTCCACTTACCTTAAGATTTGAAATGAATCAAACTGAATTGGTAAAATCTTAAGGTAAGATTTGAAATCGATGCACTAAAAGCAGCTAATATGAAGATGGAACACTTTACCAAACGTCAATATTATAATAGCATCTTTAAAAAGGACTTTTTCATCCAGTTTCTCATAAATATAAGAAAATGAACAGAAAGAAGAAAATGGTTAAAAAATATTTTCAGAAAATAAAAAAATCCAGAAAATGGAAAAACCCTTTCTCGACAGATATCAATGTATAAATAATTTATTTTATATTTAAAATTTAATTATGTTATTAATCTATATTAATAAAGTATTCTTGGTAGAATATCTACCAATAAGGATGCTCTACATTGAATGATAGTCAACTCTAACTTAATGTTAGAGTCTAGAACTAAAGGAATGATGGTAGTTATGTGTTCTTTCTGGATTAATGAGCGTAATTATGTTGCTTATATATAACAGTATAGAATTGCTTGGATGATACTATAAATGTCAGCTTCGGTTTTCACAAAACTTTATTTAATTTGTTCAAATAAATTTTTGGTTTTTTTTATCAGTGTCATATTCTTCTAGTGTATGCGTGAAAAACGTCAACAAGGAGGATACTGGTTCCCTAAAGAAGTAACCTTCACTTTTATTGAAAAAATATCTCATGTGACACATTCATTGATATGTAAAAAGCTGTCCTATGTTAACTTATATGATTGTGGAAAAGAATAATTGTTTTACTTTCGAAAGCAATGTATAAATATATGATTGTAGTGCATCAAATATGAATGGATTGACCAAGTGCATGATTCTAGCTCAAATTCATAGTTTTTTACAGTTATATATTTCATACAATTGGATCATATTCTGTTTAACTCATTATCTATTAGAGACTATATTTGGGAATCTTTTGCTCAAAGTGTGATATTATATAATTAACCAAGTGACAAAAAGCTGGTTTGTAAAAAAATAATATAATTTGTGATTACTGATTAGTTACTGGTATTAAGTACATAAGGATCCTTTTTGATAAAGCCAACAATATAATGTCTTAATAATCATGGAAAACTTGCGACTAAAGTCGTTTGTAATTTGCAAGTGGATTCCATGCATCGATTTTCAAATCTTACTTGAGATCAAATTTCATATCTATACATATATTTAATCATCAAAAACTAATACTGAGATATATATATATATATATATATGTACATTACTAAAAGGGTAATTCTCTAAAGTGGTCTTTTTAATTTTTATCTTCAAAATATCTTTCAAGAAAAAATTTATTGAATTTCTTTTTATTTTTAAAATTTTAATATATCTTTTTAATTTTAAACTTCAACTCCAAACTTTTCCATATAATTGTAAGCCCTAAATCTAGATTAGTTAACCATAAATGTATATTTATATTTTTTAATAAAATCTATTTAGATCATTTTTTTAAGTTATTTTGTGACAAAAAAATTTTTAAAGCTATCCTAGATTATTTCTCTTACCAAAATACCATGAGGAAGACAAATTATGCTAATTCATATAAGAAAGTTTGAAAAAAAAAATTCTATAAATGTGTATTATGTGGATGACTTGTCTATTGAGAGAGTGTGCAAACGAAAAAAGGAGAAAATATTCCAATCAGTGGTAGATCTACAAAGAAAAGGTTCTCATTCGCGCCAATACTTGATGGGAAAAAAAAGTAAAAGTTAGTTAATAAATATTCTATTTGACCAAAAAAAGTTAATAAATATCCTATAAATTATTTTTGTTGATGTTCCGTTGGAAAATATCAGTATTCAGAACAAAAATGTCTGACATATATAATCTTGTAGAAGATAAGTAGTTGTCGAAATCTCATAGGGCACTCACTGACTTAAGCGAGTGAGAAGATGACACCTAGCACATCTACATCTACATCTATCTTCTATGTGGGTGGGTTCACAAAGGTCATGTTTTTCTATGTGAATCATGTTATTGTTAATATGTGAGAGCATGATTAACCGGGGTCTCTTAATGTGGGGTTCTTAATTTTTTTAAGAGACGTATCTTAGCTTTTAACTAAGAAAACTTAAGAACCGTCTCTTAAATAAGAACCATAAGAGTCGTCTCTTAGCGGGAAAAATGTAAAAAAAAATAAAAAAAAATTAAAAAGACAAATTTTACGTTAAGAACCCCACCTTAAGAGACCCGGGTTAATCATGGCCTGAACGACTTTTATCTACTACACGAATCGAGTTATAATAAGGATAAAGTGTACTAATACAAACTGTTATACTACATCCCAAAACTTGTTTCACCTTAGTTCAACACAAATACAAAAGTAGCTCGGCAATTCATCTACATTTAACTTTAGCTAAAAAACTATACTTACATTGAAGCTCTTTGGGAAACATGCTCACGAGAATTAATAAGACCATATGATAAATACTCTCTAAGTTTTTTAATACATGATGTTCTGGTTTAATGCACAAAAATTAAAAAATTCACATTTATCTATAAAGTATTTTTAATTAAAATCATTTCACCAATTATAAAAAAAACTATAAAATTTTATTGGTTGAACAATTTTCAATAAAGTTAAAGCTAACTTTAAAATTTTAAAAGATAACTTAAAATCTCAAAACATCATATATTTTGAAAATAATCTAAACATTCTAAAACATCATTTAATTTGAAACAGATAGAGTATAATTCTATTTTTTTACAAAAAGGGATAGAGAACGTGATGAAAGGTGAAGTATGTGGTGAAAAAGGGGTATCGTCTTCTCATTTGTCTCTTTCAAACTTTATGATGCAAAGCGACCTTTCTTTTCTTTTCTCCTTTTATTGCAATCGTTTGTGTCACTTTCTTTTTTATTTTCATAAAGTCATATGATCGTATCCCTTGTTTTTATTTTGCTCCGACAAGACCGACACCGATCTTTCCTATAACTTTCGGTAATAAATGTCATTGGATTCCTTTTTCATATTACATCATTGTATTTTATGTTTTTTTTTCGTACATAATACAATAATAAAAGTAGCATGACTTCATGAAGAATATATGGCCGAGCTAGACGTTCCTATCCTCTAGGTCAATAGAACTTCTACCGTCGCTGACTATTACAAGAACTCAGAATTAAACTAAATCGCAACAAAGTGTCTGATATACTCAGATGAACATAATTATATAATTTTCTTATATTGGTTATAAGGTTACTAGATACACAGAAAACTGAATATAAACATGTAGAACGAACATATAGTAAACTGTATGTAACTAAATTTACGTAGATGGCTAGATGACACATGTGATCATATAACTATATAAGTACACTGAAACTTGTAAAACTCCAAAACAAGTTGACCTAATGAAGAATCATATGTTATTGAAGAGCGGCAAAAACTTACTCCAGATATTCACTTAGTTTATGCCTAATCACTTAATGTCAAACATTAATATTTGTTATATATATGGAAACAAATCTTTCCTTCTGCGTTTTTTGAAAGCTGAAGTTTTTTTTAATATCTTACAAATAGAGGGTTTAAATACAATTTTCAAAGTAGTCACATCGTATGAGTTACGCGAGTATCTATATAAATGAGATATTTATCGTGTAGTATTTCGTAGATATTTAACAACATGTGGTGTAAATTTTTTTTACAAATAATAAATAACAAAAATAAGAGAAAATATATTATTTGATGTTAGAAAATAATTTGACTTGAGCAGGGCAACAAATAAATAAAAAAAGAATGATCAAAAGACAAGCAACAAGAATCTGAGAATCCATTACCAGTCACCACCTGTTCTCCTGTTTCTGTTGGATTCCAAACTCTCACTTTCACTGTCCCCTCCTGTCTAGGTCCCACCTTTGTGTCCACTCAACCCAACAGTGTATCCTCTCTTCTCCTTCCATAAATTAATTTATTTCTCATTACATTTTTCTTACTACCACATCCCTCAAAATAGTAAAAGAATTTACCTGAAAAACTAAAAACATCGCATTTAATTTCTTTCATTTTTTTGGTTAAAATTTTATTACTGTATTTATATATGTTTGCCGGCGATGCCAACGGCGGTGAACGTAGCGAAGCAATGCTTAACGGCGGAATCATCCTACGCGCTAGAAGAAGCAGTCAACGTGGCGCGTCGACGTGGACACTCTCAAACGACGTCGCTTCACGCCGTCTCCGCTTTACTCTCACTCCCAACCTCCGTCTTACGCGACGCGTGCGCTCGTGTCCGAAACTCTGCTTACTCACCTCGCCTCCAGTTCAAAGCTCTTGATCTCTGCCTCAGCGTTTCCTTAGACCGGATCCAATCGGGTCAACAACAACCCGGATCCGATGATCCGCCCGTCTCGAACTCTCTCATGGCTGCTATCAAACGCTCCCAGGCTCACCAGCGTCGTCTCCCTGAGAACTTTAGGCTGTACCAAGAGATGATGTCTCAGAACCAGAGTTCGAACTCACTCTCTTGCGTGAAAGTGGAGCTTCGTCAGATGATTCTTTCTATCTTGGATGATCCGGTTGTGAGTCGGGTGTTTGGTGAAGCGGGTTTTCGGAGCTCCGAGTTAAAGCTCTCTATTATCCGGCCCATCCCTCACCTTCTTCGTTACTCATCACGTCAACCACAGCCTCTGTTCCTATGCAACGTAACCGGAAATCATCATGAACCGGAATTAAACCCGGTTCGATGGGGTTTTAGCGTACCGAACCGGAATCTTGCCGGAGATTCTGATCACCGGAGGATCAGCGCGGTTTTCTCAAGGGACGAAGGGAGGAATCCTCTGCTTGTGGGTGAATATTCTCAAGCTGTACTAACCGGTTTCTTAAACTCGCTGGAGAACCGAACCGATGGTTTAACCGCGGTTAGCCTCAGCTCAGAAATTTCAGACCAAGTCGAAGTTAAATTAGATAAAACCTACGTCGACGCGAGGTTTCGCGAACTGGAAAAGGTGGCTGACCAAGGTTCAGGACCTGGCTTAGTCATAAGCTACGGTGACCTGAGGGTTTTCACCGACGAAGAAGGAAACGTGTCTGCGGCGAGTTACATCGTGAGTCGTGTTTCGGAGTTGTTAAGGAGATCAGGGAGGAGAGTGTGGTTGATCGGAGCGACGGCGAGCAAAGACGTTTATGAGAAGATGGTGAAGAAGTTTCCGAACGTGGAGAAAGATTGGGATATGCAGCTACTCACCATCACTACAACTCTTAGGTCTTGTCTGCCTCACCACAAGTCCAGGTTATTGTTATCTCTCTTTCCCGCGCGTTTCATGACACCAAACGCGTCTTTAGTAACGGTTTTCTAACGGTTTAGGATTCGCGTGGGAGATTTAATAACACGTAGAAGTATCTTTTAGACTTAGATATTTCAGCTTACCTTTTTTTTTTTGAACACAAGATATTTCAGCTTACCATAAAGTTAAATTTAGAAAGAAAAATACATATATAATTTTTATATGGGCAAATCTCTCAAATATACATTTTTAAAGTTTTTTGTCACAAAATAACATTCAAGAAAAAATAACCAAAATAGACTTTTTTAAATTTTAATATTTTTAAAATTTTATTTAATTATAAACCTCAACTTCAAAACGCAGCCTCATAATTCTAAACCCTAACTTCAAATTAATTAACCCAAGGGATATAAATATATATATTTACATCTTTTAATAAAATCTATTTTGGTCATTTTTTCTTGAATGTTATTTTGAGGACAAAATTTTTTTTAGGTCTATTTTGTTCTTTATTTATTTTTTATATTGTATCTTGATTATATGTAAATAAATGTGTACTGGAAGTTGAACACATGCGGTTGATGATCAATCGTTTGTCTAACTTTGAAAAACGACTATTTTACTCTGTTGAAAAAACGACTATTTTCTTCAACTAAAAACAACAAAATCATGTTCCAAAACATGACAATATTCTTATTTATAACAATTTAATCTGGCTAGTGACCTGTAATAGCTTATTGTTATCATTCTAGAATAATTTGTCTACTAGGAATAACTTCAGATTTTTTTGATCTTTGTTGTTCTGATAAACAATCTAATTGTTACACAATTGGTTTAGTGTTTAGTTTACATGATATTTGTTAAGAAAACAGTATCTTTATTTCAATAGGAATATCGATCAATCTAGCATTTTCTTTAACTCTCTTGTTGTAACGTTTGCTCTTACAATTTCTAAATGATGCTTGATAGAAGCACTAAAGATTTTTAGTGGCAAACACAAGAGTTTAACATGTAAAAAAAATGCAATGGCATAACTTAAAAAATAGTCATTTGAATGTAGAAACACATCATTGATGTACGTTTGACTTAACATTACACTCTTGCACTAACTTTATGAATTTGCCTTTTTCCTTTTTGATGTACATTTGTCTTCGATGACGTTGACATGTTATAATGGAATACAGTTTGATGGGATCGTTTGTTCCATTTGGTGGATTCTTCTCAACTCCTTCTGACCTAAAACTACCCTTCTCCGGTTTTAACAAGGAAACCACCGGACCGGTTTCTTCAATATCGGATCAGTCCCAATCTACCTTGCCACCTTGGTTGCAGATGACCACCAGAACCGATTTAAACCAAATATCTGGTTCCAAGGTTCGTCTACTTTTCTATTCTCCTAATTTTGTTAATCTCTCATGCTTCAAATCATGTTTCGTGGGATACAAGTTTCCACAAATAGCTGCGTTATTTCACTGTTTTATGTTAATCTCAACGTGTATTTAGATTCCCTCAGTGCAGACCACACAAGGGTTGGAATCAGTTTGTGGAACTAAGTCGACGATCAGTGCTTCTGCATCGACAAGTTCAGCTACATCGGTCACGACTGATCTAAATCTGAAGATGTGTCCGGTCACCACAGGATTTGGTCTCAAGAAGCATTTGAATAACAGAGATTTTACTCATCCACGATCTTCATCAAAGGATCTCAACGTAGAGAGCTTCAAGATTATATACCGAAGATTAACAGATAGGGTTTCAGAGCAAGATGAGGCTGCTAGAGTTATCAGCTGCGCATTGTCACAACCTCCTAAGATCAGTACTAGAAGAGACGTTTGGCTCCATTTGGTTGGGCCTGATACCGTAGGCAAGAGGAGAATGTCGCTTGTGCTTGCTGAGATTATGTATCAAAGTGAACACAGATTCATGCCCGTTGATCTTGGTGCTGAGGAGCATGCCACGGGCGGTTGTGATGATGTGATGCGGCTGAGAGGAAAGACCATGGTGGATCATATCTTTGAAGTGTTGTGTAGGAATCCTTTCTGTGTAGTTTTCTTGGAGAACATTCACAAAGCTGATGAGAAGCTTCAGATGAGCTTGTTAAAGGCTATTGATACTGGGAAGTTTATGGATTCACATGGGAGAGAAGTCGGAACCGGAAACACCACGTTTGTTATGACTTCATCTTCAGTAGAAGGTTCTGGAACAATAGCTACTTATTCTGAAGAGAAACTCTTGAGAGCAAAGGGAAGGCAAGTGGAGATAAGGATTGAAACTGTGTCCAGGTTACCAAATGTGAGAACGGTTTCAAGACTCAGATCGGTGAAAAAGAGGAAGATGACAGGCTTGAGGGAAGATCAGGACAAGAATGAGATTGTTGAGACTGGAAAACAGTTGAACAGAACTACCAATGGAGTTCTTGATCTGAACCTTCCGGCGCAAGAAAACGAACTCGAAGAAACTGATCATAGTGAAGGGCACTCAAAGCTATGGTTAGTGAATTTTAAGAAACAAGACCGTGTCATTGAGGTTCCTTTTAAGCCATTCGACTTTGAAAGGTTATCAGAAAGGATAAAAAACAGTGTAAAAGAGGTTTATGAAAAATGCGTGAGATCATCGGATTGTTTGCTGGAAATAGACCCTAAGATCATGGAAAGATTACTAGCGGCTGTTTATTTCTCTGACAATAGAAAAGATATCATCAAAGAGTTGATGGAGAAAGTAATGGCTCGAGTGTTCTTGCATGTTAAAGAAAGGTATGATATCACTTCTTGTTCTGTAGTAAAACTGGTTGGTCGAGATGTTGACATTTTTCTCGAGGATCAAATGGACTTGTTCCTTGTAAAATCTCAGTAGGTTAAAAGGTAGATGTGAAGTTTATTTGGGAAGTGTATTAGATAAGGTAGAGTTGGTTATAGGTATCATTTTCCTTTTGTGGTACTATACTATTATAATGCGTGTTATGATGATGTATCATGTAGTTGTGAGTGGGCCGTGTCCTTGTTTGTATGTACAAAAGTTTCTGTAAATTAATAGTTGTTTTCGTATATGTTTCAAACCAGTAAAGCTTCTTAAAATCACATGGGCTTCTCTTATGGCTTACAAGCCTTATATGTATTGGCTGGATAACCAAGTATTATAGAATAAAAACACTTCAAATCAATCTATGACCTCTAAAACATCATTTTTTTTTGTGTCAAAACCTCAATCTCCTTTCTGATCCACATTGGCAAAATTAGCTTCTCTAAAAATTCAATGTTTATGTAATAATAAATGATTTTTTATACAATTATTGCATGGACCCGAATGATCAGTCTTCCAATTACCAAAATCAATGTCATAAAAACAGTTCGGTGATTTGGTCCACAATCTGATCTAATCTGCTGACAAGTTTTGGGAAATAATTTAAGGGAACATAAAATCATACCGCTTTAATAATTTACTATTAAGTTGACTATATAATATAAAGAACCAAGTTTGAACCAGAAGAAGCATAGCAAAGTCTTCTTCAAACTTTCTTTACTTATCAGCATTTATATCACCCAACTTCCTCAGAAGCATAAGAAAAATATGCAGATAATTTAAAGACAAATGGACTGTCAATACACTTCAAATGCTTATTGTAGTCTAATTTGGTAACATATAGAAAATCACATAGATTTTGTGAAATGAACAATGAGGAGTAAGTCAAATGATCAAATCGGACAGATTAATCATCCATTATGTTTTGTGGGACTAGTATTAAATTAAAAAACAAAGAGGAGAAAAGTTAAGTGAGAGTTTTTAAAATGATTTAAAAGAAAAAGTTAAATGAAAAGTGGGATCGGGCGGCCAAGTGAAGACATTCTCTGTCGCCCACCCAAACACCACCACAAAGAAAAGAAGGCGTGCCTCACTTTCTCTCTTTCTTTCTCCCCCCACACGCGTCTCCTTGCGTTTGTCTCACTCGCTTTATAATCACTCCATTACAATTTTACTAGAAGACCAAGTTTGAACTCCATATATCAGTAACATATTGTCTAAATTAACTGAAACCACTAAGACAAGGTTATTATCAAGATCTTTTCTTTTAAAAACTGAATTGAGACTCTTTTGATTTCTATTAATTGGTTGTTTAGTATCTTGATCTTGATTACCTATCATTTTCCAACTATGAAAAGATCTTAAATTTCTATAATTGCTGTGTCATGTTTTATAATATGTTAATACAAATTTATTCTTCTTTTAATCTTTTCATGATAAAGACTATGTTTGTTAACAATAAACATTTAAAGTTTTAGTTTATATCTCTTTGCTAAAAGTTTAGTTTAATTCTATCTTTCTCAATTCCATTCATCATATTTTATTTTAAAGCATCCAGTATCACTCAATTGTCTCTAGCATAAGAAAATAAAATTTGGTTATGCTTTTCTTGAAGCGATAAGAGTTGATGTATGTCTTCCACTCTTCAAAATGTTAGTAGACTTGTAGTAGCCAGGGAAAAAAACTACTAAGACACTCACAGGCGTGTGGAATGGTTACCAGCTAAGTCGGTTGATTAGATGAACGGTGGGTCCCTTCCCTTACACATCCCCAACTCCATTTACCATGTTATCAACCACATATTTTATGCTATTTTAATCTTATTTGAATACAAAATTTCTTAATATCTTACTTATTATATTTTGGAAACAATTATTTCCCTAGGACCGATTTGGGAACAATTACTTATTGTATCTTAGGGCATCTCCAACCCTACTCCATTTTTTCCTCCAAACATCATTTTGAAGTAAAATCTACTCCAATCCTACTCTATTTTCAACTCCAAAATGGAGTAATGGCTAAGGTTACTCCATAAATGGAGTAATCTTACTCATTACTCCATTTTGGAGTTGAACCTTTTTTATTTATGATATAGTCCTTTAATTCTTTAATATTTTTATTTCTTATTTAAATAGTATTTAAAAATAATAAAATAACATGAAAATAATTGGATATTCCACAAAAGAATATTTAATATTCTACATCAAAATGCATAAAGTAATTATAAAAACAAACATAAATAATATAAAATAAAAATAACATAACATAAAATAGATTTAATAATCTGGCAAATCGCATTTGGAAAGATGTTGAACGTGCATTTAGAGTTCTACAGTCACGCTTTGCCATTGTGAAAGGATATGTTCTTTTTTGGAGGAAAATTTGTTACATGACATCATAACTACATGTATAATTTTACATAACATGATAATTGAGGATGAGCGTGCACTTGATGTACCAATCGAATTGGAGGAGAATCTCGATTTACGATTTCAAAATTTTCTTGCTCGAGAAGCTCATTTTTCATTACGAAATGCATTAGTTAAGAATTTATGGGAAAAATATCCTAATAATAGTTATTGAACCAACATATGTATTATTTTTTTATCATTTCTTGTACTTTTTAATAATAAATTTTTAATTTAAATAAATTCTTTTTACGGAATATTTGTAAAGATAGTTTAGGATTTATTGGTAAATTCTTATAAGTAGGAGGTATTAGTAACAATTATTAATACATAAATATAGAATTATTTAAGAATATATATTTTTGGAATAAAAAATGGAGTAGAAAATGAAGTAATACATTGAAGTAAAACTCAACTCCATTTTTGTGTTACACCATTTTAAAGTAAAAAATGGGGTAATACATTGGAGATGCTCTTAGAACTTACGATATTCTGCCCATACATTTTTCTGGACACACACACACACATCCATGCAGATGAAAATTATAAAAGTAGATCTGGTCAGCCAAAACATTTAATGTCTTCTGAAGTTTGAACTAACTTGTCCAGATACTTAGCTATTTTGTAACTATAGGTCTTTCTTTCCACCTCAACTAATTTCCAAATTTGTTAAATAGGATCCCTGAATTTAGTGGATGTGTTAGGTTATTTCCCTTTTAGATTCTTATTCTTTTCTGTGATAAAAGCAAATTGATTGATTAGCTTAGAAATGTAGGTGGTATAACATCCAAAATCAGCAACTTGTTCCTGTCACAAAATAAAACAAATAGGTAGATGCATGAACTGCAATCTAGAAACTTAGCCCCCCAAAAGAAACTGTTATCTAAAAGCAATTAATACATCTTAATGAGACTATTTCTTTTAATTTTGTAGAATGGGCATATATCATTTCCCTTTAAGAAACTTGCTTTTTTGATCATTATAAAAATACATTTTGAAAAAATCAATGAGATGTGTTCCCAAAAAAATAAGAAGAAATCAATGAGATAGGAGAGAATACTTTATAATTTTTTTTTCCAAAAGCAAAAAAAACAAAGGAAGAAGACTAAAACAAATTGCGTATAAACAGTCAGCAAAACAAAACAGCGACGTCATTACCTTTTGAAAGTTCTCAGTTTTGACTTTTGACCTAAACCATTTCTTAAAAAAAACAAGGAAAGTACATAGAAACTTATAATAGTATAAATAATGAAAGAAAATGAGAGAGGAGAAAGGTAGACGAAAGAAAGAGCGCACCTTCCTCCTCTCCTTCGTCTCCTTCACAACGAAGCTCTCTTTTAAAAAGGAGCCTTTTCATTTTCTCTAGTTAAGGTTCCTTCTTCTTCAGAAACCTTTCCTGCTACCTCTCAAAACCTCAAAGTCTAAAACCTTTTCTTTTCTCGTGCAAAGCTCTATCTTCTTCTCTACGTATATGTGAGTTGATTCTTTTCTCTGTTTTTGATACTTGTATAACGTTTACCTGTCTCTAAGGCTTCTTCAGTTTTTGATGGCTTTCTTCTTCCATGAGGCTATTAAAGAAGAAAAAGTATTTGAATAGAAAGTAGAAACGGTCGTTCGCTTGTTGAATCTATAGAGATTGTTTTGTTACCATATTGAATTTTATCTTTAGTTTTGGGATATAATAAAATCTTGAAAATATTTGGAATCAAAACTCTATTGCTAATGTTTTCTCTTTCTCCTCCTTTATAGCTTATCCATCTTATTGTTTCTTGCTCCTTACGGTTTCTTTTCAATCTCACAGAGAAGATGTGTGGCTCAGAGAGCAACCTCTGCTCTTCAAGAACCCTAACGGAAGCGGAATACATGAGACGCAAATCAGAAGAAGAAGAAGAAGGTGTCGCCGCCGCCACGTGTCTTCTTGAACTCGCCGCATGCGACGATCTTCCCTCTTTCAAGAGAGAAGTCGAAGAGAACTCGTCGAGAATGGAGGAGTCTGGCTTTTGGTACTGCAGACGGGTCGGGTCAAAGAAGATGGGTTTTCAAGAAAGAACACCTCTCATGGTTGCTGCTATGTACGGAAGCATCGAAGTTCTAACTTATATAATCTCCACCGGAAAGTCTGACGTGAACAGAGTTTCCAGCGACGAGAAAGTCACTGCTCTTCACTGTGCTGTTTCCGCCTGTTCTGTCTCAATGGTTGAAGTCATTAAGATCTTGCTTGATGCCTCTGCTTCACCTAATATCGTTGACGCTAATGGGAATAAACCGGTTGATCTCTTGGTTCGTGCTTCTCGGTTTATACCTAACCAGACTAGAAAAGCTGTTGAGCTTCTCTTAACCGGAAGCCACGGTTTGGTTGGTTTGATGGAAGAAGAGGAAGTGAAGAGTGTTGTGTCTAAGTATCCAGGTGATGCGTCACTTCCTGACATCAACGAAGGTGTTTACGGAACAGACGAGTTTAGAATGTTTAGCTTCAAGGTCAAGCCATGTTCTAGGGCTTACTCACACGACTGGACCGAGTGTCCTTTTGTTCATCCTGGTGAGAACGCGAGGAGGAGAGATCCGAGGAAGTATCCTTACACTTGTGTCCCCTGTCCCGAGTTTCGTAAAGGGTCTTGTCCGAAAGGAGATTCATGCGAGTATGCGCACGGTGTCTTCGAGTCTTGGCTTCACCCTGGTCAGTACAAGACACGGCTTTGTAAAGATGAGACTGGTTGTGCGAGAAGAGTTTGTTTCTTTGCTCATAGAAAGGATGAGCTGAGACCGGTTAATGCTTCCACTGGCTCAGCAATGGTTTCACCGAGATCGTCTAGTCAGTCTCCTGAGATGTCTCCTATGGGTAACAATGGTGTTGCTTTGTCTCCAAGAAACGGTGGTTTATGGCAGAACACACCACCACCGTTGCAGCTTAACGGTAGTAGACTGAAGTCGAGTTTGAGTGCTAGAGATATGGATATGGAGATGGAACTTAGGCTTCGTGGGTTTGATTCTCCAAACTCTGTGATGCAACTTCATTCTCCAAACAGGCATTACCCGTCTTCTCCTGTGAGGCAGGCACCTCCTCAGAGGTTTGAATCTTCAGCAGCCATGGCAGCTGCGGTGATGAACGCGAGATCATCAGCGTTTGCGAAACGCAGCTTGAGTTTCAAACCAGCTCCAGTAGCTGCTTCTAATGTCTCGGATTGGGGATCACCAAATGGGAAGGTTGAGTGGGGGATGCAAAGAGAGGAGATGAACAAGATGAGGAGAAGTGTCTCCTTCGGCATTAACAATAACAATGTGTCACGTCCTGTGAGAGACTACAGCGATGAGCCAGATGTGTCTTGGGTGAACTCACTTGTGAAAGAGAGTGCACAGGAGAGAGCCTTCGGGTTGAATGGTGCAACGGTAAGGGACGAGTTAAAGCTGCCGTTGTGGGCAGAGCAAATGTACATAGACCATGAGAAGCAGCAGACGGTGGCGTAATAAGCTGAGAGAATCTAACAAATCTTGGCAATGATTCTTTGATTTGTGTTTGAGACCCATAGTGTTATCTACTAGTATATGTTTCTTTATATTCTCTTGTTTTTTTAAAAAAAATGTCATTCTCTTGTCTTTGTGACACTATGTAATGATTGAAAGCAAATAATTGATGAATGAGTTCAAAAAAGGATCTTAGTAGTTTTGTATTTTGTTTTGATACATGCAATGAGATAGAGTGATGTGGTTTGTACTTTGTTTTGATGTACTTGCATTGAGATTGAGTGATGTAACTAATGCATTTAGGTGTTCATGGTGGTGTTCCTGGTCTAATATTTTTTTTTTGTTTTTCTTTGAGATTAATTCAGATTTTTGAATTTTTTCACTTTTTAAAATTTTAAACTCGAAGCACACCCAAATTATTATTAATTATTAATAATTCACTTTTATTTCTGGTTTTATAAAAAAAATAAAAACCTGACCCGAGTCCAAAATTAGTCAATAAACCGAATCGAAAAATTTCAATTCCCAAACGGTTCTTAAGTATCTCAATTTGAATAACTCAAAAATTGAATAAACATAACCGATCCATTCCGATTCTTAGGTACCCCAATTGAATAACTCAAAAATTGAATAAACGCAACCGATCTATTCCGATACGCAACCGATCCAAACCGAATATCGGAATGCCCAACACTAAGGCCTATGTGTTTCACAGAAAAATATATTTTTCATTTAGAAATGTAGTACAATTACCAATCTCATCTTTAGTGTTGGTTACTTCATATTTTTTTCATTTTATAAATAAGATTACAACTACCATTTTACAAATATAGTACAACTACCAATCTCATCTTTACTGTTGCTAACTTCATATTTCTTTCATTTTATAAATGTAGTGCTACCAGTTCTCACGACTCTCATCTTTCTTGTTAACTTATTCCCCTGAGAAAGAAACTTAAACAGAGATCATGGCGTCTTCAATGCAAGACGAAGAAGTCCACCACCGCAAGGAAGAGGACGCACTCAACGAAGAACCCAATTACGATCAAGCAAACCTGAACAAAGAAGCCAAGACGGACGATGTTAGCAAACTTGAAGACGATGACAAGAATCCATCTGTGCTTGAAACAGACGCTTACGAGGAAGACGACACAGAACAAACCTTGAGGTTTCTTAGCAAATGGAAAGCTCCGGAGACTCCGCCTGAAAAGATCATTCATCGCAGCTTAGTTGAGCAATGCAGCAGACCGGTCCAAAAGCAACTTACAACAAGCGACGTGAGACAGAACAAGCTCTCTTTATCGAGGAAGAAGTTTCAGCAGTTTCTTGACGAACCAGGGAAAAAGGAGACAAGGGCTTCGGTTTACGGACCAGACGGGAAGGTTCATGAGATTTGGTTTAGAGATGATGAGGAGAGGTCGTTTGAGTTGACGATAGGGTGGAGGCAGTTCGTGGTAGAGTATGAGCTCAAGGAGTGTTGTGACTTCGTCGCGCTTTGGATGTTTAGGCACACACTCACTCAAAGGATTTGCTTAGCTGTTGATGCCATAAGGTTTGCTTTCAGGATACCTGTTAGTAAGAGGATCTCTGATTCTGCTTTCCAGGATTCTGATTAAAAGAGTTTTTTTTGTTGTTTGGAATAAATGTCAATGTGCAATAAATATGTCTTATTATGTAAAAGATGTGTTGTAATAAATCAAGAAGCAAGAAGAGCTCCAAATCATAGAAACTTAGCAGTTGTTATCACAGGGTGTCTTCCTGGATTGCCAGATATGAACGAGTTAGTTTTCTATGATTATTATTTCACATAAGTTGATGTTCTTCTAAGCATTTTGCGAATTAGCAAAAGTTTGACCAGTTAGCTGCATATACCCGGTTTTTAACTAAACCGGCTAAATGTATTCAAGTCTTTCTTCTGTTTGAGGGACCTATCCTCACTTGTCATGAAAGACATGAGTGGAAGTCAAAACAAACTTGGTGTAGATAACAAACGAAACACAAGCGTAGCTAGGAGCCGAAACCCTACATACATGGTCATCATCATCATCTTGTGAACTAAACAAGAACTTATAACCGCAACACCAAGCCACACAACTACATCAAAAGATTTAACACGAGATTATTACACATCCATCGAAATCTTAAGATTAGGTCCTAGTCCTAGATGTGGGTTCATCCATCAGACTTGTCTCGGTTGCTATGACCTCCTTTGCGTCCCATCTGCTGATATCCTTCACTTCCTAACTGCTCCTTCCTCGTATACCCTCCTCGACTCCTCCCTTTGACATAAAATATCCCATACATATCAATCCCATGATGGTCTATTATATCTATAACTTGAAACATACACAACCATGAAATGAGATATAGATAGACCTTCAGCGAGATGCTGTTGAGCTTCAAAGCTTTTCCCACCAGTCCCACCTGGCACGACGGTTTCTCCCTTCTTGGCCCTCTCGTCTAGTTGTTTCTTCTCCTGTTTAGACGCCATAGCTTGTTTACTTACAACAACAAGTAGTAGAAAAACTTAGCTTATTGTTTTATCACAGAACAAAACAATATAAACACCAACGACTTGATGATGATGATGATGATGATGATGATGATTCTAAGAGATATCGGTCTATATATATGGGCACCGTTACCAATGTGATTTTGCTAGTGTTTCAATATGGTGACTCAGGAACAATCGGTACGTCATACGTGTGCTCTTCTCTGCTGGTGACAGGCCATGTGTCTGATTGAGTTAGCTGACGTATACTTGGAACTTGGAAGTGCCGTGCTTCTTCACCGCGTGTCTTTTAATTATACCACCAATGAATGATTATATATTAGACTATTTTAATCTCTTTAAAAATGAATAAATGATTATATCAGATTATTTTAATCTCTTTAAAATGAATGTAACTACATGAAGAAGAACCCTATATAATCTTCACAATTACAACTACTTTTCTCAATTCGGGCCTTACGGTTTAGGTGTACAATTTGCTGGTCGAGAGTCGTTGACATTAGGTGGTCCATGCGGACTGTTTGCTATTCTTTGATTTGAGACTAGATTGAACGACCGAAAAAGTCGCCAACCCCTTGATGGCAACGACTATGAATATTGAAAATCTCAGTGTGATTATTTATAACTTCCATCTACAGATATATGATTTCTGTAGAAATTATATATATAGTAACAAAATAAATTACATTCGAATCTCAACTCTATAGTTTATTAATACAAAAAAAAAGTTTAATATGACAACATATAAACTATAGAATTGAGATTCAAATGACTCGTCTGTCTTTAAAAAAGCACACTCAATATTCAGTTTCGTGATAATGATATTGTCTTCGTTATTCCACAAGTTTGTTCTTTAAAAAGCAGCAATGACATAAATAAACAATTTCTGATATAAGTTTTATCGCTATGAATGTTTATATTCAGAGAAAATGTGAAGAAACAATGTAAAATAAACCAATTGTAATAGCTTAAGTCTGAATAACCAGTGATAGATGTTTTTTTTTTTTTGCTTCTTCCCATCTTATCTCCGAGGTCTTCATTTGGAACCTCACTTTCTGATTCAGCATAATCTTGGACTATAATTGATGAAGGAAAACTGTGCCCCTCAGTTTTGACCATCAAATTGTTTTTTTTTTCTTTGGTGGCATTCACTACTGGTTTGGATATGTGTATCGTATTTATATACTATCCAATTTTCAAACTCTGATTACATGTGGTATATTTGATTAACTGATTGTTTTATGAATATGAATTTATGTTGTTTCAAACATTATCTATGTCGATATTATGTCAGCTTCAAAGATTAACGTATTTTCTAGTATATTTCAAGTTGTATTTGCTAACCAAAAAGTAAACTCTAAATGTAAAATTGGTTTGCCAAGTCAAAAAAGGCCATCCCAAAAATGAGACTTAGGAGGGAAGTTTTCTATTCATATATGACGTAAATGTGTATGTATATGCAATACATTTTGCTAGGTATGTAAAAAAGTCATTAGTCTTTTCTTGTTCTACGTTATAAAATCATACGGAGTTATTAAAACCCTTCATAAAATGAATAGTCATAGCTATATATTAAGCCCAAAAACTAAACATTCAATTAAAAAGGCATAGCTTTTCTAGAAAGGCATATGTTCCGAGTCTATTATTCAGCACTGGTATTCACGAATACATTCCATCAAAAGTTGGGAACCATTTACGTATTCATATCAACGTTTAACTATTATTCATAGACTGAAATTGACTTGAAAGTTCATGTTTTAAAGCTAATTATTAGCAATGAATACAATGCATACATTGTTAATTAAAATTATACGAAGACCACATTTGATTAGTTCCCTAATTCGTCGTACTTGTCCCCTTCTTGACAAAAACAATCTTCGTATTTATGTGTATATTTATTAGAAAAATTACCAAAAATATCATAAGTTAAGTATCATTTTGCAAAAATACACATTATCAAAAATTTACATTTTAGTGATTATTATTTAGGGTTTAGTGTTAAAGGGGTTGAGTTTCTAAATTTTTTATAAATATTTAAAAAAATTAATTATGTCTATTTTCATCAAAAATTAAGATATTTTTAAAAATTATCATTCATTAAAATTAAATTTATAAAGTGGTATCAAACTTGTGGTAAAATTATAATTTACCTTATTTATTATACACTTCTATCATGTTGACCAATAAAAAGATTTTTATCATAATTAATTTATTGTTTAGAAGCTAATATAGTACTTTTCTAGCGTGTAAACTAATTTTTTTTTTGGTAAAACGTGTAAGCTGAACTTTATGACAAACTACATGAAAATCTATAGTTACTTTAGGAACTAGTAATTCACGTTCTTCAGAATATACATTATCATGAGAATGTAGACCATTGGGTACGAACATTTGCAGCCGATGCATCTATGTTTGTGCGTTCAGATTAATTAATTCATATGATTAAGTTAATTATCTTAATTACGGTCATTGATTAATTAGATGAATAATCAAATTAATGACACAATTAAACTCAATGGAGGGTAGTTCAACATTCAAAACTTAAATATGTTCACGTGAGAAGCGGGTCCAACTAAAATTTCAACTATACAAAATCTCGTTATAGCAACATATAAAAAAAGCACATCTTACCAAATAAAGATAAAACAGAAGAAAAATATGATAGAGATGCGTACTTTTGGCACCGACGTGACTTTGACTAAACTACAAGAGAGATATAGAGAGAGACTTGGTCACGTATAGGTTTTTATTTAGCATGCAGAAAGAGAAATAATCGTCGTTGACCATTGACCAAAAACTTGGTCATATATATAAAAGAAACCTAACCGCCCACTATTCCTCTATTCACAAGGTCCTTGCCTTCTCTGACGTAATCAACAAGATATATAAATTATTCAAAACGCAACCCTATTTTTTACCTTTTTTATATGCAACTCTCTAAGAATCACAACGACGATTATACCATGAATGGATCAGTAATCATGGCTCCGGAATCTCCGGTTTACTTCCCATCTCCACGTGTTTTTTCTCCGACCTCGGTCAAAACGCCGTCGTCTTCACCTCGTTCGACACCACCGAAGCTGGCAATGGTAGCGTGTCCCCCAAGGAAGCAGAAGGAGACGAGTTCGAGGCCTGATTCTAACACGGTGTTAAAAAGAAAACGACCACCTATGCTTGACCTAAAGTTGCCTCCGGCGGTTGCAGCGTGGTGCAGTACAACGGTGAAGACGCCGGAAAAGGCACATGAGGTTGTTGAAGCGGAAGAAGATGGAGTTTACTCCGTTTACTGCAAGAGAGGAAGACGTGGACCGATGGAAGATAGATATGTCGCGGCTGACGAAAGAGTTCGCAAGAAGGCTTTCTTCGGCGTTTTTGACGGTCACGGCGGATCCAAAGCGGCGGAGTTCGCGGCGAAGAATCTCGGCAAGAACATTGAGGCGGCGAGGGAGGCAGTGAGATCGGGACAAGAAGGTTACACGATAGAGAGAGCTATACGAGAAGGTTACATCAAAACAGACGAGGAGTTCTTGAAAGAAGGCTCGAGGGGTGGCGCGTGTTGTGTAACCGCTCTGATATCGGAAGGTGAGCTTGCGGTTTCGAATGCCGGAGATTGTCGGGCTGTTATAAGCCGCGGTGGAGTTGCGGAGGCTCTTACTACCGATCACACTCCTTCTCAAGCTAATGAGCTCAAAAGGATTGAAGCATTGGTGAGTTTTATATAACATTCTTAATAGTTTGTTCAAAATATATATATATATATAACATTCTGAAAATATATACATTACTATATATTATCAAATCTGCAAAGTTGAAATATAATTTTATATATTATCGAATCTATGGAATTGCTGAATGGAAGACAGAAAATGCGAACTCACTTAAAATATGATTTGTTAAAATCTGCAAAGTAGGAATATCATTCTAGCATTCCGCAATTCCTATGATATGTATTAGTCCGGTTTTGTTTAATTGGTTCGGTCTACTTTTGTGTACTGTGTAGGGTGGTTATGTTGACTGCTGCAACGGCGTGTGGAGAATTCAAGGAACACTAGCCGTCTCACGAGGAATAGGAGACCGGTATCTCAAGGAGTGGGTAATAGCTGAACCGGAAACAAGAACATTACGGATCAAACCAGAATTTGAGTTCTTGATCTTAGCATCTGACGGTCTTTGGGATAAGGTAAGCATAACTCGAATGTCTCAAGATTCTTTTTGTAGTCTATATTATTTGAATGTTGAACGGGGTTTTCCACGGACACTATAGGTAACGAACCAGGAGGCGGTTGATGTGGTTCGGCCATACTGCGTAGGTGTGGAGAATCCAAAGACACTTTCTGCTTGCAAGAAACTAGCCGAGTTATCGAGTAAGAGAGGGTGCTTTGATGATATTAGTCTAATCATAATTCAGCTACAACAGTTTGTGTCATGATTCATTAATATAGTAGTAAGTTAAACTTATGTGACAATTTTGTTCGGTATTCACATGTAAATATAAGTTTCAAACACAATTAGTTTATATTTTCATACATGGTGATATCAAGATTTATGTGTCATTAGCTTACGACCTCTTTCCATCTTAACCCTTTTGATTATTGACAATTTGTAATGTCGTAATCAATCCGTTCTGGTGAATTATCATTCCAGTCTTCTATTGAGTACGTAGGTGACACAAACGAGAGGATCAAATGATGACTTTATGCTACTTCACAAAAAGGAAGTACACTATATTTTATACAAGAAAAAAGGATCTTACCAGTATGTGAAAAAGAAGAAAATACACATGAGAAAAAAGTGTGTTGATAACTTTGAGCTGAAGTCTTTGGGTAAAGTTTGGATTCTGATTGCTAAAATTTACTCATAAATTAATGTTAAAATCATTCTACTCTCTAACAACATTTTCACAATGAAAATCAATCAAAAAATTATTTATAACACTAACTTTTAGTTGAACATATCAAATCTTCAATTGAATAACATTTGATTTTAAATTATTTTTACAAAAATATCATAAATTCAAAATCAATAACACGAGATTCTAAATTCTTACAAAGATAATATATTAAATACAAAAATCAATAACACTAGATTTATAAGAAGAATGAAAATCAACTATTTAATAATAGTAGATTATTTTTGGCTTTAAAAAACTATTAAACTTCATCAACAAAATTTATGGGTTACGCTAGCCCTAGGTTAGTTCACCAATCACAACTTAGGATGGCAGACGAAGGCGGAAACGGAGACGGTGCAACCGCCGCAAAGAAGCTATAGCCACCAAGACCACAAAACCAAAGAAGCAGGAGATTCAAGCGGCGGTGTTAGACTCTATCAGTTTTCTACCTGATGTGATCCTCCAAAGTGTCCTCTCGTACTCTTTCAACCAACTCAGTGTTGAGTTGTGGTTTACTGATTTGAAACTTCCAATTTCTCCGTGTCTTGGACATCTCTGAAGATGCTGTCCTTACGTTGTTGCAAGCTCTCTGACCAATGCTTTGATAAGATTCTATCAGGATGTCCGATTCTCGAAAGCTTAACACTGTGTTTCTTCGATGAACTGTTGGTTCATGACCTCAGTAAATCGTTGAGTCTGAGAACATTAGTAATCGATCGTAACACTTTGGGTGCCGGGGGCCTACGCAGATTATTGCACCCTATATCCATTGTCTCAAGTTGAGAAACTCTCAGTTACCATGTACTTTAGTTGATGTCTGTCTTTAAAATAAGCTAGAATGGAGATTTGCTTTGCGCAATTCAATATCTGAAGGCTGATTTTCTTCAAGACATGGTGCTAAAGATGCTAGAGAAAACTTTCTCACGGTAATGTTTTCTTGATATGGACATTATTGCGTTCTCTAAGCATAATTATTTACTTTACTAATGTCACGTCAGTCTAGCTAGCAAGCCAATCAATTAGTTTTCACTGGGCTTTAATTTCCATTAATGTTATATGCACTCTTTGAGAAGTTACCTATAGATGTTTGTAAAAGGTGACTCATCATTGATCAATGATTGTTCTTGTCTTGCAATGCTTTAGTTATTTAGCTATTTTTATTTTCTTTTAAGGGTTTGTGTTTTGGTATTTACTATCTATCTATCTATGCTTCTTTTTTCCGAGCTTCAAGATTTGACACTTGAGACAACGATCTCTCAATATGCAATTCCTGGTATAGTGTGGGTGCTACAAAACTCACCTGAATTGAAGAAGCTAACAACAATACACGAAATGAAGAAGCTAAGACATTCGAATGTAGAGTCGAGGCACGTGGCTTCGTTCATGGAACTAATGTTTAAAAACACAAAGACATTAGAGAAGATGGTCGTTTGGTTTCATTGTTATCTTAATGGTCAAACTTTGAAGAGTTGCCTAAGATGGTTCCAATGCTCGCTGACAAAAACAATGTCTCCATAGTGCTGAGACTATACAAGCCCAATCAGAGCGTTTAGTCTTGATTCTTTTTACCAAAGTAGTCTTGAATCTTATGATAATATGACAATTTACTGAATTAAAATTTTGAACTTGAATCTTAACCCTAAACTTCACTTAAAAGATTTTTCTTTAAACTTTAAAACGAAAACTACACAAACCACAACTCCGTGCCATGATTCATTTGATTTTTTTTTTTAAAAAAATCGTTCATGAATTTGAATGCCAGAAAATACGATTTGTTGTTAGAAGAACTAGCTTAAAGTTGTATGAAATCATTGGATTACAAAAATTACAATAATTTTCATAATTCGAAATATAAAATTAGTGTTAATATTTTTGAGAATTCCAAATCACTTTCTTAGTTATATTTGGAAAAAAAGATAGTGATAACCGATTTTGAGAGTTAAGGGGGATAACTATGATTCAGTTATAGTCTAGGGCGTTATATGTAATATTCAGAAACATACCAAAGATGAACAAAAACGCTTTCTTCACATTTTGGAATCACTGATACGCTTCCATGGCGATCTGCTTCATTCTCTATGCCTTCCTCACTTTCCTCTTCGCATTATCACTGACCTTATCTCTCTCCATCATCAACGCAAGAAAGAGCAGGAAACGAGCTGTGGGATTCTTCCATCCCTACACCAACGACGGCGGCGGCGGCGAGCGAGTCCTCTGGTGCGCAGTCAAAGCCATCCAAGAAGAAACTCCCGATCTCGACTGCATCGTCTTCACCGGAGATCACGACGCTTCTTCCGATAGCTTAACTCGCCGCGCCGTAGATCGCTTCGGTGTCCATCTTCTCTCTCCTCCCAAGGTTCTCTCTCTCTCTCTAAAGGTTACTCCTTTGGATTCATTTTGATTAAAGTTTGATTCTTTTCAGGTGATTCATCTTAACAAGAGGAAATGGATTGAAGAGAGAACGTACCCACGTTTCACAATGATTGGTCAGAGTCTTGGCTCTGTTTACTTAGCGTGGGAGGCTTTAAGAAAGTTCACTCCTTTGTACTTCGTTGACACGAGTGGATACGCTTTCACTTACCCTCTTGCTCGTCTCTTTGGTTGCAAAGTTGTTTGTTATACTCATTACCCGACTATTAGTTTGGATATGATCTCTCGTGTTCGTCAAAGGAACTCTATGTATAACAATGATGCTTCAATCGCCAAGAGGTTTGCTTACTTTCAACTTGCTTGACCTTTAAGTTATGTTGGTTTTAATGAGATTTGTTGTTTTGTTTGTAGCAATTGGTTATCTACGTGCAAAGTAGTGTACTATAGAGCTTTTAGTTGGTTGTATGGGATGGTTGGCTCGTGTACTCATCTAGCTATGGTTAACTCCTCGTGGACTAAGTCTCATATCCAAGTGCTTTGGAGGATACCTGAACGGATCAGACGGGTATATCCGCCTTGTGATACTTCTGGACTTCAGGTGATATAACTCATCAGAGAGCTTGAATCTCCTTTCTTCTTGTTATGTTACTGTATTTGTAAACATCTTCGTCTTAATGTGCAGATGCTTCCTCTTGAAAGATCATCAGATCCTCCAATTTTCATATCAGTTGCTCAGTTTCGTCCTGAGAAGGTGAGGGACTATAGTTTTTTGACGGCTAATATTCCAAAGTTACAAAAGAGTTGTCCTGTTTACTCAGTTACAGTCTTGTACCAGGCTCATATGCTTCAGCTTGAGGCCTTTTCACTAGCCTTGGAGAAGTTAGATCCTGACGTCCCTCGACCCAAGCTCCAGTTTGTGGGAAGTTGTAGAAACGAATCAGATGAAGAACGGCTGCAGAAGTTGAAAGACAGAGCAGTTGAGCTAAAAGTAGATGGGGATGTTGAGTTCTTTAAAAACGCAATGTACAGGTATTTGCTCAAACCTCCTTATTACATTCTCTATTTAAACTTGCTTCTTGTAATACTCAGAGCTTCCATGATTGCAGAGAACTAGTGGCGTTGCTAGGAAATGCAGTTGCAGGTATGCATGGGATGATAGATGAACACTTTGGAATTAGTGTTGTTGAGTACATGGCTGCTGGTGCGATCCCAATAGGTCAGACCTTAAGGCTTGTGTTATGTGATTCTTATCTCGAAGTTTCGGTTTCTCTCAGCTAAGTTCTTATGATGGCTTCTTTGTTTTTTACTTTTGGTACAGCACACAACTCGGCCGGACCTAAAATGGACATTGTGTTGGAAGAAGACGGGCAAAGAACCGGGTTTCTTGCTGAAACTGTGGAGGAATACGCTGAAGCGATCGTTGAGATTGTGAAGATGAGTGAAACAGAGAGGCTAAAGATGGCTGAATCTGCTAGGAAACGAGCGAGGAGGTTCTCTGAACAACAGTTTAGTGAGGACTTCAAAACTGCTATTCGACCTGTTTTTACGTGTTCTGTGAAGTAACAGTGTTAAAACCTTACTGCACTAGCTTTTAAACGTACAAGACGAGCTAGGTTATACTCTTTTTCTCTGTTATACTTTTTTTTGTTTTCTGGTTAAAGCTCTGACATAGACTAGAGATGATCAGATGTTCTCTTCTAGACTGTTGAAAAATGTTACTTAGTTGCAGTTATATCTTATAAGACAAGACAGCTCTTTCAATCAAAACCAGCCTCTATGCTTGCTTCATTTGTTTGGCAATGTTTTGGTTTAGCAATGAAATCTACTTTGAGTAAACCGGTTTTGACTCTTAAAGAGTTAGACGAAGCAGCTCTCTTAGCAAAGATTTGAACAAGTGAAGGAAACAAAAAAGCAACAGAAGCAGATGAAGGAACTGTGCAGCCTGAATCCATCTCTAATGGCTTTAAATCACACTAATAATACTTATGCAATCTCAGATATCGTTAGGGTTCTTAACTTGAAGCAGCAAGCATGGCTAGTGGCTACTACTACATCAGCAAAAGTTTCAAAGCATTCACCTTGCGCTTGTTTTTAAACGTTAGATAACTTTTGTATAACCTAAACCTAAGTTATTGCATACGATCTATAAGCCAAATGATAAAATTGATTGGCGTGTTAAAGAAGACTTAACACCATTGGTGAATAGAAAGATAAAGCTTTAACGTTAATTGAGGATCCATACAAATCCAACAAAAAAACGAAGCTAACACTTAAACTGAAACAAGACCAAACAAAAGTACTTTCAAGGATCTCTAGCGAAATGGAAATAAAGGAGACAAGGGAAGCAGATTGGGAAAAGCAAAAGTCTTCAAGAGAAGTGTCACTCTCTCTGAGTCTACTTAGATCGCTGTCTCATCTTTCGTCTCTTCCTCTTCAGCCTCCTCATACGCTTCTTCTTCCACTACAAAGACAAGAGTGACTTTAGGCTCTGAATGATAATGAGACGTAAAACAGATTGGTAGACAAATGTTATATTTGAAAGGTCAATAACATACCTTGGCTCTCATGTCGAAGAAACTCCTTTTCTCAAAACCCTAATCGGCGAATTCACGGTGACGGAAACAAGGAGAGGAAATGAAGCGTAACTGCGAATATATACCCTTGAGAACCCTAGTTTAGAGGTATATTTGTTTTTTAGGCCCATATAAGATATTGGGCCTTCAGGCTTTTGTATCACCCCCAGCTCTAAATAAATTAGAAGAAGGGTCTTTTCAAAAAATTAAACTAAAATATATGTTTTTGTTTTATTTTCCCTATTTATCTTTGTTATGATTAAAAATGTTCATGTTGTTGAAAATAATATATGTATTGTTTTTATTTTATTTTACTAAGTTCGATCATTAATGGAATCCATGTTCTCATGCATGACCTTGTGTTCCAATGATTCGCAGTAAAAACATTTTTGTTTGATTTGCTTCTTACTTAAAGTAACATAACTAGAGCTTACCTAAGATGAAAGATTAACGATGGCAAATCATATATATGCATTCAGTATCCTATTCTTGAAATACAACATAGCATTATTTCATGTTGTCTGCTTCGATCCACATATATATAATTCAAACTTAATACAAATATATGATTTAAAAAAAAACTCTCAAGAGATATATAAGCCACTCTTGAAGTGTTAAAACAAATAAATCCTCACAATTCCACCATCTCTTCTTCTTCTTCCACATATGTATATACTTTATTGGAACCGTAATCTCTTTACGAATTCCCTGAAAAAAATATAAATATAATTATCTTCAAAAGCAGTAAAAAAAAGCCTCTTAATTATCTCCTATATGTTTAAAAAAAATGCCAAATCTCCTTTGATTCCATTCAACAACGAATCCTCAGAATCTCCATTGCTCAGGGCCGACCTTTGGTGTTACTCATCGTACATCAAAAGTCAAGCAAGAAGGGATCAACAAAATCCCAAATACTCCCCCAATGACTATGCTCCTCTTCTCCTCCAAAAGGCCATACCGGTGAAGATGCATCTCCAACCATATTATAACCCGGATCCATGCCCATTGAACCAACCGGATCAACAACCAGAGAATTCAAATTCTCCATCGAGTTATCATTATTATTATTACAAACACTTTCTACTTGTTCTTGCCCTAACGCCACCTCGTGATGAAAATTAACAACCGGAACATTTGTGAGCTCCACGTCATTGTTATTACTAGAGTGAAGATTCTGATACGGTTGGTGATGAAACTGTCCCACTTGCGTCATCTGATTCTGTTGGTGAGGGAAAAGACCATAACTAGGGCATAACGTAGAGGTCCCACCAGACAGGAATACGTTGTTGGTAAAAGGCAAACCGCATGGGCCAAAGGCGGAGGCTAAGGACACGGCGGAGGGACGAGGGAGGATAGGTCTTAGGGTTTGAGTGGAGGAAGAAGAGGAGGAAGGAGAAGATGAAGCGGCGGAGACCGAGGAGGAAGTAGAAGAGATTGATGAAGGAGAGGAAGGTGATAAGTTGAGCTGAGCACGTGACCCGTAAAGGAAAACGGCGGCTCGGTCGTAGGCACGAGCGGCGTCTTCGGCGGTGGAGAAAGTACCAAGCCACTTGCGAGTGCGTTTACGTGGCTCACGGATCTCGGCGACCCATTTGCCCCAGCTTCTTTGTCGGACGCCACGGTAGCGGAACTTGGAGTTGTCGGGACCACCTTTGCCTTTACGTTTGCGTTGTTGAGCAGGAGAGGTTGAGTCGGTGGTGGTGGAATCGGGTTGAGGATTTTGGGTTAGGGTTTGTTGGATATTATCGTCAAGATTGTGTTGTTCTTGTTGGGAAGGTAAAGGGTCCATAGATGAAGAAGAAAGGACAAAGAAAGAGATTAAAAATTGGGGAAAAATGGAGAGGACGAATCAAGAAGAAAGGGAGACAGAAGAGTGTTTGAATGTCACCGTTGTGAATGGTGGATTAGGGCGGTGTCCTTCTTTATATATACTTTCACTCTCTTCAATCTTTTACTTCTCTCTCTCTTTTTCATTTCTTTGTTTTACTTTTACTTTGCTCAATTGTTTTCTACCATGGACATTGTTGTTGTTACTACACCTTCTGTTTTAAAAATTTAAAATATGTTTGAAATTTAAAATTAACTTTAGTTTTATTAGAAACTATTTAACCAATAAAATTTTATATTTTTTATAATTAATTGAATAATTTTAAAATTATTTTTCAAAATAATATTTTTTAAAATATATAAATATTTTAATTTTCGTACACTAAACTAAAATATCATGTAAAAAATGGAGGGAATATTATTTATTAAAAGTCATACAATCTTTTTTGGTTGTGGTTAGAAGCAGTTTACTTTTATTGATCAAATAAAAAGTACATTGCATCCAAATCTAACCAAAAAGAGTACATGATAGCTTAAACAAGAAGACACACAAATCACGAGTGTGTAAGAACGAAGATGTCCGCACACCTTTCTATTCTTGTTTAACAAAAAGATGGAAAGTATTCCAATTTACCAAGTTTTAATCTATAGCAAATGTCAGCCATTTTTTTAGTATTGAAGCTGGGATGTCAAAGGTCAACTCAAAAACGAGACCAAATATGAGAAACGTATGTTGATTTTAGTAAAGGTAACATAGTTGATAGTTCAAGTCATTGTGTTGTCAAGTCTGTTTATTAGGGCTATAGATTTTAGTAAATTTAACATAGTTTCCATAACTCGATGTCAAAATTTTCTGTAACTATACATTAAGTATATCATAATCAATCAACTCGGTACGTCAGCCCTCGTGTTATTTATAGATGTACTGACAAGTATATATTGAACATTAGCAAAATCAATATCACTAACGAACTCTAGTTTTAGCTCTTTTCTTTTCAATTAAATGTTTTAGTGTATACTATTATATAGTATAATTCAGATTTGATTTACATACAGTCAACGGTAGTATACGCAAATACATACGTGAATTAGAATCAATTTCATTTGTTGAAATTTTTTGGATAAAGAAAAAAAAATTTGCTCAGCGGAGTGTTGAAGATGCATTGCTAGAGGACAGAAAATACAGATGCATAGAAATTGAGAAAGTAACTATTTTTCTGCCGTTTTATTTAAAACACACATAGGTATGTGTTCATTAGGTCTACTTAACCATTCTTGGAAAAATACATGGCTTCAGTCAAATTATTCGTCCGATTTATTACTCTAATTAAACCTCGATTTTGCATAGTATACACACCTTTACTTTCAGTAGCAAACATTTATGTAGATTTTGAAAACATTCACATGTTAGATAATTAAACAGTAAAGCGTAGCTATACCGTCAATTATAAATTCGAAAATAAAAATAAAAATGGGAATATTGCATGGAAGAGAGGAGGTGGCGAGGAAGGAAGCAAAGACAGCGAAAGAACCAAAGCTTTTTCTTGTGGTTTCTGAGATCTCAGCCCAATTGCCTTGGAACTCTCACCTTTTTATGTCTCAGCAGAACCCAACTAGTTGCGCCATACATGCAGTCTCTCTTACATTTATCCATTTATATAACCATGTTAACTTAATTATTCTAGTCACATTATTTACGTGAAGTCTTGTCTTACGATGAGTCGATCATTTGATAACATTCACGACAGATTAGTGAACATTTTTTTGTTCTAACGTTAACAGCTGCTTAAATTAATATGGATTTCCAATGTTTCAGTACTGCAACGGATCAAATATATGCTATAAAAAAAACGTCTGGCCTAAGTTGTAAAGGTACCAAATAAGATTTTAAGCAAATTTAATTAAGTTTGTAGGTTCTTACGATGTATTAAACCATTCGTTTGTGACTAGTTTGCTATAATATTAATTTAGAAATTTATTAGCAAGTATTCCGTCACAACATATATCACAGCTTACCAGTATCCAAACTAATACATTTTCTTTATTTTAAATCCAAATAACTCTATTTATTATTTTGTAAATTTTTAGAATTTAAAACGCTTACAAAATGGATCAGTCCAAAAATTACTTCGTAGATGAAATTTCTTTCGAATCACATCATAAATCCAAAACCTTAGTTAAGCTAAAGATTTAAATTTTCAAATAAAATAAAGAGTTGGTCCGGGAAGAGAAACATTGTCGAGCAAGATGATAAATGTTCACATGCCAATAAACCGTGGGCGGCACTTTAATCAACATGCCAATATAACGTGTGCGTCTATATATATGCACGTATTATTCTCTTTGGATAAGGACATTTTCTGTGTTGTTTGCATCCATGTCCACAAAAGGATTTAATTTTCATTTTTAATCATCAAAACATAGAATATTAGGTGCGACTTAACACGATATAAATGCATGGAGTCTCTATCATTTGACAAAATGATTAACCAAATTAAGAAAATCAGTAACTAATTTATATACCATAGGTGCAAGATTCTTAGTGTTTGATGAAACACATCTTCGCCTCGTTTTTATAAGAAGTGTTCAGTGTTATTTTACAAAACGAGGATATCTAATGTCCACCCTTTGTATTGTGGGATTCAATCCTATACGGAACGTTAGAACTCCACCTTGATAAATGAAAATGAATAATAGTAATATAAGAATCAGATACCGATTTTATATTTTGCTAACTACTACATGAAACCAACAAGATGAGGAAAGGAAATTCATTAGCATGAGAGTTGAAATAAAATATTTGTTTAACAAAAATCCGTATATTTATATATATGAACAATGAAGTGAACGTTGTGGGATGATGCCCAAAGAAAAACACTAGTGGGTCGAAACAAAATACAAAACCGTCAAAGGCATTAAGAAATTTCGACCTACGTCAGTCATCAAGGCCTTTATAGTATAGAGATCATAGAGCCTGCTTTAGAAGTATTATTATTTGGGTCTTCTAGGTCTACTTTCTGGTCCATTCCTTCTTTTTCTCGATCCCATTGTATGTGTAAGGTTATTTAAATCCTGTTAGACAAGAAATATGTTCACATACATATACAAACTAAAAAGATGTGTTGATAGATTCACAGACTAAACAAAACTATAGCTATATCATGCTTCTTTCGTGTTGTTGATGGGCTGGCGACAAATTTCAGCGACTAGCAAGTAGCAATTAGCGATGTTGATCGACAACAAAACATCTTGTTTGTTTCAGAATCATTAGCAACTAGATATCGTTGTTCACTTGTCGCTGAATTTTAGACGAGTATCAATAATGATTAGCAACTACATTTTCAGCTGCTATTAATTTTAGTATCTTAACTTTTGAATTAGTGACAAATCACTGAAATGTGCCAATATTGCTAAACCTATGTCGCCAACAACTACAATATAAACATGTTTCAGTCCCTATTGATGTCATTGTTTTTTTTCATGTATCCTTAATCAGTAGCTTTCTCATACGGTCTTTGCTTCTTTTTTTTCTCCACTGCCAATGCATTTAAACTAGATAAGTAATTAATGGTAAAAGATACTATATTGTTTTGTGGTTGAGCTTAATTTAGAATTAATCTCTCATCTTGTGGTAGAAATAGGTTAATTTAGTACGTAGTTCCATGCTAGCTAGAGAACATATTGTAACTTATACTAAGTCAATCATTAAGGTATTCTTAGTTTCCACAGAGTTCATTCCCTTTAGTTGAGTTGACTTTGTAGGACCAAATCTCTAATTATTGAGATACGATCCACCCATAAATATAAATGAGTCTATTCATGTCTAAATATTGACAGATTTATTAAATGTATCATGTACTGGATTTTATGATTAGTGTTGTCAGTCCACCTTAAGGCATCTTAACCCATTTCCATTTTCCACTCTAAAATGAATTAAAAAAGAGAATGAAGTAAAAAACATTTTAACTATACTTCATTTCATAATAAAGTTTACTCTATAAATAAAATATATTTTTTATTTGTTTATCACTTTATTATGAAATGATAAATAAAGTATAGTTAAAGCATTTTTACTCCATATTTCATTTTAAAATAAAATAACAGGATTTTACATTAAAAATGCTCTTAGATGCCTCTATTAAAATTAATTAACACACTCTACTTAATTGCAATTAAATATTTCCAACTAATCACATTTTAGTCAACCTGTTTTTAATCTTTAATGTGGGGGTCAATGGTGATAACCATGCCTATTCGTCATAAATATTTAATATTTTGAGAATCTTGAATAATGGAAATGGTCAAACCTCAAACGTAAACATATTCTACTCAAACAAAATATGCAGTACGAGTTTGGATATGATTAATATTTCGGGAAGGGATCCATTTGTTGAAAATTTGTTTGATGTATAAACATGGTTAGTTTAATGAATTATATATTAAAAGTAACACTTTTGCTAGATTATACGATTATTCTTTGACAAGACTGATTTTCAAATGTTTTACAGATTCATCCAAAAAGTAGAAACTTATTTGACCGAATAAAATGTTAACGATAATCAGGATTCTTGATTAAAGCTAAGCATCAACTTTAAAAATTAAAATATGTTTTTGCAATAAAGTAGTTTTCGGACAATTTTTTTTATCTTTTATATGAACCACTACTTAGAACCAGACTTAATTGTAACAAAACTCGCAAATTTAAAAGATAATTATTTATTATTATGATGTCAAATGGAAGTCAGTGTATCGAGTTGAGGCATCGTAACAGACCGGTAAACTTCGCAATGATCATTGTCCGGTCCCTTTTAACCTATGATTCGTTATTGGTAGATATTAAATACAATTATACAATAACAAATTACATTAAACTATAAGTTTGGTGAATGGTATAGCAATGGTATTAAACATAATAATAGCAAATAATGGTTATTGCTTACCGACATATACTACTCCATCAATCGCGCTTCTTGGGACCAATGCAACAACACCAACACTAAATCACGGATTGCAAAACGAACCTTTTTCCCTTTTTGATTCTCCATAAGGTTACAAAAATAATTGGTGTAGGATGCAACAAAGTTTTAACTGCACTGTTAAGTTTGGTATTTGAGTTTATTCAACCGATGTTATGGGCTTATTTATGAAGCCCATGATCATACCACTGAGATTAGTTTAGTTAAGTATCTATTTGGTTTATTATCAGTTCATTTGTTGAATAGTGAAAGTATTGTACTAGTCAAAACTCAAGATTATACTAGTCAACGGATGGAGAGTACCTCATTTACTTTAAAAAAAAAGAAGTAAAAATTGGATAGTTTATCTTTTCTGTAATCATATTATTAAGCGTTAGGACACGTCAAAAGATTCTCGTAGGAGTCAACGGCGCTTGACGGTACAGCGACCATTACTTTAACGGCGTCACTTTGTTCAGGAACCGGAAGTAACAAACAGTAACGATCGCAGCAAACCGATCCCACGTGAACCGGTTTACCAAATCCAAAATCAAGCCGTTCTAAACCGAGACGTGACCATTGCGACAGTATCAAGACCCCGACCGAGTCAGGACACGCTTTCGCCTTGCTCACGGCTTCCACCACCGATCTGACGTGATCGTCGCCGACTCGCTCCTTCGCTTGTTTCACGAGCGTCGCCGCGTGTCTTAACCCTTTCTCCGTCAAATCTTTCACGGTGGTCTGCGCGCATCCGACGACGAAGGCGTTGCCGTAGAACCCACTGGGTAGAATCGGTTTGACTCGGTCACGAATGTTGATACTGAACAAAAGCTTGATGATTTGGTTCGAGGGCAAGTTCAGTGATCTCGCCCAGCTCCGCCATACATGCGCAGAGAGCACCTCGAACGATGTGTGTTTAGGATTGGACTCACCGAGTCGACTCGCGAGTTTCTTGAGCTCTGTAAGTCTCTGTCTCTCGAACACTACAGATGTCGGAACGAGTCGTTCGGCGTTGAACCGGTTTACGAACCCGCATAGATCGGGAACTCGGTTGAACTCAGGGTGGTTTAACGAGTCACGAACCGGAGACGGGTTAAGCAAATGACGATCCCACACGTGTTTCCGTTTTAACTCGGTCTGACTCAGTGAATCTTTAGATAACTCGGCGAACAAGGTGAGAAACTCAGCACTTCCGATACCATCGGAGACGCAGTGGTTAACACCGACGGCTAAAGCGGCGCCGCCGTCTCTAAGCCAAGTGAGCTGGACGACGAGAGGTGGAGCACCAGCAAGAACGTCAATGACGTTGAGGGAGAGAAGCTTTCTCCAGCTAGTCACGTGCCGAGGAGCTTTCTGAAAGTCATGGCACGTGAGGTGGTCAGAGACAGCTTGGAGAAAGAGAGCACCCTGGCCACGGCAGTTAACCTCGAGACTTCCGCCGCCGTCACGTACACGGCCGGAGAATGGGAAGTAAGGAACCAGAGCGCGAGAGAGTGCTGATTTGAGACGACCCGAGAGAGAGACCGGGTCGGAAACGGGTGGTGGGTAAACGAGGAGGTACTCGATGGTGAAGCGGAGGAAAAGCTGAGAATCTAAGGCGGAGAGAGACAGAACAGTAGAAGGTGTTTGGTCGGAAGGAGTAATAACTGTGGCTTCTTTCACATGAACCAATGATCCCATTATACTTTTTTTCTATGATGATCTGTTTTTTAATTTCTAAAAGTGGGTCTCTGCGATGTGTGTTATATACATCTCTGTCTCTGCTATGTATGCGCTTATATATTTACGTAGAGAGAGATTGTAGGGTAAATTATACAGTCTACATGAATACGTACACACGACAAATCCAATAAGGAGGTAAATAATTTGAATAAATATATGTACTAACTAATCACGTACAAGACCATAGATTGCGTCTATGTAAATGCGTTCAGTTTGTTTTAATGGCAAACTAAAAATGTTAAAGAAGATCGCACACGAAATTTATCTTTAAGAATAAGAATCGAAGACAATAATATCTAAAAAGATGAAGAAAAACCCTATTTGGCAATGGTTTAAAAACAAAATGTTAGTATTTTCATTTGGTTTATTTTCTGTATTCTCCTTAGTATTAGGAGTACTTATTAAATTATTTATTGAGTCTTTGAATTGATGTGTTACTATTAAATTTTAGAGTCAATTGGTTGAAAACCCAAAAAGTGGGAAATTAAGAACTATTTATTGAGAAATTAAGAACTATATTAGAGCCATTTGTGTAGTTAGCTAATTATAGTAAAACTATTTGGTATAGAGTCCAAATACTCTAATTTTTAAAGTCTGGATACAAAATTATTAGATCATGGGATCAAACTATTTATTGAAAGTGGTAAGAATTGGTCTAAATTACTCTATTTGTGTAATATAAACACAAAAGAGTCGACAAAACTAATCTAAAAGAAGAGAAATAAAAGTACGGGACTTCTTCTGCTAAGTTCGATTCCATGAGAAAATTACAATTCATAATTGAAAGGTTTTTAAAAGGAAAAAAAATGTATATAATCAACCTATAAAAACGTTACACCTTTCTTGTTCAGAATGATTTGGATGTATTTAAAGTGGAAATAATCGTGAGAATAAAATTGGTTGTGGTGGCGGTTTACAGTATGATGCGCCTTGTTGTTTGGGCGTTGGCGCATGTGTCTTCAACAGTGAAAGATTTGGTGCCAAGATTCTCTTGGAATAACTTTATCGGACAGTGACAAAAATATACTCATGGAATATTAAATGAAAATATATACAAACATAAGAGAGAAAAACATCACTGCTTATTTCCTTAGTTTTCTAATTATAGTCATCTTATAGTAATATTTATTATCATAACATGTGTTATTTGACAAAAACACATAATTATTTTGAGCATCTAAGTTCCTCATAGCCTAAATTTCGCAGCAAGGAAATATTCAAGCAATTATTCGATTATTGCAGTAATATTTTTGTAGTAAAAGAATTTCCCATGTAGCTAATGTAGTAGTACTACTATGGAAAGTAACCCTAAAAGAAAACGCAATGTGTCTCTCTCTCTCTACCATGAGCCATGTGTTATATACCGAAAGATCATTAAAGACTTTGATTTTTCAAATGGTTAGCATTCGAATCAATATAAATAAAGGATATGTGCACTTTTAACTAAAATCACATATATAGATAATTCAAAAGCAACGCCACTTTTATCTTTAAATTTCCTTGAATCACCGTAGTGGTCTTGTCAATTCTAGCATGGACCCATAAATATTTAACGTGGTCACTCGTATAGTATATATGATATAAAGCTTTTTTTTTCAATGATGATATAACAGTGTACTTCGGCCCTACAAAATTACCCCTTGTTATTCATAATCCATAATGTGATGAGTAGATTCGAAGATGTAAGAGCAAAATCAACTCTAAGAGTCTTAGGTTTTTTTTTTTGTTTTTTTTGTTTTTTAAAAATAAAATAAAAAATAAAATAAAAACGGATTAATCACGGACCGCCACGTGTCAGCGGGGTCCGCGAACAGTGCAAGAACCCAACTAAGAACACCTCTTAATTAAGAGATTTAAGAGGTGGTTCTTAAAGGATTTAGCGGGTCCCATCCGCTAAGAGCCCCTTAAAAACCCCCTTTGTTCATGCTCTAAGTATCCATCAAAGCTTACTTTGACATGTTTTTCAGAAAGAAAATGAATTAAATGCAGATATATTATGGTGATGTTTATGTATTATTTACATTATAATGTCGTTAGATTATATGCAAGAGATTTATGTCTTATCATCAAAATAAATAATTATAAGATGGTGGGACACATTTCACATTCCCATTGAATAAAAGATTAAAGGATGATTCGGTAATCCAGATAAATGGGTTTGAATTGTTTTGATTCTGTTCATGAAAAGAAATAATGAAGATTTGGGAAGATTTTGTACCAAGAAAAATAGGGTGAGAAGATTGCTTTATGGGGAACAAACTAAAAGGGTGACTTGATATGGTATGCACATGTTGCGGTAGTCATGTTTTTTTTTTTTTCGGTTGGGAACACTCAAAGAATCTAGATTCTAGCTAGAGTAACTTATCTACGAGCTTTGGAGTAGATGCATGCTGAAAAGTGAAAGGCATTTTCCATATAATGCACGTCTTGTTCGTGTCGGTGACACCATTGACACGTTAATTAGCAAGGAGAATCGACGCTGAAATGAAAGTGAAAATAAAGGTAGAAGTTATGTTCTTTTTTTTTTCCTGAACAGCGGTAGAAGTTATGTTTTGTGACTTGTGTCGTCGCTCCTCGTCTTCCACACTTTCACAAGTTGATGTATGTACCGTCGTTTGAACATTGATTCTATTGAGCAGAGGCAAGGACATAAAAAGATTAGATGTAGTAGATGCCGTGGAAAGGTTGACATTGATCTGATAATGATAATAGTAGCATAATAACGATGAATACACGATTTATACCCAAAGAAACACCACATGCACATATTATCCATCCAACAAGAATTTGGTAGGCCCAGGTTTTGAACATTGGTTAAGTAGCTACCATCCCTTCTCATAAAAATAGATTGACGCTGCTTCTTCCGACACTAGCTTTGACAACCTCGTAGTATCTATTTCCTTTGATATTCTAGATCGATAGTACATTTTTCTCATGCATATATTAATATTGTCAATCATATTAAGGACTTTGTCATTTCATCCAAACATTTAGCCATAAAGAAACATACTGCTTCTTAGCTCTATTAACCAAAAAGAAATATGATACAACAGAAATATAAAATCACTGTGACCTTTGTTATACATCTTATGTGCAACTAAGCTAAGGCTCCTTTGAAAATGACACTTAAGGATGATATACATATAGATGTTTCATGTTCACATATACAGAACCCTCACACATACACACATATAAATGTACTTATATATTGACGAACACATTTTAATATATATATATATATATGTATATATATATATATATATATATACATATATTATTTACGTTATACTATCAAGGAAGTGAGGAAGATTCGAGCGTTAACATCTAAAGCCGGTCTGGCGGTCACCGGCTTTTTAATGATTTTGTGACCATAATTAATGTAAAGAATGGTTGTAAAGTTGAATCTATTAAAGAGAAAATTTGTCTTCATGTTTGCCATAGCTTTCATGTGGTTAAATATTGGTCGGCAGAGACAATATCACTTGCATGGAGACAAACTTATATAATGCGTAAAATCTTTCAATACGTTATCTCTGTAGCATTTTGCGTACAAACTGTGTCAAATCTATATAATATGGATTGGATTTTCTGAGAAAAAAAAAGGAACTTGGATACAAACAAGAACTGAAGGACTATTAATTGTTCTTTGACAATAGCTAGCTAACAAAGTGAATTCGCAATCTAGTGTAAAAGGGAGGAAGAAAGATTGTTGACTATAGTTTTTAAACTATTTGAACATGAAACCAATCAGTCGGCCAGTCTATGAAGACAGTGTGCATACAAGAAATTTAAGTAGTATTAGTATAATAATAATTTTTGTTAGTATAATAATTAAAGATGTCATGTGTTCAATTTTTTTTATTAAGATGCCCACCAGTTAAAATTATACTAAAGTGTCCAAAGTAAAAGGGTGATATTCTCGTAGATTGCAGACATTTCTTGAGAACTTTTACCCAAAATTAGATGGTTATAAACAAACACGTTGGAAAGTTGCTCCAAATATTAAAGACGACGGAAATAAATATATAACATTTGTATAATTTTTTGTTTGGGATGAACTAGATTAGATTAGATATGATTTTGCATTTTACCCTAGTATTTTGGTTTTTATTTTTCTTGATGTGATAAGCATTGCTTTCTTCTTCTTTTTATCACAACCCCTCTTTCGGTTATCTTCTTTCTAGACTTCTTTAGTTATCTTTACAACCATACCAAGGATTCCTTGCAAACAATTGACTCCAAGTCTTTTCACACAGAAATAAGAAGAGATATTCTTCAAAAGTGAATCTTATTCCCAAGATCATATCTTTGGCTTTTGTTATGTTTTTGCTTGGTAGTGTTAATAAACTTACATTTAATAGTCTTCAGTGTAACACATATTGAAATATTAACTGGTTAGTCTTCTTTATCTAGGTATTGTTACCATATTACTTTTGTTCAAGGATAAACTAAGATAAGATGTAGTCATTATCATATTCATAAACCACAAAAAAAAAGATATTCGTGAGCAACGGTTTTTTTCTAGCCGCTAAAGTCACTTTCTATTAGTATAGTTGTTAAGTTCTAAGCTTAATTAAATGGATTTTTAAAGAAAAGGTTTCCAAATCAAATTAGAATTTGATAACCACTCTTTCGTAAAAATAATACTAAAATTCAAGATAGTAGCCACGTTCTGAACTTTTAAAACATCAACAAAAGTGTTTTTTTTCAGTCAACTAAGGTGCTGAAAAAGATAGTATCGATTTTCAGGTATCTATGAAAATTCTTGGTTTATATCATCCTTAGTTACCTATTTTTTCTCCAATACTTTCTCAAGCAAAAAAAAATAATTAGGTTCAAATCTCTAGTCATCTCTTCTTTTCATTGCTACACTCACACATCTGTAAATAACTTAATCCCTATTAAAAAGGGCATTCCCATCATATTCATGAGAAATATATTGTCTTTAGAAACATAAACGTGTGTTAATTAATGGGCCATATTTCTATAAATAGGCCTATCATGATACCAGAAAAGGCCAATTCCTTCTTTTTAATGGCCCATTTATCGACATATCACCCGATCTTGTAGCGCTCACGAGGAACATATATAAGCAAACGCACAATTCTCAATTCCATAAAATATGACATTATACCTATAGAAATTCTTTAGATTTAGACAATCTTACAAAAAAAACTACCTAATGAAATTACTCGACTATACGCTTCTGGATTCGACTTCAATCTATATTTATATATTGATGAGATGCATACATCTTTAACACAGATCCATGAATTACAACTCTAGGTTTAACCTAAGTTATTTGTCTGAAAGAATACAAACTAGAATACAAACTGAACT
Organism: Moricandia moricandioides; assembly: GCA_905132885.1. Classification (NCBI taxonomy): domain Eukaryota; kingdom Viridiplantae; phylum Streptophyta; class Magnoliopsida; order Brassicales; family Brassicaceae; genus Moricandia; species Moricandia moricandioides. The sequence continues at coordinate 47,516 of CAJHQQ010000029.1, forward strand.
TAGTTATTTGTCTGAAAGAATACAAACTAAACTTAGTTATTTGTCTGTAACCCAGCAGCCTTGTGTTCTTGCACCGAGACCACTAGGTCCACTACATCTTCTACACAATTCATGCTTGACGGCTAAACCCTAAATTTTATATTCATTCCTCTTTAATACTCTTACATTATTCTCCAAAATATTTATTCTTTATAGCTTGGATATCTTCAAATCTCCTTTACTTGAACTATAAGATATTCTTCCTATATTATTCCTCTATACAGTCTCTACCAGTTACAATATGACACATCAAACCATCTCATATATTTGCATCTTCAGACGTCTTTTTTCTAATTCATGTTGCACAATTTCTTAGGTGTGTATCTGCACAACATAATGCTAACAACATTCAGAAAGTAATATTTGAAATAAAAATTAAAATAAAATTTTAAATCAGACAAAGGGAAAGGAGGTGAAACAAACAAGAAATGCCCCATTTGGCATTTGCCATTTGGAGTCAGTCCTTAATTAAAAAGGAAACAAGGCAAAACACGTCTTTATTGTCTTCTTACAATTCTGTTCCACATGACAACCACAAAGACAATAAAATAAATACTACTCCACATGCATATTTGCTGTTAGTTTAATGCATCTCCCGACGCATATAGCTTTGCGTTCACAAGCTGGGATACGCGACGAAGATGCGGACTTTTCGTGAGATTTGAACTGATACGATCGTGTAATAATTATATGACGCGTGAAGTCATAAAAGATCGTCTCGGTCAGCGAGGAAACCTATTGTGACTCCACGCGTATCACGTACCCAGGCCCGTCTCTAGGGGTGTGCCTAAGGTGCATTTGCACTGGGCCCAAAAAAATTTAGACAATTTTAGTTGTAATTTAGGGCCCGTTTTAAAAAATTTAGGGCCCTTTTCAAATTGTTTTATATATGTTTAGCCACTGAGCCGCACTGGGCCTCCTAAAACACTGAGACGGGCCTGCTCTCCATGTTATTCCCGCTTATGTTGGAGTATATTTTATCGAGTTTTACATTCCAAACAACAGGTAGGGAATCTAGTTTCTGATTCGCCAGCTCTTTGCAAGCTACTTATGAGCCATCTTCAGTCCTTTTCTAGACATAATGGGAAAATCCTTTCTGATATGCTCCATTCAATGCGATACAAACTTAAATTAATCGTACTGGCAGAAAGTAAACGCAATTATTTGTTTATATATATGTGAATGTGACCATTCCTATCCCGCCTTCGGCACATGCGTTTATGATGTGCATTAGGGCATAGCATATGCTTCTAAAATAACTAATTACGTATGACTTGAAATGCAACTAACGTAAAGTTTACTACTGTATTAATTTTCTTGATGCATCACTCATGTATACAGTATTTTGTAAATGGATAGTCATATTCGACCGGAAAACATAACCTTCTATTGAAATTTGACACTATAAGTAAACCACTGTAAAAGTTACTGAACTGAAAATTATAAACTACAATTTTTGTGAGGCTCGAGTTGTTAAGTTAGTGGTCATATTTCCTCTAAAGTCTAAAGGAAGAATGTCACGGCTTTTTATGCTCTTTTGTTCCAATTCCTTTTTTTTCACTCTTGTAAATAACCCTCTTTCTTGATAATAGAAATTTGTAAAAGGTTACTAGATATCTCATTTAATTAGATAATACATTATTTACTGCTGGAGAAAAAGTAGTACATTTTTCAACTATAAATATGAATGTATTGTATTATAATAGATATAATGAGAGTTGCAGCTCTATATATACTAAACTTACAAAAATCATACAATATATGAGAAAATCATACAATTAATGAGGAAAATGAAAATATATAATAAAATGATTGTAATTATTGAGTGATATTATAGAATTTTGATACATACTCTTTCCTTACATCAACTTCACACCTTTTTTGGAACCATGTGGTAAATCTCTATATATATTTTCAGTTCTGACATTTTGGATTGTGTTTCTCTCTTTTCCATCTTACATCTTACAGTACTAACCAAAACCATGAACCCTAATCATCACAAACTAATCCTACTTACATTGTTCACTCTTCTTCTCCAACTTCCAAACCCTACCAATGCATCACCATCCCCACCCATAACGGCTCTTTACGCCTTCGGCGACTCGACGGTGGATTCCGGTAACAACAACTACATTTCTACTCTTTTCCGGAGCAACCATCGACCCTACGGTAGATCCTTTCCGGCCAAACTCTCCACCGGGAGATTCTCCGATGGAAAGCTCGCCACCGACTTCTTAGCCTCCTCTCTAGGACTCAAACCCACTTTACCAGCTTACCTCGACCCTTCGGTCAAACCCATTGATCTTTTGACCGGCGTTAGCTTTGCCTCGGCCGGAGGTGGTTTAGATGATCGCACGGCCATGCTATCGTTGACTTTGACCATGGACAAGCAATGGAGTTACTTTGAGGAGGCGGTGCGTAAGATGAAGAGTGTGGTTGGAGATGCGGAGACTAATAGGGTGATTAAGAATGCTTGGTTTGTGATTAGTGCGGGGACTAATGATATGATCTATAACGTTTATGATCATGTTCTTTGGAGTTTTATCTCGGTTTCGGATTATCAAGACTATCTACTCAGCAACGTCGAAGCTTTTGTCCAGGTGTTTTTAGCTACGTCCAACTTATAAGTTGTTTATTCTGTTTATTTATTTTAAAATTATAGGCAGATTTTCAAAGAAAAATAACCACACAAACTATAATCTCTATAGAATTGTCTATATCTGTTAATAAGAAACGAAATGTCCTAGTCGTATGGATCCCACCCATTGAAATTACTTGAGTAAGACATATACGGCTCTACGCATTTTGCTAATCTGACAATCAGATAAAATTCCTTTTGTTATTATTTTAGAATATTTTTAAAAAAACTTCATCCAGCTATATTGTTTTAAAATATATTGGTGCCTAACGTGTTGTTAAAAGGTTAAATTTTATTATTGAACCTTACTTTATACTTTTTTTTAAGTTGAATGTTATAAACTTTTTGAACGATATGTCATGCACTTCTCTACGGGTTGTATGCTTACCTTGAAATAAACTCAAAATGGGCTTCAGCCCATAATTGCATTCTTATTATTTTTGGTCAATTATTACATGTTTTATAGGCTTAGTTTTAATGTTCGTTTTTTGGATCATTTAGGCCCATATATTGTATCTGCAATTTATTATATATCTCATACTCATAGCGAAAAGACTGACCTAGATACATAGATCTCCCTCCATATAAAACAGCTAAAACATGTAAATCTTTAGCGTATATTTTAATCTTCCAAATGCTCAAACAGAAACTACACGACGCAGGAGCACGAAGGATTACAGTAGCGGGACTACCACCAATAGGATGCCTTCCGGTGCAAGTAACATTTGGTACTGTCACACTCCCTCGGATCTTCCATAAACGGATCTGTACGGAAAACCAGAACACTGATTCTCAGCTATACAATCAAAAGCTACAGAAGCTAAACTTCCGCCTCAGTCAGAGGCTTCTAGGCTCCAAAATTCTTTACCTCGACATCTACACTCCAATAATGGACATGGTCAAACATCCTCATAAATACGGTAACTATATTGAGTTTGAGTTTTTATACACACGAGAGTTCGTTTTCATTGTCGTGTAAACTTTTCTAGTTTGATGATTTAATTTGATATGATTAAATGCTCAGGATTTAAAGAAACGTTGAAAGGATGTTGCGGAACGGGGTTGCTTGAGGCAGGACCTCTTTGCAAGCCATTGTGTCGGAGCTGTGAGGATGTTTCAAAGTATTTGTTCTTTGATTCTGTGCATCCTACCCAAAAGGCTTACTCTGTCATTGCTACTTACGCTTTACAAAAGTTGTTTCCTCTCCTCTAATTTTTTTTTTTAATTCTTGTTATCTGCAATTTTTTTTAAGAATGTTATCACGTACGTCCACAACACTTTTCGCAAGCTAAGTGACAAATACTATAATGTTTTGATTTTGTTACTACGGTTCAGTTCCCTCCAAAAAAAAAAACTGAAAGTTAATTCTTAGTGAAGAAATTTTGAGTCTCGAGTAATGTTAATTATGTTATTAGAGAGGGCATTCACTTGACTTGACAATATTATATATTGTCCCAAATATTAAGAATATGGGAAGAATATGATACAAATAACACAAAACAACAAAAACCTTCCTGTAGTTTTTTTGATTCCCTGAAAAATATGTAAATATCAATATGTAATACAATATAGCCAAATCGTATTCAAGGCCCGAGATGATAAGAAAACGATTATATGCGAATAACAGATATCTATGGCAAGTACATCTGTCTTCTTGTCTTTCTTTTTTAAATTAGTCTTAAAGAAAGTCTTATGAGAGAAGAAACAAATATGTAAAGAACTTTCGTTGTGATACTAAAAGAGTGGTGCAAAATTAGAAATGGAAAGAAAAAATCGATCTTTTTATAAGTTGGGTTTAAGTATATCACAAATCATAAATGTTAGATAATCTCAACTGTTCATCAAGGATGTTTAGCCTAGCGGGGTATAGGAAAGATCTTTTGCATTATTGTTTTTTTTTTTTTTTTTTTTTGCATTATTGTTGACATACAAGTACCAATAATAAGACGTTTTAAAGGAATTTCTCACTACCGTTTAATGATTCTTTGACGTTCGATGGAGAAATATGTGCATATTAGATGCTCTACTCACATAACTAATGAACTTGACTGTTACGGATAATTTGCTGAATTAGATGCTAATGTCTCAGCCACACGTAATGAAATTTAATGTTAGATTATCTACAAACTAAATTTAGAGTTGATCTAGAATATTTGACAACGTTAATTAGTTTACCGTTAGATGTCAGAACACGATGTATTTCAACATTATTGATGTTGACATGGGCACCTAAAGATAGAGAAAAAGTTAGCATTGGATAAGATAGACAGGAAAAGGTCATCGATATCAACCAAAACATATACGAATGCATATATATTCGCTTCACTGATTTAACGTTAATGCATAAATTTACTGACAAGATCTCCATGTTAGGGACAAGATATTGACTTAGGATACTTGTGTGAGAGTGAGTGAAAGCGGAAACTACGCATACATTTGCAACGTCTCACAACAAGACACAACCAAGACAACGTGCAATGTCTTGTAACTCTCAAAAACATATAGACTAACTAATCTATTTCTTGGTTCCTACTAACAAATAACTCGATCAGAAAAAATATATTTGAATAAGCATTTAACATATCTTGACAAAACTATACTGGGAAAAGAACCCGAACAACGTTACCAATGTCTCTACTATTACCTTAGTTATTTGTAACAAGTATGCAACGAATGATAAACAGCAAAGTAAGTGTCTTCCATCAACAAGTACCTCAAGGTCTCACTTAGAATGTACGTACATATATGTTGTTATATATAGATATATTCACAAAGTGAGATCAAGGGGACTTGCCAAGACCGAAATATTTCTCTTTTTAGGATCTTTTTGATCTTCTTTCCTAATGGCTCGACCGAGTTTTGATGAACTTGAAGCAGATAATGAAAGAGACAAACCCTTGATATGTTCATGATCATCATGTTCTTTTTCTTCATCTTCTAACAAGAAATCTCCAAGGTTGTTGTGAGTCCGAGGTACCTTAAGGGACAAGCTTAGATCCAAATCTTGAGTGGACTTCTTGCCATCATCAGACAGTAACAATCTTTTCCTCTTCAAAACATTCTCCGTTACTTCTGCCACTTTAGGATTTTCCCTTTGATTAGAACTTAATGTGGTAGTAATATGATCTTGTGGCCTTGATACGGTTGCCCATGATTTGTTAAACGTTTTCATACCTTCAAGAAAACTTCTATGAATACTTGGAACTGATTCACCTACTCCATTTCTCGCTTGAGCAGCTTCACGAGAATCGAGTCGAAAAGATATAGTTTTACTCTTATCATCAAGAATGCTACGAAATCTCTCGCCAGACTGTGAGCTAAACAGTGTTTGTCTTGTTCTCGTACTGTCTCGTGCTGTTAAGCCTCTCCAAGGGCTACGGTAGACATGGCGTCTATGGTCAGTCGACGAACCGCCACCGTATCTATTTATGACATTCCAAGGTTATACACAATGAATTTTAATATATGTATATAGGTAGAAAATTAATAAGCTAAAGATTTTGTAAATACCCTAAACTAGTGGAAGGCCTTTGATCAAAACTTTGTAGCATTGGAAGTTGGCTAAGGTTGTAAGTGTAACCACCTCCGTGTTCAAACGAAAATCCTTCATCTCCTGAAGTAATAAGTAAATGAAATATGAAGAAACAAACATCTTCTAATTCATTTTATAGAGTTTATAATCAAATCCACGAAGCCCTAAATTAAACCTTAATCTAAAAGAAGTAATTACCTTGATTTGGGTCATCGGTCTTCTTGCTTCTGTACATCTGAGTAAAAAAAATGAAGGTGGAAATATGAATTTCAGGTAAAAAACTAAATGATAAAGTAGATATTTAATGTATGTGTATGTTTGCAAAACCTGAAGATGGCTCTTGACATGGGCAATACATAGCCCCTTGACGTTCATCAACTGAAGAACAAGCTTCGGTGTTGCTCCTGCTCCAGCAAAATAATTCAAAGAAAAACCGAATAAATATCAACATGAAAACCCTACAAATGGTTGATCTTCATATATGCAATGATCTTGAACACTCATATATAAAATTGAAACTCAACTATCTGTTCCACCCAATCTCTCCACAGCTTGAAGAAAGCGGAGATGGAGCTCAGGTGTCCATCTCAGCCTTGGAGTCTTAGAGCGGTTGTACGGCCTCACCGATCCACCATTTTTCTTGATATGATGATTATTATGATGGTGACTCCTACTCTCTTCCACATAGCTATTATTTGATGGGCTCTGATCTATTGATCTCTCTTCTTCATAATCTTCTTCCTCTTTGTTGTCTTCTTTCTTGGTGGTTGCTTTGAACTTGTTAGAAGGACAAGTCTTGGAGTTTTCAGAACTTTGGCTGCTTGATCTCATCTTGGTGATCTCTAGCTATTTGGCTGTTTTCTTCTTGTTTTTTTTGGAGTTTGGACCTTTTTGGTATATTGTGGAGTCCTATGGACAATGTAAATCAAAGAATATCACACACTAACACATATGTGTTGATTAGGAATTTAAGGTGAAGACTTTTGAAGGTCTGTGTGTATGACTTTTTGGATGCTTGTATCCATCATTCCTTTTCCCCCTCTCTCTCCAACTCTAGTATATATTGAATAATATGTATATGATGGCAGCGGATATTCTTAAATCTATTTTAACATATAGTTTTTCCATAGTTTTATACATCTTAGGCAAATATAGATCTAGATTTACACCTAGATTTCTAAAAAAAAAAAGATTTACACCTCATGCATGACAAAAGAACAATGGTCCTTTTACTTCTATTAGTCATATTAAAGAATATTGTAAAACAAAACTTAAGAAATGATACTTATTAACTTGATTCCTTCAATTCTTTAGTCTCGTGATAGGGAAGTGAAAAGAAACTCAAGAGGAGTAGATAGAATTTGTCTAAGGATATAAAATTGTTTTTCCTAAAATAAATATCAACCCTCATTTGAGCGACTCAAATCGTGGTTCAAGATGACGTACCATAATCGAATGATCTATGTTTTCTTTTGATTTTAGAACGTCTTCTTGTTCCATATGAACTAGCTTTTGCAATATAGGAAGAAGGCAACATTAATGAGGCATACACATTAACTAGATAATTGAAACTTCTTCCATCGTGTTACAACAAATAAATAAAAAGGAAAAGTTAGGGGATGGGCTCGTGACTTCAAAGCCGAAGCTGTGAAACAGAAAAAGAAGAAACCAAAAAGCATAATTTTTCTTTTTGAGAGAGAGAGAGAGAGATTAAAAGGTGCTTGGCTGGGGCTGGGCTGTCTTCACTGAGAGACACGAGAAGAAAATATTGCTACTTGTTTCTGTCAACAACGACAATCACGGATTTGTCTGCATCTCCACTACTCTTATTATTTCATATTATGTATAGTTTATCTACACATGCGTCTCTGTCCCTCTCTATACATGCAAAAGGTACATCTCTCTTTTCCATATATAACCCAAAAAAAATCATCATAGTATAAAATCACATAATTTTTCCGGCCCGTATCACAGAATGGAACTTTAGATTTGATTACGATCAGTTTTGTACGTCCACACACTCAAACCGATTTAGTTTGAAACCAGAGTTGAGTTACTAGTAAGTACTATACTAATCAATAGATGTCTAATTAAGTATCCAATCAAAATATTTAACAACAAAAAGTAAATAGGGCATACAAACATTCAAAAATCTGTTAATTATGTCTAAGAAACTCCAAAATTCAATTATTTGAAAGAAATACATTAGAATAATAGTTCAAAAAAGATCAATTATTTAAAGTTTTAGTTGACAACAAAATTCTAAAAAACCTATATATTTTTCACTTTAATTTGACATATGTTTTGTCTTTGTGTGGTGATTCTCTGATAAAAAGAGTTTAAAGTAGGCCTAGTGTTTTTTTAAACATCGTTGAAAGTAAGCCTAGTTGAGACTAGTTTAATCTTATTTCATAATTTTAAAAGAAAAAAATTAAGATGATGTAGGTCTTCTCTGATCAAGTATCATATATAATTTACTCAACATCGTATCTCTAACATAAGCTGAAAAACTTTTCTTGTAAATCAAATGCAAGTAATGTGTCCAAATTCATGAATGGCAAATATATAGATCATTGTCGAAGTCATTTGTCAAATAAATTAGGTATATGATATTTCTTTCTCTTTTCAAAATCTTTTTGGGAGCCCATTGTCCAGCCGTAATTGCAATCTTTTCGTCGTCGTTATTAATTATTGGCAAGAATTAAATAATTAAAATCGTCGTAGTTAGGTTTTATAGTTTCTGCAATAGTTAATTATGATAGAATGACGTTCTTCGTATCTACCCTATGCAATCCTATAGCTACTTCCATCCTCAGACAACCCATGAGCAATCTATACGACTCAACAAATACCAAATGCTTAGGAATATCAATCACGGCTATGAATATAAACTTTTTTTTGGTTAAGTATGTGAATTCCATTAACTTAATAATGTTGCAGGGAGATACACTAGCACTGAAACTAATCCTATTGAATCTAACTCGCTAAGTCAGCAAGACATAACATTGGAGCCTTAGTAAGCCACCAAAAAGTAAAAAAACCTCACTAAGACTAAATGACTAATAAGGTTCAATCACAACCATGAAGATGAGAGTAACGCTTAGCTAATTATATAGCTTCTTAGACAACCATTTAGCTAACAACAGACCAAAGAGAAGATCTTGAAGTCGAAACCTGCATCAAAAAATCACTCGGGTCAGAAGAGTATCACAACCGCAGAACATCCCAGGGCCAGCAAACCATCCCGAAGATGACTCCGACAAAAAAGACAGGCGAAGCAGGGTCGGCAAGCTCTGGTCCGGCCATCTCAAGCAGTGAAATCCACTCCAAACATTGCTATAAATATAAAGTTATAAACCGTTGAATATTGACTACTACAAAGTCACTAATTCATTTTCCTCGACACATATATGAATCAATATATATAAGCGTTGACAAAAGTCTTCGTGTAGTGTCTTGCAAATGTATGTATAATTTCTCTCCACTTTTAATTCTTGGGACCTACTCACTCCAATCTATGAAGAGTTCCGTTTATAGTAAAAAAATATCATTTTCAAAAAATTCAAAAATTAAAAATAATTAAAATATATTTTATTTTTATTAATTATACATATTTAACTAATAATATAATAAACGTATCTTACAATTTATGTTAAACTTATAGTATATATAAATTATATTGAAATTATAAAATAATATTTTATGTAATAAAAATGTTAAAATAACAATATTTATGAAATGAAAAGAGTATTTTTGAAATCTTGTATATGGAATCGTTCAACTTTTCAATTTTTGGAACCTATCATCTTTTGAACCATGTATTGTTTGAACTTGTGATCATCTGAGATTGTAGAAACTGTTTTACACTAGACCGAAGAAAATTACAGTAGTTTTATACGATACTTTACTTTAAATAATAAGTTGGAAGAGAGGATTATAATACTACATTGGATTTGTACGGATTATGCATGGGTGTGAATGAAATCGCCACTGCAGCTAAGTAATCAATCAGTATGCCCAATAGTTTAGGTATTGAAACCACAAGTTCATTATTGTATTTATGCTTAGTCATTATTGTATCGTTTTTTGGTCTGGTATTATTATATTACCAGGAGGACAAAAGTGGTATTGAATTTTTATTGAATATAGAAACGAATAAAGTTTGGACCTCGTCTCGGGAGAGGGCAATTTCGTGGAATGTAGGTTGCTTGTCGAATTTTAAAAATATGAGAATTTCATTTCATGTTCGATGCGTATAAATATAATCTCAATTTTTGGAAGTATTAAACTCATTACTCAATGATCTCAAATAGACAAATGGAGGGCAAGTTTTTCTTTTCTTAATAATAATTTTAATTTTTTTTTGGTTCTCGACGGATTAAAATTCATCGAAAGGTAAAGTTTTATGAGAGTTTTGTTTATCAGAAAACATTGTCTTTATTTATAATCCCTAACTTAACTTTTCTATCTATCTATCTAGTGTTTATGATTCATATGACTCATGAGTAAACATTGATTTCAATAGTGAAAAGATGAAATTATTTCGAAAATGTTCGCCGTGGCAATATCTTTGATCTGGAGATCTGCGAGTTTCTTTTTCTTTTTCCTTCCAAGAAACAAGTAAGAATATCTATTTGTTTTATATAAAAATAAGGAAAAATCAAAATAGACTTATCCTTTTGTTGTTTTACCATGAACAAATTGTGTTCTTTGAAACTCATTTAGTCCTATAGTTTAACTAATGATTTATTACATTTTACACTATAATATGTGAGTTTCAATTCGAGTTTCCGACAAAGAAAACTATCAAATTAATAGAAGAATCTTACACGAATTTTCAAATAATATAAGAATTACTATATCTCATACAAAAGTTCAAGACAATTCAAGATAATACAATCATATGTGAATTTTCATAAAACATGTAAAATTATTTAGTTCAACGTTAAATAAAAATAAATTCTCTTTTCGAGATTTTAAGATTTTAGGCTTTGTCTATATTTATTTATTTTTTTGTATCAATTTAAACGCTCTATAAAGATTTTGAAAATCAAACTGTTAAATCTCTATCCATATGAACAATGAAAAACGTTTGCATAAGACCATCCATCTTTGTATTCAACATTAAAGGTATATGAATTATCTTTGAGTGATAAAAATTTATTTGAAGTACCTTGATATCTTTTAAATAATTCACAAAAGCTGATCATTACTTTGGTGTAGAAATCATTTTCATCTATTGAATACAATCCGTTTACAAATATAATGTGATATTGACACAAATTCTTCATACTTTCTATTGTCCGTAATGTAGCGGTGAAAGACTTGCTCTCGTATTCATTGTCTTTGTCTATATTTTATCTACGCTTGAATAAATGGCCATCAAACCAAAAACTTATGTTCCGAATGACACTAGATCGAATATATGAATACAAAATATCCAATTTTCCAAAGAGTAATACGTCTGAATAGGTTAAAATAAATTATTTAAAACAAGGAATGATATAGTAAAACTAGAAAAGAAAATTATTTCATATATCATTTTAAGGGAAGAAAAGATACATGAATATTGACAAATGAGGTCAAACACAATATTTTCTTTCTTTATTTTACCAAACATGAATTCAAACATTGCTAGAACAACAATTTTGGATTTTAATTATCAGCAACTTATGTTTTCAGGCTACCGGGAGATATCAGAGTTCCGTCTCCGATGCATCGGAAAACAAGACGGACACCTAACAAGACCTTGCACATCACAAACCGTACAACTCATAAAACCATATTCATCCGAGAAGATCTTGTGGCTACCATTACATGTCTCGCAAACAACGAACCTCCATCCTCGGCATAACTCACAGTTCTCACCAAATCTTCCATCGGACAGTGGTAGTTCTCCGACCATCTTCCTCAACTCCTCGCTCTCATGCAACATCTGGATCTCTTCCGCCCCTCCAATGTATCTCCCACCGATGAAAACCTTAGGCAACCCCACGTTCTTGGTCCCGAGCATCGCATGCAGCTCTTCGTGAAACTTTTCGTCCATCGACAAGTCTCGCTCGTCTACAGGGATACGGAGATTGTGGAGGATGGCTCGAACGGCCCTGCACTCGTCGTATGTTTTACGTACGACACTGAGGCTGGTGTAGTAGAGAACCACGCCTCCTCCGTGGTCGGTGGAGAAGAGCGTCCTCGTAGGAGGGGGAGTTCTTGAGGTGTAGCCGTCGATCTTGGGGCTACGTGGCTGGTGAATGACTTGAAGTTCCGGTGAGGAAACGTCGTCGTAAAGATGGTGAATATCTTTGAAAGATGAGCATGAGAAACGTCTCGACGATTTTGGGGTGACTGGTGAGACTTCATGAAGCCTTCTTCGAAATTTGAGCCAGTTCAAGAGGATCATCATCATGGTAATAAGGCAAACCAAACCTGCAGAGAAAGTGAATGAAGGAAGGGTTATTTATATAGTGCGTGTGAGTCCAAACATTAGATAAGTATGCCATCATAATAAGCTTAGAATATATATTCTACCAAAAATGACATAACGGTTTCCATTTATTTTCAGTCTGAATTGACCAACATTTTTGGTAATGATTTTCAACTTTATTCTAAATTTATATTTTCATTCACAGATTGTCTTTTTCCTTTTGAAAAACATAAATTCTATATTGAAGCTAGATGTTTTTTTTTGTCATCATTGGAGTTAGATAAGTTTGTAAGATATGAAATACCGATCATTTTAACGCTTTGTTTTATTGATAATGATTTGAAACTTATTACTTCCTATGTTTTATAAAGATATATATTTAGAGTTTTCACACATATTAAAAAACATTAAATTACTATAATAAATATATCAATTTATGTAATTTTCAATTTTCATCAATTTTTTATCAATAATAATTTAATAAAGTCAATTTTTTTTTTGAAGTTTACAATACTTCCATAGAAAACATAAAAGTCTATCTTAGTGAAATAATTTTTTTTTAAGAATATGTATTATAATAAAACGGAGGGAGTGTATCATAAGAATAGAAAGTAATTGCTTTTTTACATTCGAAAACAATTAAAGACAAACACTAATGATGACACTGATCTTATTTTAACAAAAGATAAATTCTCATTCCACCAGTAGCGTACGGACTTATAGTTTTAAGGAAAACAAGACAATAGATTTCAATCATAGTGTAGATAAGTCTTCTTCTTCACTTACCTTTATCAACTTTGTTTCAAGTTATCTTCAATTAAGCTACTCTTGAACAAACTTGAACTGCAAAGTACAAACTATATAGATAGTTGATCACATCTAATATCAGCACCACCGAAACATATGTCCATAAAACAATGGAAGCAAGACTCAATCCAAAACCAAACTTGATCCAATTCCGAAAGGTGGTCAGACACAAGATATCGAAAAGCCAAAACAATTGAGCGTGAAGGCCATAGCAAAACTAAGAAGAAAAAAACAAGACAGAACGGATTGTCAAACTTATTTGACAAGTAAAGTGTGTATATTTATATTGGTGGCAATTACGGAGCTCCGGTTTAACGGGGCGCCAAAATCCGTTCCCACGAACCAAAAACCGATCTTGGTATATTTAAGCTGACCAATGAAGCGAACCAAATATGGATGCCTCTTTATTGTTTCTATGGTGACTTGAACCACAAGGTAACCTCTCTGTATTAGGTTTATTACCGTTATTAAATGGTCCCTGTGAAGCATCATTGTACAAGTTTTACACCATGAAACATTTAAGGACCTTGTATTGATTAATCTAACACAAACGTCATGTGTTAGTGCAAAAATAACCACTCTGTTAATGTCATCATGAAGGTAACGACTGATAGATGATGAAAACAACATATGAGGTTTTCTACTTTAAAAGGCAAAAATACTCAAGACTGGTAGAACAAATAGAGAGAAACCGGCACATCCTACTCAATGATTCCGGCGCCACCATTGATATCAACATCACCCATCCCTGTGTCCTCTTCTTCTTCTCCACTTTCTTCATCTCCGCTAATTTCTTCATTGTCCATTCTTAGCTTAGCCATGTGTTCTGTCAGCATCTTATCATCTCTTTCACTCACCTATGTCATAACATAGATACAAAAAAAAAATTAAAAACTCCACAAACGAAGGGGAGCTAGTTCTTGTGACATGCAACTTGGGATGGTTCAACAATAAAGAAGTTTCTTACCGCTCTAGGTGCCTCCTTAACCACAAGCTTGCCTCTGTGTTCCTCAATTGTCTCAGTGCAAGCTGCTATAGCCTCGTCTAGAATTTTAATCCCTTGCTCCTGTTAATTTATGTTATAGAGACTGACACGATTTAGAACAAAATGGGATAACAAACTCAGAAATTACACATATTTGTTAAGGTAAGTGGGTCAGTAAAATAATTGGTGATTTAATTGAAGCCAAATCTCCAAATCTACAAAATTGCTTTATTAAGTTGCAATACCCCAGTTCTGGAACAACATTAGCATCTGAATGCGTTTTCTTAAGTAGTTAGTTGATATAACCTCTTAAAAATAAGGAGACGATCATGTAAATCACAGTTTCAAGATAGAAAGATTGCCTAACCTTGTCAAGAGTATGAGTAGTAAGGACATACAGAGGTGGAGCAACCAATTTAATCTTAACAGGACAGTCATCGTTTCCAGCAGCTTCAGCCTTTCTCATGGCCTCCTGAAATAGCATGTATGTGTGAGAAAACCAAAATGAGATCAATAATACGTTATAAGTGACCCTAAGCAAGTTTTACAACCTTGATGTGAACAACGCCGTCAAACTGAAAACATTTCAACTCAATATCAGCACGGATTTTCATTGGTTGTGGTGTCATTCTCCTCCTAATGTTCTTGACAAGGGCATCTTTCACTTCTTCCGTAACAGCAGGTACAACTCTAGTCACCTACACATAAAATCTCCAAAGATTAGCACCAAAGGAAGTTTTTACCAACAGAGCCTAAAACAAAACCAAAGCACCAAACTATACCTCCTGCCCATCAGAACCAACTTCTTTGATCTCACGGGTGAGTGAACCCAACACAGAATCAGGATCAGTCACCAAAACCTTAAAGGCCTGAACAGAAAAAAAAACAAAAACATTTGAGAAACAACCACCTACGGCTACGTGGGTGAAATAAAGGTCAGCTCACAAGCTCTTACCTCAAAAGCATGCCCATATTTACGATACAAAGGCCAACCAATGTTCAAATACAAGTCCTGCGAAAGCAAAACTCAAATCAATGAATACTCAAACATTACATCAGTAAACTATGATCGCTGCAGATGAAGAGATCGAACCACTATACTAAATAACAGTTTCAGTCTTAGCATCACCAAAAAAGGTAGCTACTTTACACAATATAACAGTTTCAAGCCTCAGCATCCACAAAGGGTAGCTACTTTACACTACATAAAAGTTTCAAGTTCAAGCCTCAGCACCACTCACTCACCCACAAAGGTAGCTCCTTTACACTATATAACAGTCTCAATCCCACAAAGGTAGCTACTTTACACTATATAACAGTTTCAACTCTCAGCATCACCACACAAAGGTAGCTACTTTACATTAGATTGCATAATCAATATCACTAAAGATTCAATCTTTTTTACCTCCAAATCGAGAGAAAGAGTCTCAGCAACATGGCGCATGATAGAATGAACAAGCTTGCTCTTGTTATACCTCTCTTCACAAGTCTGAATATCCTCCTCGCTAACCCTACGTTTGCTCAGATCAATGTAACCCCTCTCCTTGTCGACACGCAGGACCATGACGGGCTCGATTTTCCCGACCTTGATCAAGCTGCTGACACTTCGGATCCGACGGCGGGAGAGCTCGGAGAAGAGGATCATGCCTTCGGTGTTGTTGTACTCGAGGAGCGAGACGTAGGCTCCCATGTCGGCGATGCTTTTGACCTGGATCATTACTGCCATGTCCACTTCTGGGTACTTGGCTTCGTACATTCGGCACTCTAGATTCGGTGTCGTCATGGTTCGAATTGTGGAGAAGAAGTTGAATCGTGAAAGGGTATGAAGGCGGAGAGATTTAGGGTTTTAAGCGACGGAGTAGTAATCAGATTCTTTTGGCGACGGAGTAAACGAAATTAAACGGACTTTACGTTAAATATGCAAATCTAAACGGCGCCATTAGGGAAAAGGATATCAGTTAGCTTGCAGTTGGGCCAAACATCTGAAGGCCCATATGTTTAAGTTTAGATCGGCCTTTTTGTTTGATAGGCTTGTTTGTTTTTTTGGGTTTTTAGTAATTCAAATTGATTTTGAATTTATGAATTTTAGATGGGTTTTGGAAAGTAGCGGTTAGTTTGGTTTGTTTTGTTTGGATAATTTCAAATAATTTATATAAATATTAAATATTTAAACAAATCAATACATTTCTTTAGGATAGCAAAAGTAACTGATATTGGACCACAAGAGCATTTTCAAAGGAAATGTTTTTATTTAATTTTGAATATTTTCAAATCATGAAAATAAATTAAAATATGATGACTTTGAAACTCATTAAGTATTAGTTTACTATAATTCTTTTTTTGACTAAGTAACTTCATTAATTACGGCTAATGTAATCGTTAGAGCATCATTATCCAAGAACCCCTTTTGGGGTTCTTGTTTTCTGTTTTTTTTTTTTTTTTTTCTGAATTTAAAAAAAAAAAAGAAAAAAAAATAAAAATGAACCAATCGCGAGCCGCCACGTGTCAGTGGGGCCCGTAAACAGTGCAAGAAACCATCAAAAACGGATTCTTAATTGGGGATTTTAGGAGATGGTTTTTGCACTGTTCACGGGCCCCACGTGTCAGTGGGACCCGCAAACAGTGCAAGAACCCCCTTTAAGAGCCCCGGATAATGATGCTCTTACAAATCATATTGGTCAACCAATGTGGTATATACGTTGAAGAAGAATTAAACAACATATTGACAAAATTACAAACTTATGAGCCACCTTGTTTGCATTCCTATGCACATGTGTATACTGCACCGAATCCATTCTCTGGCTCCACCATATTATTAATAAATAAATAATATTATATCAGAGATAATAATTAAAATAGATGTAAAAAAAAATTTATCCATCTAAAAAAATAACAAAAATATATTTTATTAAATAGGTATAAATGTTGGGTCAACTAATTTAAGTTTAAGGGTTAGAGTTATGGAGTTGGGTTTTGAAGGTGATGTTTGAAATAAAAAATTTAGAATTTTTAAAAAATCTATTTTTTTTTTAAATTCAATTTTATGATGAAAAATTCAAAAAGTATATTTGAGACATTCTTCTTTCTCCAATCATCATAAGTTTTAACTGGGCCGTTAGAGGGTCGAGTTGTAATCAACATAAAAGCCCACATATCGAGAGACCCCAATTGAAATATACAAAAAGTTACGTTGCTTATTCGTAAGAAGTACATAATAGAGGGGGTACAAGTGAAATCTCAGTTGAATCAATCAACGGCGGATGTAAATAGAAGAACAGTGACCGGAATTACAACCGTGAGGAGCACTCATCTCTTCTTCTCCGTTGAGATCCACGGGCATGGCTGAGACGCTCTGGATCCGGAGGTTTCTTCTCATCACTCTCGTCCTTATCCCCTTCCGAGTTAACTCTCAATGCGAGTTCCGATTCAATCGACGCAACAAAGTCTTTGATTTCAATTTAGCATCTTCGATTCGTAGTTTCCCTCACGGTGCTCTCAGCGAAGATGGGTACTTTTCGAATTCCATAAAGTTTCAGTTTTTACATTCTTTTCGAAACCTTTGTTACTTAGTTTCGTCTTCTGCTTATACTAAATGCAAGTGTAATTGGATACTCAGGTTTTATAGAGTGGATGCGAACAGTACCGTGCTATGGTTTCAGGTTGTCTTCTACATCAGGTTTACACTTTGTATCTGTATCATTATATGCTGTTAGCTGGTTACTACAAGGGAAAGGAATAGATAGGTTCATGGAACTGTTGAAGAAGAAAGACACACTATTTTGTTTAGGGAAGTCTATGACCAGTGTGATTAATGGGTGTTTTTGTAAACCTTCTTGTGGAGCAGCTTTGTGACATGCTTATTTTCAATCACGAGCCTCCTCGATGTGTTGGTTGCCAAGTAAGATTTTTGGTCAATCTTTCAACAAGAAAGAGAGAGAGTTTTTATTTCTAAAACTTTGAAAATCTCAATCATTCTCTACGACTTTCCTTTTCTTCACTTAGGATTGCGGAGGTCCATCACATTGTGGAACATCGTGTAGTGCACTCTTGTCAGAAAATGTAAGAGGTAAAAACTACAGCATGTGATTCTAATGAATCTTATGGGCTCTGAGTTGAAAATTGTAAGGTGCGGATATTGCATTATTGCATACAATGATTTTCTGATCTTATTACAGGATATGATGTATGCACTTCCCTTGGGCATCCCTCAACCTCAAAAGTTGATGTTATTGGTAAGATTTAAGATATGTTTTGTGTCAAAACAGAGACTGTATATCTTTAGTCGCTTGTACTGATGGAATCCTGTCATTTTGTGGGTTCTAAGTTAGGACGAAGCTTTTTATTGTTTTTTTCTCCCAAACTTTTTCATGCAACAATAATGTGGCAATGCTGTCTCAGAGATTTTTGTTTCGACTACTGTAGATAAAGAGGATCCTGGCAAAGGCGTCATTGTTAAGATGTTAGGTGGAAGTAGTAACCCAAATTGCTCACTTTCCGTTTCTGTTATCTGCCAGAAAAATAAAGTTGATGTAAGGATTTGTATATCAGACGTTTTCCTTGAATTAGTAAAGTCAAATTGATTGTAGCGGTTTCTGGTACTTAATACCTCATTCACCTTTTCTATTTCTCAGGGACCACTCACTCTAGCGAAATCTGGCGTCTGTCATTATGTGAGTGTCCAGTAACTCATATATTTGCTCTTTTTCCTATAGCAAATATATGAGTAACACTTATAAAAGCTTCATCGCTCTATTACATCACTATGAACAGGAAACTAATGGAACTACTTTTCTCTTCTTTGAACATGTTCTTTGTTAAACCAATGCTGCATTCTTCTATTCCCTGAAATCTTGAGTTTTATTAGGATCTCTATATCTTTAAGTGTGGACTCTGGCTAGGTATGGAGATGCTGATTTTATGGTATTGTTCTAGCCATTTGAAAAACATATGACCTAAGTAAGAGAGCATTCGGAGCTTAATATGCATTGTGAACTGTAGAGAATGCAGTAGTCAAAACAAATATTATTGAAAAAAGTAATGGCATGACAAGTAGTTAAGACCTTGATTTCTGTTGGGAAGTCATCGACTTAACTTTTCACAATAGAGTTGTTTAATTATGAAACTGAAGATATTATCTTGTTTCTCTCATTCATTCAACTTATATTGGGGACCTTATTTCACGGGATCACTGGCAGGCTACTGAGATGCGACATCCTTCCGGTTGTGCAGTAGCTATATCCGGCCATGGGAGTGCATGGGGCTGGTTTAGTACCTTACTAATCATGTGAGCACATCACTTTTTTCTGATACAGGCGTGGCTATTGGAACATGCTTAGGAATTTGATGTGATTGTTCTGATCTTTTTCTCAGTATCTTATGTTTATTTGGAGCTTATCTGCTGGGTGGTGCATTATATCGGTATTTCTCCCTTGGAATTCGTGGCACAGAAGTATGTTCTTTCTCACTAACTTCCTTAGATAGTTAGATTCATCTCATGTACTGATACTATCACAACTGAAATGTAAATACCTTATTTTACAGGTAATCCCAAATTCTGATTTCTGGGTCACTGTACCTAACAGAATACAGGTATTGTTCTCTGTTTCTATATGATGTGCCTGTTGTATTTAAAGTTACGAATTACATGCAATTTTTTTACTGTTTCTCTTCATGTTGCAGAGCTGTTTTGGTTCACTATTTCAGAGATTTGGGGGTTCAAGTCATGGCCAACGAACCTCCTATTCGCGGGTCAACTAGTAGTCTCAGTCACAGACTCCTCTCTGACACAAATCTTCAAACTTGCATTGACTCTAAAGCCGCCAGATTATTTATACCCTTACTACCTTTTCTGCCATTATATGACTGCAAGTTATAAGAAGGTGCCTCTCGTTTTTATCTTGTCATCTCATAGATCTCTCAAGAAACAGAAGAATCTTGTTCATTTGATAGAAACAATGTTAAGCCAACGTGATCTGCAGCCTTTCCCATTTTCCAGTGATTGCTCTTTTGAGATTGTTGTCATTGTTTCCTGAGGCTGATTTTAAAGTCATGCTAACCACTGTGTTGATGTTTTAAACTCATGTTCTTTCCAATGTATTCTTGGATACTATATAAAGCTTGTGGACGGAACCTCCTTTTTCTTTCTGACATTCTAGTAGACGATCACTGACCAAAATATCTTGGACAATTAGGGAGGAGATAGAACTGATCTAGCTGACCCAACCGGTCAAACATGTTGTTTTTGGTCTTTAAATTAGAAGGCTGGTGCAGGTTGGTTCGATAGGTTTGCCATGTTGTGGAGTAGTCTTTCTAGAGTCAGTTCTGCTAGGACTCGACCGGTTCAGTCGGCAGAACATCTTTGCCATATAGGGTCTCCTTAGAGCTGAACTTTGTACAATTTAGACAAACATTGGCTTAGTGATTTGTTGGGTGAAGAGTGTGTACAAAGAAGAACACTGAGAGCCAACTACTTGAGCTTGAAATCCCAACAAATTCCCAACTAACTCCACCCTTCATCTCATGTTGGACTCTCTGCCACTACATATATGTATTTAATACTCAAATTTGTATTGTATTGTTTTCTAAGTAACATAAGACTACAAGTGAAGACAATGATATGTCATCTTTACAAGTCCATCATATGTATGAAAACACCTCAAGGTCACTTAGCTTCGAAGCCAAGTGAAGTTACACTTTCCTCACGTCTCTCAATCATCATCTCAATAATATTAGTTTTGCAGAAACCCAAATACTTAAAAACAAACCGACACATACATTTTTGCTTGTTAGAGGATACAAACATGATTTAAAACACGAACAGATGAGTTAATAAATATAAAAACCTTGTTAATTTGTCATTAGCAGGTAAATGAACTACAATCTTACAAAAACAAATCATTAGTTAGGAGGCAACCACTCTGTTGCGTCAACATTTACCTACTCATCACCCTAAGTATTATTATTATTTTGCTAATTCACAAATTTTCATCACCAAATTAATCATAACCATATTATAAATGACCTAATCCTTGTACAATTAGCATTTCTTGAAGCAATAAGTTCTTTTGGCATCATTCTTCCACATATTATCTGCAGGTTGAGTAGAATGAGATCATCAAGAACCAAAAGTGTTCATTTCTTAATTTCATCTTCTCTTTATCTTATACTAATTGTCACATTTTGAGTAGTGAAATCACATTTAAGACACTCAATTATTCTCACTCTTTCTCAATCCTAAAACATGAAGCCTTCAACACCAATGTCCTTCACTTCTTCTTCCCTTCCAAGAAAAACCCGTCTCTCTCCTTACCTCTTCACACTCTTAACATTCATCCTCTTCGTCTGTGTTCTCTATGGTGAAGACTTCATGTGCATCTTTGGCCAGCTTGAGCCCACTTTTGTCCTCCAACCTTCTCCAACACCTGGTAACAAGAAAGCAGAGAAGCTTGCGTTTGCTATTGGCAAAACAGAGGAAACATGTGACGTGTTTAGTGGGAAATGGGTGAGAGATGAAGTTTCCCGACCACAGTACGAGGAATGGGAGTGTCCGTACATCCAACCTCAGCTTACGTGTCAAGAACGCGGCCGTCCTGACAAAGATTACCAGTTCTGGAGGTGGCAACCCAATCACTGCGACCTTCCCTCGTAAGTTCTTTCCCTCTACATCACTCTGTTTCCTCTGTTTTGATGTGTTACTCTGTTTCATAGATTCAACGCGACGCTGATGTTGGAAACATTGAGAGGGAAGAGGATGATGTACGTAGGAGACTCGTTAAACCGTGGAATGTTTGTATCAATGGTCTGTCTTCTTCATCGTGTCATCCCTGATGATCAAAAATCCATTAAAACTTCTGGTTCCCTCACTGTCTTCACTGCCAAGGTACATCCATCTACTTAAACTAGGGTTTTATTCTATGTGTGGGAATATTTTTGACCTAGTTTAGGGTTTATTCGCTCTATATGCAGGAGTATAACGCGACGATAGAGTTCTATTGGGCACCGTTTCTTCTAGAATCGAACTCAGATGATGCTATTGTCCATAGAGTATCAGATAGGGTTGTGAGAAAAGGGTCAATCAACAAACATGGTCGTCATTGGAAAGGCGTTGATATAATCGTCTTCAACACTTATCTATGGTGGATGACTGGCTTGAAGATGAAAATATTGTAACCATTTTCAATATCACAATAACTCATATGGATCTCAATCGTATAACTTGAATGGCTTCTGATTGCTGTTTTGTGTATAAATATAGGCAAGGATCGTT
Organism: Moricandia moricandioides; assembly: GCA_905132885.1. NCBI lineage: Eukaryota > Viridiplantae > Streptophyta > Magnoliopsida > Brassicales > Brassicaceae > Moricandia > Moricandia moricandioides. Next base: position 70,207 of record CAJHQQ010000029.1, read on the forward strand.
TGAAGATGAAGAGAAGGTTATCACAGAGGTTTCTACTGAAGATGCGTATAGGATGGGGATGAAGAGTATGTTGAGATGGGTGAAGAACAATATGGCTCGTAAGAAAACTAGGGTTTTCTTCACAAGCATGTCTCCTACCCATGCCAAGTTAGTAACTTTGACCGTCTTGATAGAGAAATGAAGAGTATAAATAGATACTGAAGACGTATATTCCAGCTTTGTTACAATATCTTCAGCTATAAAATCCACGAGCTGGTTCATTAAACTTACTAAAGTATCAAAAATGTTGTTTCTTCTTGAGCAAGAAACCAATTAGTTAGGGTTTTGTTGATTGTTTCAGGGGCATAGATTGGGGAGGTGAACCGGGACAGAACTGTTATAATCAGACAACGCTGATAGAAGATCCAAACTACTGGGGATCAGACTGTCGGAAAAGCATAATGAAAGTGATTGGAGAAGTGTTTGGGAGATCGAAAACACCGATAACGTTACTGAACATAACGCAGATGTCGAACTATAGAAAAGATGCGCACACGTCGATATACAAGAAGCAGTGGAGTCGACTAACGTCGGAGCAGCTAGCGAATCCGACGAGCTATGCGGATTGTGTGCATTGGTGCTTGCCTGGCCTTCAAGATACTTGGAATGAGCTTCTCTTTGCTAAACTTTTTTATCCCTGAGAAGAAAGAACACACATGTTTTGCGTTGGAAGAATGATTCCTTGTTTTTTTATTAGCGTGGAAAGAGGTCTTGTTGAGAAATTGTGAAATGTAGTCATTCAATTTATATTGACTCGTTGTGGTTATAAGACAAACGGGCATTGACTCGATGTTCTTGCATTAGAACACACCTTTGGTTCTTTCTACGTTACATCTTGTCTCGCACCGAGATGCTTCTAAACCTTAGTCGCATTGCATTTGAAGGTAAAAACTTACGTTAAAAATGTCTATCCACAGTCAAGCGGAGGGTAGGTATATTGAATTTGGTTTGCCTTTTTCAGACACATAGATATTGGCTAAATTAGATATGACTAAAAATGAGTTCCGAAAAAAAAAAGAAGAAGATATGACTAAAGATATAGTTACGTTTAGATATAAAGTTTGTTCTTATTTTAGAGAGTTAAAATGTTTAGTTGCACAAAAGAAAAAGAGTGGAAATGTTTAGATAGTCCAGCTAGAACTATCTCCATTGCTTTTTAAAAGAATGGGTTTATATTAAAGAACTATCTTTCACAGCTATGTACGTCATCACAATTTTATGCATGTTTGTAGTTTTTAAAAGAATGGATTTATATTTGAGATCACAGCTATCTAAGTTAGAGAAATATCCTAACATATCTCTTAAAAAAATTGTCACAAAAATAACTTTTAAAAAAGAAAATAGTTAAAATAGATTTTATAAAGAATTTAAATATATATTTATATTCTAAAATTTAACTAATATAAAATTATTATTTAGAGTTATGGAGTAAGTTTTTGGAAGTGAAGTTAATAGTTAAATAAACAAAAATAACTATTATAATTAAATACAAATCAAGCAAAAACATTTGTATAAATATATTTTATAAAATGCTTCTAATATGTGCATATTGTCATTTTATAATTAATTTTGTGTTCGATTTAAACTTTTATAAATCATAAATAATAATTTATTATGCTGATTTTAATTATTAAAATATAAACTAATAAATATTTCGAAAAAAATTATGTTCGCATGTTGGGATAAAACACCTAATTTAGTATTTGTAAAAAAAAAAGATTAAAAGATATATAACTGAAAAAAATTTTTTTTTCTAAAAATATTATTCCACTAAAACATTTTAAAATAAAAGTAAATTATACATTCTTATTATATATTAAGTTAAAATAATAATGATACAAAAAATGGAAGTCACGAACAAAATAAGAAAGGTGGGTGGATTTGAATGTCATCTACAAACGACCAAAAGAGGAAAAACATTAATAGCCCTCCTTGCCAACTTGCATCTCAACTTGTAATTCTTTCCTTCCACGACAATATGTTTACACATATATCCTACTCATTATGATAATACATTAATAATCAGATTTAATCAATTTGTTTCTTATTTTATCATTAATTTATTTATGGAATATATTTAAAAGGTGTTAAAGATTAGTAACAACTTTTATTTTTATTTTCCTTCCAACTTGCATGGCTTTGTTTTTTTCTATAACAAGTTGGATTTTATTACACCCAACTTGCGTTTTACGTACGATCATATACATTTCTATATAGGTACTCAATGTTGAATTTGGTTTCGCAAGTCTCAGAATCGTACTAGTTAATTACAAAGTAACTTCTCATGTTGCTTTTGGATACTTTGAAAGAATAAAAGTCTTTTTATCTTGTTCATTGGATTCTTTGTATCAAACAAGGAGATTATACCAAATTTAAGCAAAAAAAAAAACAAGGAGATTATATTATAGGTATAGGACAAGGAAACAATATATAGGACAAGGAAAACCCCAGAAGAGTAATAATTTTGACATTTGAAATATTGTAACGGTTCACGCATTCCAAAAATAAAAGGACCCGAGAGATTTGTATCACTTTGGTGAATAAAAGTAGGGTTAGTTTTAATTATTTTTGGTGGATAAAAGCAAAACCATTAATGCATTTATGGAAAGTTTGTTGATAAAATGACAAATTTTTTGATTTTTTTTTTAATTTATGAAATTAGGAGAGAATAATAATGATGTAATCTCCTTTGCTATGTGCCAAATTTCAGTATTACTTATCTCCATTTTATTTTGGCCTTATACATACCATAACAAAAATTTTGTTAAATATATATAGTAATTCAATACAGATTACACACTGGTTCGAGTTTATCGTGATCGTTATGTCATTCCCTCAAGGATTGAACGCTCTGATGATGTATAACTGATGATCAGTAATTTAATTACATAGACAAAGATAAGTAGTTATATATGTTGCACAAAAAAGTAATTATATATATTGTTTGTGCATTTTTAAGAGAATGCAAACTATATGGTTATATAGTTATACTTAATTTCTCTCTTAAGATAAAAGAAAAGCGGATCATATGAAGCAGCACATGGGTTTTCTGATTGCCCACACAAACTCAGATCTCTTCATACAGTATACATCATGTATATTAGTAATTATGCCAGTTAATTGTTGGTGATACATTATTGCGTATGTTGAAAATTATCAAGACTCAAACTAGAGATCATAATCTCGGAAATATCCAAACAATACTCATAAGCTGAATCACTACATTGTTACATTATTAAGGAAGAAGAATATTTAACTTGGCAAGAAGATTATTAAGAAAAAAACAAACAAACAATCAATATGACAAAAAAAACTAATTAAACAATCAGTGTTTCGTTTATTATAAAGCTACAAGAGAATATACAAAAGAGTTCATCAAGAAGATATGGTCTTAAGGGTAAGCTTAAGTATACGAACATGTAACAAACCCTAAACCATAACTTCGAAAAAACAAAACCACTGTCTTTGTAGTTTCGAAAACCCCCTACTATAGTAAGTTAAATAATCTAGAACTCAAACCCACCTCCAGAAATCCAAAAAAAAAAAAAAACTGAAATAGAGAAAATAGAAAATAAAATACATAAAACAAATGTAATTATTACGATAATTTCTCGGCGAGTTTAGCCAGCGATTGCAAGTTGCAACGTACAATAGTATCTGCGAAGCTGCAAGTCTCTTCCTTATCGTTACCCTCCGGTACGTCAACGACGTATGACTCCACAACACGTGCCCTCTTTTTACCGTCCTCCGATGACGAACACTCGTGCACCGTCGTCACCGACCTGTAGTTCTGAAGCCTGTGATCCCCACCCACGACGCTGAAGCTAAAGACGTGAAGATCATCGTCCATGATCTCGAGTCTCTCTAAGCTGAACGCAGCGGGGAGACCCGAGACGACACGAACCTCTCTCACCGACCCAACCTCTCGGCCGTCTCCAACAGCCACGTGACAGCTTCTAACGAAGTGTTTGTACGCTTGAGGGTGTTCAAAGCGGCTGAGGATCGACCATACGGCGGAAGCCGAAGCATCCACGTCTTGCACCACGACGGAGAAGCACTGAGAAGGACCAACCACGTGCGTGTGGAAAATCTCCACGTGCTCCGGCACATCAGCCATCCCACGCGTGAGGCTCACTTTCTGAAGCTGTTTCCGGTGATAGGAGCTGACGGTGTCGTTGGCAGATATCTGAAACTGTAGAGACGTTGGCATCTTTTAAACCGATGTGTGTGTGTTACAAAAACAACTTCTCTCTATGGCTCTGTCTCTTTTGAAGAGAAAAAAAAAAGAGAAATGGTTTGCTTCGTGAGGTCCTATGAGATGTTGTAATAAGATAGCTCCTATATATATAAAAATATAAGGAGGAGGGTGTAGAAATATAAATAATGCAAGTATGTGGACAATAGCAGGATGAAGAAAGAGAGAGGTTAGCTCGTGTGTGTGGTTTCGTCGGTTGTCCACTTGGGATTTGTTTGGAGTTTGTATTTTTACAGAAGATAGAAATGCTCTCTCATTATATAGAGGACCGACCCGGTTCCCACAAAAATATATGGATAGTGTAACCGGTTAGTTATTTGAATTTTGTTTTTACTTGGTTATTTACTACTTGTTATTGCAAGGAATGCGCATATGCATGTAAGAAAATCCATAACGTTACACTTTTTGTCCAAGATAGCATCTCATCTGAAGCCTACTTTTTCACAAATAGCTAAAAATAATGCTTTAGAAGGAAACTTAGAGCATGATTAACCCAGCACCCCAAATTTGGGGTGCTTATTTTTTTTTTTAATATTTTTTTTCTAATTTTTTTTTTAAAAAATAAAAAAATTAAAATGAACTAATCGCGGGTCGCCACGTGTCAGTGAGGTCCGCGAACAGTACAAGCAACCAAGAAAATTGGTGTTTATTTTGGCAACTTAAGAAGTGTTTCTTAAAACTTTTGTGGAACCTACTTAATTTTTTAATGTTTTTTAGTTAAGCACCCATGGTAAGCAACCATGGATAATGGTGCTCTTACCTAATAATCCGTATGTTAAACACTAGAACATGATCACTACTACGTAGGGATCGATTTGGTTGAGCTCTACTTATTTCTGGTACGAATATAGGTTATCTTGGTGGATCTAGGATATGGATGGAACCTTCGGACTGTACCAGTAAATTTTTACCTTGCAGGCCATAGAGAACTATTGCACTTTGAATATTCCAAGTTGGTGAAAGTAGCATGTCCTGGGTCCATCACAATGATCTTTTCTCATGATCTTGGTATCAACTTGAGCTATTTGATAGTACTAAGAAAGTAATAATCAAATTCCTTTTCAACAAAAGAAAATAAAAGAAAATTTGACGAGTTAGATAGAAATCAACTAAACAATTGTTAAAGTAACCAACTTAAGTCGTGAAAATTTCCGAATTACACGCTATTTATTTGGTGGGTGTTTTCTTCTACAAATCAAATGTAATAAATGTTGGACTCTTGAATTTGAGTGGTGAGCATAATAACAAAACACAATTTGGAAAATAATAAAGGGTTAATTAATGCACTGGATTTTCAACAACTGGACAAGTACAACTATACATATTCCCAACTAGTCGTAGTTGTTAGATCAATACGATTAAGCTAGAAATTTGAACTACTAGTTGAATCTAATTACATTTTATAAAAAAAATATGAAGAAAACGTTTACAATTTGCAGTTTTTTAATGTACAGTCCTCGATGTAAAGATTGCTCATCTTATCAGCTTCCGGGTTAGATAACACTTACATAATCACTCACCAAGTTAGCAATATTATACACATATCCTTGCCAAAAAATCATATCCTTCATAAATCATATATAGATCCCATGACGTGGAAAACGTATATTTTAGTTTCTGAAGATTCTGTCGTACATCCATGAAAATCATTTTTGCACACTAGCTAGCGGTAATAAGAAAATAAATAAATAAATCAATTTGAACTACTTATTGAATCTAAATTACATAATGGTACAAATCAATGTTTCTTTGTTGAGAACTAGAGTGGGGATAGTGTAATGATGATCTAGTGTTGAAAGAAAGGCATAAATAAAGCACGGAAAGTTTGGGTTGTACCGACAATCAGTCTCAAATTAATGCGTCATATGAATCTTGAATGCATCATTGGATCCGTAAACGTAACATACATCTTGTGCAATGTATATTCAGCACAAAGTGAATTAATGTGTTCATGCATTGTGAAGACGTACAATGTATTGTAGTATGATGAATGAAAATAATTCTTCAATTAGAATTATACTACCATTAGAGAAAAAATGCACTTACAGTTTCCAAATTAATGAAATATCAACTAGTGTTCAAAGAAAAACTCAACTTCGATGAGGATGTGAATCACTTTACAACGTGACATACAAAATAACAAAAATAATGTAGCTGAAAAGTTATTAAAATGAGAAATTGTCCAAAAGAGTTGCATCTCATTCTTATGCAGAGGGGACACATTGTCAAAGAAGAATTGTGGAGGAGCAATAGCCAAATCATATACACACCTATTGTTTTGTTAGTTAATTTAACAGTTTGCCAACTTGTTTTCTTTATTTCTCAACAGGCTTTTTAGATCTTCAAGATTCGACAAGAAAAACGATTTTGAAGACCAAATGAGAATAATAAAAACCCATTTTATAATATAGAAATAGGAGATAATGTCCCATTTGCGCTTTCAAACAGCTAATTTGCTATTTGTATAAAATAAAGATATATCATATATGTAATATATTAATGTATACTTGGTTTCTTCACCTCATTGCTTATGTAATCTAAACTTAATTCATTCATCTGCGTCGGAATTCACTTTGCCCTCCAACTTTTCTGCTCAACTAACAACTTGGAATTTCATGCTACTTTTTTCTTTATTCTACTTTTATTTCAGTTACCTTTTCCAATTTTAGTTTCGTTTTCCAACTGTACACGATGTAGTTGATTCAATTAGATCATAGAACATAATTAATCTATATCTCATCTCAAGTTTTAAATATAGAAATCTTACGTAAAAATAATTATCGACCATAAAGTAATCAAAAACGCCAATATTAAAAGAAAATCGAATTAGACTAGGTAAGGTTTTTCTTTTAGAACATCAATATTCATCATGTGGTTGAACCCTCGATTTGACTCAGCCTATATTACGCTAAAAAAGTTTTTTCTTTACGACCACTTAATTTTAGGCCTTAGCCAATGTAAACAAATACAATTTTAGCTCAACAACCATTCGGCACGAAAAAAATCATTCCCTTAGTCACATACAAGGTTTCGAAAGATGGAAGGAATGACTCAACTAAGCATAATTCATGATACTGTTAGCACCGATTTGGTACTATAATGACAAAAGAATACATCAACAATCGAGAAAAATAAACCTGAGGGGTTCAATTCAAGTCCAACTCAGGAGTAACTATTACCAAAAAGAAAAGAGAAACAATTGAATATGACATGAAAACTATTATGTTTTTAAATCTTGAGCTCCTAACACACGGGCAAATCAGCCGGAGGCTCCTCCATTGTCTCTAATAGTCCTTTACCGTTCTCAACCAAGAAAGCCATGGCTAGTCCCCAAGATATATGTGCATCTAGATGACAATGCATTATCCAAACTCCTGTTTTCAATCATTATTAGTACATACAACATTAAAATTAAAATCATGTTGATAAATTACTATTTAGAGTGTTCAAATCTAATCCGAAACCAAATCGAAAACTCTATGAAAAAAACAAAAGAAGTCCTAATATAGTTGAAACATATTCATTTTATATCTTGAAAACCTAACGTATATCTTGGATCTAAATTCCTATGGAACACTCTTAACGTATAACGTTTTGTTGTTACAAATTTTAATTTTTGCTTACCAGGGTTATCTGCTACAAATCTGATGACGGCCCAACCATTAACAGGTACACCAACAGTGTTTCTAAGAGGCGGATCTTCAAGATTGAATTTCGCAGTATCTTTCTTGGGATTGAAGTTACCAAAACCCTCGGCAACAATGTAGAAATCGTAACCATGTAGATGAATAGGATGGTTCTCGGGAGTTACTATACCAGTATCTTGAAGAACAATCTGAACCCTAGACCCATACTTGAGCTTGTATAGCTTGGTCCCTCTATCAGGTTGATATAGAGATCGACTTATGTTGCTACCAGTGTAATCAAATTTCACCGGAGGCTTCGCCGGAAAATCTGTTGTAAAGACTCCGGGAATACTATGGTGGTGAGCTTGAAGGAGAGAGTAGTTACTTGGGAGTGCAAACGAAACATTGTTCATGGATGCAGTGAAGCGTGTGGCGTTAGGACCTTGACATCTTCTTGACCTAAAATTTTTAGGACAGTTGTTGAGACCGAGTCCTATGGTTATAAAGAGATTCTCGTCGAGTTCTGTCGGAACCTCGGCTTTTCTTAGTGATCTAAAGCTTTGGCTGAAACGTGTGACTGTGTTTGTGTCGTTGTAAGCAGGAAGTAGTGGCATGATTGGTTTGACGGAAATACCCTTGTTGGCTCCGCCGATGCAGCAAGGGGCGGATTTGTATTGGAGGATTGCGGTTGTTGTTGTGTTGCCAAACGGTGCGTTTTGTGCGCTTTGGTAAGCTCTTGCGGCCATGTAATAGCGGTTTGGTGGTTGATCACCGGTTATGAGGACGTCGGTGGTTTGGCCGGGGCCGAGAACAATGACGTTGGTGGTGAAGGGTTTTAGGTAAGACGCGTCAGCTCCGACCACCGTGAGCTTGTGGTTAGCCACCGTGAAAAATAGCGGTTGGTTCAGTGCGGCGTTTATTACACGTAGTAGTATGGTCTCACCAACATTTATGGGTACTATCGTCGTATCTGCATGAAAAATATTTTAATAAAATCAAGTTAATAGTACTTTTTGGGTCTTTTGGAGTGATGCTTTTGTTTTTTACAAAACATTTATTTAAAAAATGTATACACCAAATTCAGTTATGACAGTTGGGAAAATGAGAAAGAATTAAAAAAAAATAGTGTATGAATTTGCTTGGACCATTTTTTCCTTTCTTTAATCATCCACATAATTAAATTGGCGTGAAAAAGTAAAATAAAATTAGCAATAGCCAAAAAAGAAGAGTAAAACCTTGAGAAGAGCATTTATAGAGATCACCGGGTTGACCATTGATGGTGTAAGCGTCAGAGATATTTGGAGCAGCTCCGGTTCGTATGGATTCTCTCAACACATCAACCGGATTTGCGTCCCACCATTCACCTTAACCATATATAACTTCCAAAATTTTAAATCATTTTTAAATGATAATCAAAATCAAATAATATTTTTAACATATTGTAATAAATTGTTTATGCATGATTAGAAATTATTACCGAGAAGGAGTGGGACGTTGAGGTGAGGGGTTGGGAATGGGTAAGACGAACCAGCCGGAGGAAGGACTAGGAGTGAACCGTAGACCGTAGCTCTGAGCCACGAACTATGAGCATGCCACCACAGTGTACCTTCTTGTCCTTGAATTGTAAACCGGTAGGTGTAGCTTGATCCCGGTCTGATTGGACATTGAGTAACAAATTCCGGTCCGTCAGCCCAACCGGTTCGCATTTGTCTCACACCGTGCCTACAATGTCACAAGTTTAAGTATCAGTACATCGACGATGCATTGATAACGGTACGTTAGTTTGGTTTAATCGTATTCTTACCAGTGAATTGTGACGTTGTACCGAGCCCGGTTAATGACCTTGACAACGAGAGTGTCACCATTGTTGATTACAAGTTGTGGGCCAGGGAACATTCCGTTGACCGTAATGCTATTGTGTGTTTCACATAGCCTCTTCACTTTCGTTGCTTGTATCTGGACATGGATATGTGACTATATATGTAAGCATATATCTCACTTAATTTAAATTAAAGCGTGTTACAAAAAAAATAATAATAATAAATTAAAGCGTTTATATAAATAAAATACGAACGTACGATGAACTCGTGGTGGTGTGCTTTGTTGGCTTCTGCCATGGAAGTGAAGCAAAGAAAGACCACGAAAGAGATGAAAAAGAGGAAGCTCTTGATGATCTCCATTGGTGAGATTCTTATAAACTTCTGTTACAGCCAGAGAGTTTAGAGATGAAGTGTATATGGAAGAAGAGAGCATGTGTTGTGATGGGAATCAGTATCGAGTTATATAGGGAGACAAACGATACGTTTTTAAACTTTTTAAGAAAAACGTTTTTAAACTTGGTGGATAGTTTCTCTAGTTTATTATTATTTTTTGGGTAGATCAATTGAAGTGTAATAAAAAGAAAGGTTGTTTATGCGGTTGGGGAATTAGGTTTTGATATTGAAGGCCAGAACTTGATTCAACACTAGAAAGAGTAGTTGCACCCACTGGGGCCTAGAAGAACAAAATAATGACCGAGTTAAACAAAAAATGAAAAGGTGATTACGTCTCTTGAATTCTTGGTTAACACGCTTTTTCTATTGACTTTGGATGTAATATACCATAATTGATATAAACATAGTACAACTGAATTTTTATTTTTTTTTAATTATGAAGACTTACTAAACGGATCAAAATATTTGTAGATGTGTACAACAGGTTGCCAACAAAATTTAAGTACGCAATGTTGTGAACTCTATCTAAATATCAAAACTCATTTGGCTCATGTAATTAACTTGCATGCACCAATATATAGTACTGTTGTAATTGAATTAATTTGTATATATTCAGCAGAACTGGACAATTTCAATTGGCATTATCCTTAGCTCCTACTACGTAAGGGTCTGCATGTGATCTTTCTAAAACTGGATATCTTGTGGGTCATTTTGGCTAATTAATAATTACGGTAGTCATTTGTCATTAATTGGATTGGATCTTGATATATTCAGTTTAGATCTTTCGGTTTTGGGATTGGATGAGAAAAGCATATAACATTATTGGTTTGGGGATCTTAATACGTTTTGAACTCAACTTGAAAATTGATTTCTTGTCCATATACAGTTAGAAATATCATTACTTTATCTTTATGCGGTCATCTACATTGAGGGCCGACTCAGTTACAAGGACGAACAGGGTGACCATCCGAGTAAATATTTACATCTAGTTAGATATAAAATTCAAAAGATTATTTGGGGAAAAAATTGATTAAAGTTCGGGAAAAATTGATAAACAATCTATTTATATCATGACACACTCAACTATATATCAAAATATATTATATATATATAAAGCCTAATATTATGGGTTAAACTGTAACATCATTTCATAAAAAGACTTATATAATTATCACTATAAAGCAAAAATAAAAATTTGTTTAGTTTGGAAACAGACATATTGTCTTGAAGCTTAAGTAAAATTGTATTGTTTGTTAATGTTTAAAAAGTAAAAATGTTTGGCGGTAAACATGATGATTAGTCTAACTGCCTAATACACCATGCATTGGTTACAACCTCAATATTATTTATTAACAAGTTCCTTTTCTTTAACAGAATCTAGCTAGCTCGATACCTAAATTCTGTAAAGAATCTTTTAATTTTTTTAAACAGATTTTTTTGCATTTCTGTATATTATAAAATGTCATCTGAAGATTATTTTCTATATCAATACTTTAGATGGACATATTAGAGCATACTTGAGATCTTATTAGAAAATGACTGTTTTTCAAAAGCAAATCTTCTTTTTGTTTACATTAGTATGTATAACAAAATATAAAATCTTTATTTTCATAGCAAACATCATTTTGCAAATATGATAGTTGATAAAATGTTGTATAAACCCAAACGCAAATGAAAATAGCAATCAACCTAATATAATATATTTCCTTTGTTAAGTACTCCAACCTTGTAGAAACAATTAAATGATTTAGTTTTAGTTATTTCATCATGTTAGATTGAAATTATTGTTTTGAGTATTTCGATAATTTGGCTTATGCAAAACACACAGGATAGTTTCAGGAATTTTAACTAGTCCAGGTTTCGATTAAATAAATCTAACTACAAAGAAAAAAAAACTAATTCAACATATTTTCAATATTTTTTTATTTTTGTGATAGCTATTATCTTAAAAGATTTAAATACTACTTGGTGCTGAATCATAGCGGTGTGTATATATCTACGTAAAATATCTTTGACTATAACAATCCGCAAAGTAACAAAATGAAAAAAAAAATAAACACCATATATATTTGTTTAAAGAAAGAGGCACATGAGAAAAAATATTGTAGACATTGTTGATTGGTGATCAAGAGATTAATAATTATGATTGATGGAGTTAGTTAGTGTCATCCTCTTCCTCGATATATTTAATCCCTAGTCGCTAAATATCTGAAAATGGCATTACATGTATTTAACAAAGTTAACTCGACCATTAATTTCCAAGTCAACTCGCTTTACTTGTATGGATTTGGTGTTTCTCCGATTTATCACTTGTTTGTTATTAACATTTTTTTTTTGTTAATATACAAAATATCTTTATTTTTCAGAAATTATTTTCACTATATTATCAGAGAAGTTACAAAAATATTTCTTTTAACTATCATTCTGACTTCTCTCTGAAAGGAAACTTATTTGATAAATGATGATATCCTAAAACACTCAAAATTCTTGGTTATATTATACTAATGGCGTAATAAAACTTGTTCCTTTAAATCATAAATTTCATTAAGTCAAAAGTGGGTACGAATCCTCACTAGGTTCATATTGTCTCACCTCTTGTTACAAGTGGGATAATATTCTTTACAAAAAAAAGAGAGAAAGATCTATTTTCGGTTTAATGGTTGACACCTAAGTGTTTATCTCACAAGTCACAAATAACTAGAATCTTGGAAAAAGATTACAAAAACTCATTACACGTTTAATATATCTCATGTAATGAAAATTTATAAGCAGGTCACCTATAAAGATTATCTAAGGAAGAAACAACTCAATGACTTTGACCCCCCCCAAAAAAAGAAAAGACAGTTCAGGTGACCAAAAACTATTCGGACATTGTTGGTAACCTAGGCTGAATCCAAACTAAAGGTGAGGCTTATGTATTTCAAGATCTGGCACGAACCATCATATTCAATTTGTTTGTTGGTAACCGAGAGATTCTGCTTATTTTCGTATTAAACATCGTGATACAATAGTCAAAATGTTATGTCTTTGTGTAATTCTCTCAACATCAAGTAACATACTGTCGTCTTTACCGATGTTGATCGAGTATTGCAAATGAATTATTAGAGAAAGACCCGTTCAAATGATTAGAGCATGACATACACCGTAGTGTGAGAGTTTGAGGTTTCACTCCACCAAAGTAGATCCGATTGTCTAAAACTTGTGTGTCTATCCCACGACTGTTACTTGTTTGAGACGAAAGAGAAAACCTTTTATATTGGAATGGATCATCATAACACCATCTATACTGTAGAATGTCTCACACTCAGTGCAGATTGGTTACAACCAAAAGTCTCAGCCAGAGTCTAAGGATGCTCAAATAATGTGTACTGGACATATATCAATCTATCAATCAATGCAGCAAATAATCTTCACATTCTCTTATTAAATCATCAATCTAAACTCTTTTCATTAACCTATATATGTTCACTAGAATCTAACTCCATATGTAAGAGCCTCCTAAATGCAAAAGAAGACAACACATGTAATGATGAGTATAAGTAAACATGATCTTACATCAGCTCCAAGTGTTCAGAACTGTAACCAAACTGAACAAATATGTCTTTAGATCTTTCAAATCGAATCTATACTCAAAACCCTAAACACGTGCCGCTACAACAGAAGCAGCAGCGGAGTTACCAATAAACGAGAGCAAGCCCCAGCATTAGCAGGCTCCTGCTCATCCAAAAACAAATCATCAGGAACCCTAAACGCACCGTGCAAGCAAACCATCGCCACTCCAACAGTCAACGCCGAAGTCAACAAAGATCCAACGCTCGTCATAAACACAACCACAATCGTCGTCACAACGAGCCCAAGCAACGTCTCACGATCCGAGAAGCCACGTCCGAACAACACCAAAGGCTGATCCGAGGATCTGAACAGGTAGAGGAACATCCACGCGGCGAGGAGGGAGAGGAGGACGAGAAGCGAGAACGGGTGCGAGAGGAGGGAGAAGGCGAGGACTAGGGAGACGATCGCGGCGTAGTTGACCTTGAAGTAGGCGAGGTTCTTGCGGATCCGGGAGATGGAGTCGGTGAGAGAGTCGGGTTTAGCGAAGGAGCTTCGATCTACGAGTTCCATCCATGGGCGGCGTTGCGAGAGGCCGTCGCGGAGAGAGGAGGAGAGGCGGGAGAGGAATGTGCGGAAGGCGTGGGTGTTGATTGGTGGTTGGGGTTGAGTGGCTTGCTGGTTGGTGACGGGGAGAGTCGCCGGAGAAGACATTGGTGGAGGTGCGGCGGATTTGGTTGAGAGAGTGTGGAGGTTTCGACTTTAGTGGAAACTGAAGTTGCGCGAAACCGCGTTAGGAAAGTTATAAGATATTTTAATCATAAGGCCTTAACTTTATCGGCCCATAATGTTCAGCCCATAAAGTTCGACCAGCCCATTTTACATTCATACGAACATTATTGGAAATCGAATTATGGGCACATTAGTCGGCATCAAATTAAAAAGAAAAAGTGCTTAAAATAATACAAATTAATTATTATTTTTTAAAAAACTCACTCAAAAATATGTTAACATTTGAGTATATATTTTAGTGATTATTGTTTACATTTTAGTGTTAAAAAGGATAGTGTTGAGTTTTATTTTTTTTAATAAATATTTAAAAAAATAAATTAAGTCTACTTTCATCATAAATTTAAAGTATTTTCAAATTAAAAAAATTATATCAGAATTTTTATGGAACTGAAATTTCTCCAACTAAAAATATACATTAAAATGAAATTATGCATAGAAAAGTTTTATTTCCATGTTTCAGCACACACACAAATTTTAAAAATATATACATTTTATAAAAAAAACATCATTTAATATATAAATTAGATATAATTCAATCAATCATAACTTAATTGGTTACACAAATTAATAAATATTATACAGGATATGAAAATAATTTATAATTGGAGAAAAGAACATACTTTCAAACAAGTTATATTCCAAAGCAGATGATGGAGTATATTTTTCAAACAGCACGTGTTTAATTTTTTCTTGTTATGTGATAAACTGATAATTGCACAAATGATTGATGCGTTAAAATCTATATTAAAAGTCTAACTAGATAAAGATGAAAAAACATTATTGAGTATAGAAATGGAGTATCGAATAACAAATATTCTTCGGCCTAATCAAAGAATATTTACTGGAACATTGGGTTGATTTCCACAAGGCACAAGTAGAATCTTGACCTTTTATCAACTCAACAAATACTTAATAATCCTACTTTTTTACTGGTCTAGCTACGATCTAATTAGCATCTAAGTCTTCTTTCTTGTACGTTATCCAATGACTTTCAGGACTAGTAATCATCTATCAATTTTAAATATTTAATCAAAAAAGGTGATTCGTGTAGCTCTAGTGCTCTATATTTTCTGTTTTTTAAGTAAAATAAAATAACCCATGCTTGTATTAGATTCTTAACCTTTTGAAAAAGAGGAGAGAATATTTATTTTCTTTTTTCTTTCCTTCCACTCATTCTCTATATATAACATGATAAATCTAGTCTTCTAATTATCTATACCACACATTTGAGAAGATTTACAAGATCATTGTTGTTGCAATGGCTTCTTGTGACACACCTGATGCATTTGCTTGGCTTCAAAACCTTCCTCCTTTTTCTCAATGGCAAAGAAACTCATTCTCCATGTGTATTTGCTCCCCAAATCCATCACATCCTTCTTTGAATTTCTCTCTTACTCGTAGTTCTCAATCTCCAAACACATTCACCTTCTCCATAGTAGTCAACTTCAAGATTCCTATATCTCTTTTTACCTCAAAACCTCTCAGAATCATTGGCTCTAGTGAAAGCGTCATCTCTACTCTATTGATGAGTTTTGTCGACGTGGTTCTCAACTATAACGTCAAGAGAACTACATGTTCAATCCAAATGCAAAACCTAGGCTCCACTTCAAACCTCAAAGACGTTTTCAACCTCGCGTTCTTCACTTTCGTGTTTCTCATCTGCATCTACGAGGCTCCCACAAGCCTACGAACAACTTGTCTCAAAACGGTGAAAGATCAGCTGGTTACTTGTAGGTCAAGGCAGGGTTCTAAGTTGCTCATGGTGCAACTAGGCTCTAACCTTGAAGAACAATGGATGAGATCGCTGAATCTCGCCATAACTAATTGGATCATCGAGATCAGAGCGTGTCAGCATCTCAAGTCGCCTTCTCCTTTGTTTTCGTATGCTTTCTCAACTCAAGGGTTATGGAAAGTTCATATGTATTGTCCTGTGATAGCGATGGAAATGGAGAGCGTGAATAGTGCTTTAAGCGACGAGAAACTATTCTTCTCGTTGAACTATCATCAACTTGAAGGTGTGATCCAATTCAACCACAGGATTCACGTTCATGAGAAGTGGTTTAATATTGCTGTGAATATTGACAACGTCAGGTATCGTACTCAAACTCATATGTGATGAACTTTATATAGAACCTGATACACAACCCTAGTATTAATTAATGGTGAAATTCAACTATAGTATTTATGCAAACTGTGAATCAATTCAATACTAATTAACAACTCAAACTGATGACCATTAAAAACAATAAAAAGAAAAAGAGAAACAAATGAATAGAATATATAACAACAAAAAGTAAAATAAAACAATTTTCATTTATTGTTTATTTCCAATTTTGATTAAAAAGATTTTTGTTTAACAAATTTTAAACTTATAAAATGACAAAAAATCCTATATAAAATATTTTCTTCTAAATGGTATAAGTTTTTTTTAAAATAACTAAAAATGTTACTATTTTCATTCATTCGTTTTGGTCACTAATTAGTGTTTTGAGTGCTAATTTCAATATTTACATCTGTTTGTATCCTCCTGTTTTATACAAATGGCTTTCTTTTCCCTTTCCAGTTCTAACACTTGTATTTGACTTCTTTTAATTATTAGTATTAATGTGAATAAAACTATGCCCTTTATCAAAAGAAATCATTGTAATTAAAAGCATAATTATTTGAGGTCAATTCTTAACAAAAAATTGTATTATATGGTATCTATTGTTTATACACAATTAAATCACTAATATCTCTATAATTAGGTGTGACATAATTAGGCTTGTGAATGAGACACTTCTATCAGAACGTGGCATGGGATTGGAGGAAAAACATTTTCCATCAAGAATATCATTGCAACTAACACCAACGGTTCAATCAAACATCCTAATGGTATCCGTAGGAAAATCCTCAGAAAACCCATTGAGAGAGTTCGAAGTAGAGAAAGGCATAGAAGCAACAATAGAACCACCAAACACTTTCTTTGGACTCAAAGTCTCAGCCAACGAGACCAAAACAAAAAGCATGAAACCATGGAAATTTGAACAATGGGTTCATGGTTATACCGCCAACCTCACTTGGTTTCTACATGACTTTGATGATGGAAGAGAAGTTTCATCCTCTAAACCATCCAAAGTGTCGATGATGAACCCTCGTGCTTGGTTCAAGAACAGGTACTCGAACGCGTTTAGGCCGTTCACGAAGCAAGGAGGAGTCGTGTTTGCAGGAGATAGTTATGGGCAAAGCGTTTTGTGGAAGGTTGATAAAAGAGCTATTGGGAAAGTGATGGAGTTTGAGGTTAAAGGTTGCGTTTGGTTGACTTATTGGCCTAATAAGCATCATACTTTTTATAGCGATACTAGAAGATTGGAATTTAAGGAGATGCTTTACCTCAATCTTCCTTAGATATCTTTTTTTTTTTTGTTTTAAATAAAAAGAATCATTTACTTAGATTTACTAATCTGTTGTGTGTTTTAGTTTTCTTTTTTTCTTAATAACTATATTGGTGTTCATTCAAAAAAAAAAAACTATATTGGTGACCTTAGGAAACATCTTGTAATAAAGTGATTTGGAAAGAATTATAAAGTCCCGCAAATAAAAGATATACTCCCTCCGTTTTTTATATTTGACGTTCTAGGATTATGCACATAAATTAAGAAACATTTATTTTTTTATCATTTTCTAAACAAAAATATCATTAATTGTTTACCTAACCAAAATTCAACCAATAATAAAATAAAAAGTATAATATTATTGGTTATCTAACATTAATTACTAATAAATTTTACATAAAAAATTGAAAACGTCAAATAATTTGAAACAAAATATTTCTTCCAAAACGTTAATTATTAAAAAACGGAGGGAGTATAAGAATAACAAAATGGCATATATTACATAGCTTTTTCCCGTTGATATTTTGTTCACATTATTTGTGGTCCATGTAGTGTACTCTACCAACTAATTTCATCTTTCTTTTATATAGCCTTATTATATGATGCAGTTAAGTTAAAGTTTGAGTAATTCGAGAAGTAGTAAACTCATTTTAATATGGGTATATTACAATTTTTAATTAGGTTAAAGATTGGAATCGGTTTTGTACACGTTGTATATAAAGGATTTGCCTCATATAACTTTGAAAAATTACAAAAATCTTTTTACAACTTGTGAAGTTCTTGACACACTTGAATTGGATCATTACAAGTGCGGGTCCATAATAAGTTGTACAAGACTTATACAATAACTAGAAGCCATGTTCAATGTCAAGACACAGACACCCTTCTTGCTCTAACAATAATGTTAGTGTTGGTTGACCTCCCCGTGACTTCACTTTAATATTTGTTACAAATACTAAAATACGTTACTTTTTGATATTTACTTTGCCCAAAAATATAAAGTGAGAGTAGAGTTTCTTCAAAACTCAAAAGAGTTTGATCCTCTTTCTCTTCCTCTTCCTTCTGCAGGATTATCTTTCAGGAAAGGTCGAAACTTTAATTAGATTTCCTGAAGGATGGGTAACGCTCTTGGATTTCTCTACGGAAAATGCTGCAAACCCACCACCGACGATGACTCTCTCGGTCCTCACGGCGTCTCCGTTGGTCTTTCAGCTCTAGCTCACGATCTCTTCAACTTCGAGATCACTTCCCAAGTATTTATCTTTCTCAATTTCATTCCTTTTTAACAGTTCTCTTAAAGCTAGTTCAGATACTGTAACCAAGTTATGCTTGCTTAGATTGATCTGATTATAAATTAACTTCTAGGTTCCTGAAGGACTTGGGAGTTATGTTGTGTCATCAAGAAAAGCTCAAGCAAACTGGTAAAGACCACAACCTTAAACCTTACATGTTTCTCCTCCTAGTGTAAAGATGTGAACTTTGGCTCTGTCTTTTTGCTGTGAAGGTATAGAAAAATACTTGAGGCATGGAAGCAAGCTAAACCCCCACCACAGACATCAGAGGATGCTTCTAGGCTTGTGATTGAGATCTTGAAAAGGCATCAGAAAGCAGATGTTGAGGTATGAATGGGGTAGCAAGAACATAAGTTTTTTTTTTTTAAGTTGGAAGAGATCTAAGTGATTGTGTTTTTTATAATGACAGGGACTTTTGTCTTTCTATGGTCTCCCTTTGCCACACACTCTAGTTGAGCTCTCTACTGAAGCTCCTGTATCTTTGCCTGAAGGAGTTCTTTTTGAGTTTCAAACGCTTCCGGTTAGGAATACTTTTAAGTAATAATGCTGGAAAAAGACTATTTTGGGATTCAATATAATGTTTCTGATCAAGTTTGTCTAATTAAGGTGGATCCAAAAGCTGTGGCAGATGGAGACACCATCACAGTTTATGTCAGTAGTTCAGACCCGGTTGTGTCATCTTCTGTTCCAAGGGAAGTGAATGCTGCAGCGGTTAAAAGAGCGAAGGCACGAGAGAGGAAGGATTATACCAAAGCAGATGCGCTTCACCAGAAGATCATTGATTGTGGTTACAGAGTGCTAAACATTCAGAATGAAGAAGTGCTTGCTCGCAAGTTCAGAATTAGACTAAGGTAAAATCACTCCTCTCTACTAGACATGCCATAGTATCTTTTTTTTTTATAATGTAAAGTTATATGGTGATGGAAAGGAAATAGGGGAATAGATGCACCAGAAAGCCAAATGCCTTTTGGGAAAGAGGCACAAGAAGAGCTACTTAAGATTGTTCAATGGAAAAGCTTGAAGGTGTTAGTTTATGGAGAAGATCGATATGGGAGATGTGTTGGAGATATATACTGCAATGGGGTCTTTGTTCAGGTAATTATAAGTACACTTCCATTTTGATAAAAAGAACTTTCTTTTTATTGGTTTCTTGTGTTGTGTAGGAGGCAATGCTAAAGAAAGGTCTTGCTTGGCATTATGTAGCTTATGACAAGCGCATGGTTCTTGCAAAGGTAAGTAAGATTAGTAAAGCTGATGTTGTTGTGTATCACTACCATTTACAAGGTGTATTGTTAATAGTTGTTTTGATGTGAAAATCAGTGGGAGAAAGAAGCAAGGCAGAAGCGTATTGGGTTATGGGCTTCTTCAAATCCAGAAAAGCCATGGGACTGGAGAAAGAACAGGCGTGTGTAAACAACTTGCCTCTATAAAACTCAGACTTTAAGCTCACTGAATGTTTTTTCTGATTCAACTATTATATTCCATTGTAAGATGTTTACAAATGGTAATGATATGTATAAATGGTGCTTACATTGATCCTATGTTTGATGGAACATATCACAAACCCAGCTAGAGCTATTAAAGTTACAAAGATCTTATTGGGCCTGCTATTTCAAAGGCCCATTAACTAAAAGGCCTTTTCTAAAGGCGCAATAAAAAGTTAGTTAAGTCTGTTATTTTCTTCTTCAACCTAATATACTTTCCTCTGTTTACCGGCGCCGGAAGCTCTTAAACCTGCTCGTCCGTCCACCACCACTCCGCCGATTTTACGTTGAATCTAATCCATGCGACTCGGTTCATCACTACTCTGTGCAAGAACGGTCAAACTAATGAAGCTTGGGAGACTTTGAGGAAGCTGATGAAAAGCCAAGCTCCTCTAAAAACGGCTCCTTTCAATGCGCTTTTGACGTCGTTAGGACAGAACATGGATATTTGTAGAATGAATGTTGTTGCTAAGGAGATGGGGGTTGAAGCTAATGCTGTGACTTTGGGGATTCTTATTAACACTTTGTGTAAGTCATGGAGAGTCGAAGAGGCCTTGGAAGTATTTAAACAGATGCGTGGAAGGGAGAGTGATGATGGAAATGGGGTCACCACAGCTGATGAGATTCATTTTAATACAGTGATCAAGGGAATGTGCAAGCGTCATGGAGTGAGCAGTGCGGTTTCATATTTAATGGATATGGAAAAGGAAGGTTTGAAAAGGAACGTGATTACTTATATGACGTTGATTAATGCTTATTGCAACGTCAATAACATTGAGAAGGCTATGCATTGGTTTAACCAGATGGTTGAAGCTGGATGCTCTTCTGACGCCAAGATATTCTAGGCTTTGATCTCTGGTTTGTGCCAAGCTAGAAGGGACCATGACACTCTTACAATGGTGAAGAAACTGAAACGAGCAAGATTCTCTCTTGACTTGATGGCTTATAACATGCTCATTGGATTGTTTTGTGATAAGAACAAGGCAAATGAAGTTTATGAGATGTTAACCGATACGGAAGGAGCAGTTCTCGCTAACGCCTTCCCAAACACAGTGATATACAACATTCTCGCTAACGCCTTGTGCAAGCTCGGGAACCTGAAACAAGCGCTCGCTCTGAAAGAAGATATGAGGAAGAAAAGAGTGAGACCAAACGTGGAAACATACAATGCTTTCTTTAAGATTCTGCAGGACAAGAACCAGCTTGAGACAGTGCTTGAACTAATGGATGAGATGGCTAAACACTCTTGTGAACCAAATCACATCACCATGGAAGTTCAAATGAAGCTGCTCCCGGAAGTTGGTGAATCGAAGAAGCTGAAGAAGTTCATGCAGGGTTACTCTGCCGCTTCTCCAACCGAGAAGGAGGTACCTTTGCCTTTTGTTGATGCAATAATAACTTTATGATCTCATTATTTGAGCTAATGCATGTCTATTCGATAGATTAATTACAGATGCACAATAGTACAGTATCCATATTACTAAAGGGAAATTTTATATATTTACTGTTTTAAACATGTAATCTAAGTGACTTCAACATTCATCATCATCCTGCTAGTTTTGTGTCCCCATTAGTCCACGGCTAGGTCTCAGTAGTTGCTTGAACAGAGCAATCTTAGGGACATTCCAATGCTCCACATGTCTGCATACATCAAGATATCGAGAAACATAAAACTATCTTTGATAAGTATTTAATTAATGAGCTCATAAGAACTAATCCTTTTACCTGCATATTTTCCCGGATTCCATGTCGAAGTAATATTCAGTGTAACCAGTTGCTGTAAAAATAGATTTATGAGAAGACATAAAAGTTGTTGTCTTTTTTCCTCTGTCATCATTAATCACCATTAAAGCTTCAAACTTTATCCAAACATGGGAGTTTTTTTTAAAGTTGCTGATGATTATTACCTGAGAGAATGGGTTTCCATGGAAACGACATGACACAGCTAAATTTCCAGTGCCCAACTCCTTTCTCCTGCAAAACCCATGTCGACGAAACAGTAAAAGACAATACTTTTTTTTTCTCCTAAATCTCCGAGTAGTTGAACGTACCTCGAAGTTCTCCCATTTCACGAGTTTCATATTCGATTTCTCAATCAAGGATCCGAAGTTAGTACAATTCCTTTTGAAACGAGTAAGACCCTTGAAGGAACCAGCAGGATCTGCGAACTCACACTTCTCCTCGTAAACCGCCGGCGTCAAGTCCCCTGAAAGAAGCATCATCATTACAATAACAAAACCGACAAAACAAACAGAACTCATGTCTTTTTCCACTGACCTGTCACGAAATACGACCGCTTGAAGTCTTGTTTGATCGAGTCCACGACGGCTACACGAACGGCTCGTCCCGAACAATCAACCGGAATCTCATAGTCTGTGACAGTCGTAGTAGGTGGAGGAGACGCCGGAGATCGGAAAGCTGAAGCAGCGATTCCGAGTAGCTCTGAACCGTACCAAGCGATTTTGAGTAGAACATTCTCCGGTTCAGCTCCTTTACTTGTTGTCTGTGGCTCGTTAGTAGGAGGATTCTGTCTGGAACTCACTCCCGTTGCGACAAATTGGCGGCGACTATGCCGGAAGGTTGAACGGCCACCAATGGGGTTGACGGTGGCGATGGAATGAAAGGAAAGAGAAGATACCATTGTTTGGCCTCAAGTGTGACTGATTATTATGGGACAACGACGAGTTTACTTTAATAAGTATCTATGTGTTGTGGCTAATGGTGACCACACAAAGTAGTGATTGTAACAACACAACACGATCAAATATCTGATTCGTTAAAACAATGAATCAAAAATATCAGAAAAAGAAGAATCTCTACATAGTACAGACCAAACAACAGTTGAATGTATAATGAGTCTTCTTCTGCACTTTTCTTGGGGAATGTGGTTGTGAATCAGCTGATCATGTCGATGGCACCGGGTAAAACCTGAAACTTTCTAGGTAGGAATCCAAGATGCTCTCCATCTGACTGAACATAGATACTTCCACTTTCTGAAATCTCCTCTACTTCTATACTTTGTACACTACAAGAAAAACAAGTGCTTAGAGAAGATTTACAGACCAAAGTGTTGAGAAGACGGAAGAAAGAATCTGACCTTCTTGAGCTCACATTGTTAACAGAGAGATGTGTCCCGTTGTATAGCTTATGAAGTTTCAGTATGAAATCATACCATTTGAAATCTTGAAGAACCACAACCTGCAAAAAAGTGTATGAATGTTCAAAAGCTATTCATATGTAAGATGTAATCCACGGAATGTCGCACCTCAAGATTTCCATTTCCAGGGACAGCGTTGGGAGTGATTTTCATTCCACCACCAAAGTATTTAGCGTTTCCAACGCAGAGAGCTGTGACTTGAGGATATATTTCCCATTCACCTCCATTGACCTGAGAATATAACACAATGATTTCAAGCTAACTTGCTCTGGTGAAGAGGAGATTGTGCAGAGATGACTGTTTACCTTGATTCTCATGTCTCGGTTGTGATGTCCCATAAAAGCTTGGAGGGCACCGATTACGTAGCACAAGCTTCCAAATTTCTTGTACTTTGATGCGTAAAAACCTGCCTTTGCGCTCCTGCAAGTGATGAGCAACAAACAAAGAAGATTTACAACCTTCTCACCAAGGATCAACCAAACGGGAAGTTTCCATGATATCCTTACAAATGAACATCAGCAACATTAATGAAGTAATGCAAATCACTTCCTTCATGGTCAATAACACCTACATCAACACTTGATCGTATACCTGCAAAAATTGCAGACATAGTTTAGTTAGACATGATTTGCTAAGTCCTAACATTTCGAATGTGTTCAGTGATATACCTTTAGCAATGCGCTCTACCGCTTCACAAGGATCATTTTTCCTAACAAAACGTAGAATATACTCAGGATTGTCTCAACATAACTTTAGAAAACAAATCACATTCATAATGAAGTTGCAATAACTAACCAACCAAATGTCCTAGCAAAATCCGAGCCAGTACCTAAGGGAATCAGCTGCAAAAAAAAGAAGAAGAAGAGGAAGGAGTGAGATTGTAAGTTGCAACTCCACAAGGGATATACACAAAAGCAAGTAAAAAACTAAGCCGACTCTACTCACACCAAGTGCAGCTGAATGACTAGCTTCGCCATTGAGATTACTGACAGGTTTTCCCTCCCAAAAGAAACCATTAACAACCTGTTAAATCAAAAACGATAGAATGAGTGTACCTAAAACTCTCAAGAGCTCGGTTCTATCAATCAAAGATCTCCAGTTCATACCTCATGCAGTGTTCCGTCACCTCCTACCGCAATCACAGCATCTGCACCATCTCTAATAGCCTGACAGAAGCAAACAAAAAATCAGAGAACACAGAACCCATCAAATTGATGTATAGAGTATAACTTTCACTGACACTTATACCTCTCTTGTAATGTCAATGGCATGAGAAGGACCCGATGTTAAAGATTCTTTTATCTGAAATAAACAAACAAGAAGCCAGGAAACTCACACACACTAAAACATAGGACACAGTTAGGTAAGCGAAATTAAAAACAAAAAACAAAAACTCACATTACAGTCTTGACCAAGACGAGATTGAAGGTAAGGAAGCAACTTCTTCCACTCCTTAGCTGTTCTACCATTAGCTCCTAATTCAACAACATAAACCCTAAAAATCATATTTTTAAAATCCAAGTCTCAGTCTTTCTTCCATTTGAGTAAAAGGGCAAACACACCTTGAGGGTTTACGACGAAAACGAGATCACGGAGGCGGGAGGAAGAAACGGCGGCGGAACCACTACCACCACCGTGAAGGGTGATGCGACCAGAGGAGAGCCTGGAAGAGATAGGGTGATGTAGCCTATGAAACGAAGGTTGTTTCGCCGTGTAAGGGAGAATTGAAATGCAGCAATTGGATCGTAGCATTGTATGGCCGTTACTTCGGCTCCGGGAGATATCATCGCCGTTATCATCAGTTCGTCGTGAGATACGTACACTTACAGAGACCCTCTGTCTGAGAGAGAGACTTCGTAACGCTTATGGGCTGATTCCTCTTTTTAAGTCCATAATGGGCTTAATCCTTATGGCCCGTAAAACATTTTAGTAAAAGACTAGTCCTAGACCTCCCTGTCAATGTGAGTCAGTGAAGTATGGGGTCCATGTTTTCTGTGGGCCTCCAACACCCCAACAGCTGTCATATGGACTTTTGCGGCCCATTTACGCAATAATGTATTCGTTAATCAAAAACAAGAGTACGTATATAAATTTCATTCATAGCCGTTAGATTTTGCCTTTCGATAAAATACTATTTTATCAGCCGTCCACTTTTTTTAACTCTGTGCACAGGGCAATGAAAAATTAAACATAACCACCATTCACAACCGTACACGTGTAAGTTTGAACTAGCGTTTTGTGTGACAGGCAGTGACTTTATCCTTGTAAACTGACGGCCGACCTCCGCCATAAGTTTTTCTCAGCTAACCGACTCCGAAAAGTCAATGAAACATTAGAAGATCGTTTACACAACACTTTCCTTGCGACTTTCTTCATCTCCATCAACTTAAGACGGTAAGATTCCTTGAAGTTGAGCTTCGTTTCAGCCTCATATCTTTCTCTAAGTTTATTTATGTTTATGTGTGTTCTTCTGAGAACATCAGGTTCTGGATGTTTAGTTTTAGGGTTTAAGAGTTTACTGACCGATGCCCATCCTCAAGTGTTAGATTGATTATTACATCATTTGATTATGGTTTCTTTCGATGTGGGTTTCTATAATAAGATGGAAAGTTTCGTTTTTTATGCTTCAAGCTCTTTAAAGTTGTCAGCTTTTTGAGACCTTAAGTCTTGGATTGTTCATCTATGCCCTTCTATGTTGTACCAAGGACCCATAAGCTTGTTTCATTGATTAGCTCAATATCATCTCTTTGTTTTCTTTTCAGTGTCAAGCAAAATGAGCCGACCACATGTTCCACCACGAGGTTTCTTCCCATTTGGAAACCCCTTTCGCTTGTTATCACCAAAGAGCTCAGCTTTATCGCCGTGGCTGCTTTCTCTACTGAGCGGCTTTGAGTTGCTTTTAGCAGAGAGACTGAAGAAACTCATCCCTAAGAACAAAGATGATATTCTCACTTTATCATGGATGAAGCTAGCTATGGAGTCGCTCTGCGAGACTCATAATGACATCAACACACTCATCACTGATCTCCAGCTTCCTGTCTCTGATTGGGAGGAGAAATGGGTTGATGTTTACCTCGACATAAGTGTTAAGTTACTAGATCTCTGCAATGCCTTTAGCTCGGAGCTCACACGTCTCAACCAGGGAGATCTCTATCTCAAGTGTGTTCTGCACAGTTTACAGTCTAACTCCGGGGAGAAGTATCTCCAGGCTCGGTCTTCGCTTGATAGCTGGAGGCAACATGTTAATGCAAACAACGCTAGGATTGAAACCTGCCGTGCTGTTCTTGACTGTCTTGCTAAATCTCTGAGCTTGCCTAAAGTCAAGAACTCGCCTAAAGGGAAGGTTCTGATGCGGGCTTTTTATGGTGTGAAGGTTCAAACGGTTTATATCTGCAGTGTATTTACCGCGGCCTGGTCCGATTCCACCAATGATCTTTTTGACTTACCTGTCTCTGAGAAACCATTGTGGGCAAAGGTCTTCACTGATATGCAAAGTGTTGTAAATGCTGAGATCAGAGACTTATTGTCTTCTGGTAGAAGTACGATTCTCAAAGAGCTGGAGAGCGTTGATGCTAGTGTTGAGAAGCTATACCCGATGATTCAAGATGGTGTTGATACTGTCGAAGTTGAAACTTTTAAGGCTTATGTAATGGAATTGAGGACACAAGCTGAGAAACTGTCTCAGGGTTTAGATCAGTTACTAGAGGAAGTTGACAGTTTCTTCAAAATGACTTTAAGTGGACGAGATGTGTTGCTCTGTAATCTTAGGTCAAGTGACTTAATCTCTGGCAATGTTGGAGAAGATGTAGATTAAGACTACAAAAAGACAGGTCTAGGTCTCTGAAAGTGTTTCTCTTTTTGTCTGCTCTAGTCCATCTGTTGAGCTTGTCTCTGTAGTAAAAGTGTGTTAGCCTTGTCTGTAATGTATTGATTGAACTCGATTCTGCAATATAATATGGTTTGAAAAAAAAAACAGTGCTTTCTTCTTAAATATAGATCCTATTGTGCTAAACCAATTTCAATTTGCAGTTGGAGAAGATGTAGATAGGTGCAATTAGTAGTAACAAATGAAATTTGCAATATTGAGCTATGACTCTTGTGACCATACACGTATGTAAGCTTTCATGTTCTTTAGATTCACGGGTCACTTGAGAGATCTTTTACAGTTGAAAAAGCTTCTTTCTCTTCACATGGATTTAGTGTCTTCAAGAGAGACTTTTAGAGAGATCCTTTCAACTTCAACAAAAGCCCTTCTTCTTGGTCTCTCTCTCTCTTGTTCTTGGTCTTATCGTTGCATCATGTCTGGAGAATCAAGCTCTGGTTCTGCTGACCATTGCATCAAAGTTGTACCTACACACGGAGGCCGCTATATCCAGTACAACGTTTATGGACAGCTCTTTGAAGTTTCAAGAAAGTATGTCCCTCCTATCCGTCCCATTGGTAGAGGCGCTTGCGGTATTGTCTGGTAAGTTCTTTAGACTCTTCTTTTGATCAGTAATCAAAGCCTTCATCTTTTGAATGTTCATTGGCTCTTGGTTCTTGAGTTTCAGTGCCGCGGTGAACTCAGTGAGCGGAGAGAAAGTGGCAATTAAGAAGATCGGTAATGCTTTTGATAACATTATTGATGCTAAGAGAGCTCTACGTGAAATCAAGCTTCTCAGGCATATGGATCATGAGAACGTAAACCTTAAACGATTATTTCACATATTAAGTTTCTTCAAGGACGAGAAATACAGGGGATACTCTGTTTCCTCTGTTTTTTTTCTCTCTTTTTAGTCTTCAACCAATCTGATCTTAAAGCCTTGGTATTGTTTGCTTCAGGTCATAGCAATCAAAGATATTGTAAGACCTCCGCAACGAGATATCTTCAACGATGTTTACATTGTCTATGAGTTAATGGACACTGATCTTCAGCGAATCCTCCGTTCTAAGCAAACCTTAAGCCATGACCAGTGCCGCGTAAGTCTGATCTGATCTTATGTGGAACTGTTTGATAATGATATTGATTTAATTGTACTTATCTTCTTGTTACAGTTCTTTGTGTACCAGCTTTTAAGAGGGCTCAAGTACGTGCACTCGGCCAACATATTACATCGTGATCTAAGGCCAAGCAACGTGCTGCTTAACTCCAAACACGAGCTAAAGATAGGTGACTTTGGACTTGCGAGAACAACTTCAGACACAGACTTCATGACTGAGTATGTCGTTACTCGTTGGTACAGAGCTCCTGAGCTGCTTCTTAACTGTTCAGAGTACACTGCAGCTATTGATATATGGTCTGTTGGTTGCATATTCGGTGAAATCATGACGGGACAACCATTGTTTCCTGGCAAAGACTATGTTCATCAACTTAGGCTCATTACAGAGGCAAGTTTCACCTTGTCTGAAAACTGCAGTTACCTTTATGAATTCACTTAAAAAACATTCACTTGTTGAAATTAGCTTGTAGGCTCTCCGGACAACTCCAGTCTCGGTTTCCTTCGCAGTGACAACGCAAGAAGATACGTGAGGCAGCTTCCACGATACCCTAAACAAGAGTTTGCTGCTAGGTTCCCGAAAGTGCCCCCTACTGCTATCGATTTGCTAGAGAGAATGCTTGTCTTTGATCCAAACCGACGTATCTCAGGTAACAACAACAACAATATTCATGAGGTTTTTGAAGTTACTGTTAGCTTATCTCAACTGGGTTTGGTTCTTTATTGCATTTAACTGCTGCTTGTGTTGTGTTTGTATAGTCGATGAAGCTCTTGGCCATGCATACCTATCACCGCACCACGATGTGACAAAAGAACCCGTCTGTCCGACTCCTTTCAGCTTCGACTTCGAGCATCCTTCATGCACGGAAGAACACATAAAGGAGCTTATCTACAAGGAGTCTGTCAAATTCAATCCTGACCATTGAAGAGACACAACAAAACAAAACATGTTTGATGATGGTGATGATTCCATTTCAAGTCTCTCTTTTTTCTCATCTCAAGTTCCTTCCCTCCTTTGTAAACTCATTTTTTTTTGGTTGAATAAATGCTATGATGAGAAACACATGATATTTTATATCTATCTCAATGTCTAAGCTACTGCAGAGTTTGATCCTTATCAATTTCTTCAATTATGATGATGGATCATATGCATCATAGACTAAGATAAGAGTATTGTCTTTATTTGGTTAGAATATACAATTGATAAGCCTTGTATAACTTCATCAAATTTGCGATCTCATTTGAGCCTGATTGATCAGTTTTTATTATTAAAAAAAGATAATTTTATTTAATTAAGTTCACGTTAATCAACTTATTAGTATGACTCTTGTCTCTGACCAGCAACTAATAAGAAATTTCAAACCCCAAATAAAACATCCTATCTCGACATACTCTGTGCCAACCACGCGCCAACTGCATCAAAACTATCAACAACTTCCCAACCGTTGGATCAGCGAGTGAAGATATTAAAGTATCCTCACGCGCGTGACATAAACTGTCCAAAAGTAAGAAACAAAAGTAAAAGTGTTGTGTAATTATTTTATTAAAAAGAACAAATATTTTCGTCGGAAAATTCTCTGGAACAATGCGCTTGCTTAATCTTCTGCTACTCACACTGAAAAAATAGTCTTAAACCCTCAGTTATTAGGAAAAGATCTCACCTTTGATCAAATGGCGAAGATTACGATTCTGGGTTTAACAGCTCTCGTCGTCTTCTTCTTCTCGTGGGCTGTACCAATCTGTGATTCTCTTCAAGAATCTGTGTTGGGTGACGACAGTAACGGAAGCTTTTTCACAGTCTCGAGCTTCAGGTACCCAAAATCACAAGTCAGGCCCTACGATACTCGTTACATCAGAGGTCTGTTCATCTGACTAATAGTGTTTCCCCTTCGTTTCAGATCATTTTTATAAGCAGGATCTTACTTTGAACTGTATTTCTGTGTAGTTGATTTGCCTCCATGGTTCTCATCGTTGAACGTAGCTATGGAATCTGATGTTGACATCGTAAGTTTCTTACTATGCTCTCAACTCCTTTTGATTTCTATCCAAATTCGATTGATTTTGGATTTGTTTTTTTGAGTAGACTGCAAAGAGCATCTCGAAGATTTCGAAAAGTCTTCTTCCTGTTATATGCTTCAGAGATGGTAGTCCTCCTCTTCCTGATGCATCAACCAACGCTCTCAAAAGTTTAGGTACGATTTAAGTACATTCTTTGTCTGAACTTACTATTTTAGGGAGTTAAGAAAGTGTTTTTCTTTTGTAGAGCTAGGACGGTTGTTCAATGGTTCTTTTGATGGAGCTCAAGATATTGAGATTGCAGAACAGTGTTACCCTATGCAGAAGAACATTTCCTTGAGATTGACCAATGAACAGGTAAGCTTTTCAACTTATTACCCTTAAAAAGTTTCGTGTGTTACCACATTTTAAGATACTCTTGTTTCATGTTGTTGCTTACAGATATCTCCTGGAGCTTGGTATGTTGGTCTTTTTAACGGAATTGGGGTTACTAGGACTCAGGGGAAAATGGTATGTATTAATTGTTTTGGTTCCAATCATGTTTTCCTTACTAAGTTACATCTCTGATACATACTCCGATACTCCACAGATTGTTCGCTCCTCGGCCTTTTCATTTAGTGCCAACATTAGTGTGGAAGGTTGTAAAACCGCTACCATGTGGGGGCCTTCCTGCAACCAAACTATCTATCCTCTTTCGTGTTCTCGGTTCGATAACCAGACAGGAAGTGTTGTTTCTTGCTCGGATTCATCTCCTAATTCTTGTCTAACCGGTGTTGAAACAAAGACATATGCCTTGGATGTAGATGGAATAGCTGAACAATTAGTTATATTGGCATCCAATGTGAAAGTAGATTCCAATGAAAGCTATCTCATGTGTTACGCTCGTTTTGGAGCTATTGCTTCAGAGACTCTACATGATTACGCTGGTGATATACACAAAGCTCCTTTAGTTATTAACAAACCGAAAGTTGGTCGATGGTACATCGTTGCTAGTTTCTCTGGACGGGAGAATCGTCTTGTACAGGGCACAAACTCTAGTTCTAAGGTCTGTTTTTCATTGAACGTTAAAGTGCTCGGGTGTCCCATGGGAAAAGCAGGACCAAATTGTGGGCAACAAATCTACATGCTTCAGGTGATTTGCTCTAAAATGCTTTCTGAGTATGTCAAGATCAATATTGAGCTCTATACATTTTTATACAGGCAGTTATGAGGAGAGGATGGTTGACACCGTTTGAATCATATTATTTGCCGGTCAATGACGCTTCACCTTCAGGCTCGACCACAGACTTCCCCCTTGAACCCATCTTCAGTAACGTTTCCTCTCTTCCCTTAGACACAAGCACATGGACTTATTTTCTCATGAACATCCCTCAAGGAGGTGCTGGTGGGCATATCCACTTTAGGTTAACATCAGATTCCACTATACAGTATGAAGTATATCTTAGATTCGGTGGATTGCCCACTGTTGAAGACCGGGACTATTATTACGCGAATCAGACAAGTGCCAGCCGCTCAATGTTCTTCTCAGTGTATAATTCTAGCCGAGAAAAAGTTGATTTCTACATCTTGTATGCTCGAGAAGGAACATGGTCATTGGGGTTAAGGAAGCTCAGTGAGTCTACTGCTGCCACAGCCTCTAAAGGTCCACCTACTCTTGTATCTCTTTCTCTTGAAAGATGCCCGAGAAGGTGTTCCTCTCATGGGAATTGCAGATATGCTTTTGACGCTAGTGGATTGACATCCTACAGGTTTCTTCTACCTCGGCTCAATCAAATTTTGTAAACATATGTGAGTGGACTGTTTTCAATTATTTAACCTCTTGTATTGTGTTTCAGCTTTTGCTCTTGTGACCGAACACATGGAGGCTTTGACTGTAGCATTGAAGTTGTATCACACCAAGGTATCTTAATCTAATCTACCAGTGTTTGAAACTTTGACAATTTTTTCTATGTACTCATGTGCTAAAAACCTGATGCAGGACATATCATTCAGTCTATTGCGCTCATCGGATCAAATGCAGCAGCTCTTTTGCCAGCTTACTGGGCTCTTCGGCAGCGAGTAATTGTTCTTAGTATACAAGTTTTAGTTCAATGGTCTTGGTTTGTTCCTTTTACTCTTTGAAGATCTGCTGATTCATACACTAAACAGGAGTATCCAGAGTGGGTTCTTTTCACATCTAGTGGAATCTCAAGCGCTCTGTATCATGCGTGTGATGTAGGCACCTGGTGTGTGTTAACTTACAACGTGTTACAGGTACAAGTAGTTATCATCTGCATCAAAGTCATCTTATTTGTCAACTGATATTTAGTTACTAGTTGGTAAACTTTTTTTGCTTCAGTTCATGGATTTCTGGCTCTCTTTCATGGCGGTGATTGGTACCTTTGTGTACTTATCCACGGCTGATGAATCAGTTAAGAGGACAATCCACACAGTTGTTGCCATTCTTACAGCTTTATTAGCCTTAACCAAGGCAACAAGGTATGTAAGATGTTGGACTGAATGGTTATGATACTTAGCACTTTAATACTATTCCTAAACTGTCACCTTGGCTCGCTATCAATTTGCTTGCAGGGCGTCGAACGTTATCATTGTATTAGCTATTGGGTCACTTGGTCTTCTCATTGGGTTTTTGGTAGAATTTATTACAAAGTATAGATCATATTGCGGATCAGCTGGTTTTTCAATGAACATGCTGGACAGGTAACAGAAGGAAGCCATCTTGTTTCCTGAAAAATATTATGATTATCACAATATGATAAAGCATAACATATCCGAGTTCTGTCATATGTTTGATAATAGGCCAAGGGCAGTCAAAGAATGGTTTAGTAGTTTAATCAAGACACTCAAGAAACGGTTTCATTGGGGCTTTATGGCGGCTGGTCTTGTAGCCTTTACCATGGCAGCCATAAGTTTCAAAGTGGAAACCAGTTCAAGCTACTGGATTTGGCACAGGTGTGTGTGTATTTAAACTGTTCAAATACGAGTAATATCTATTGGTATTCACTTTCTGAATATTAACATCATGAAAATTATGTGCAGTATTTGGCATTTCACAATCTATACATCGTCCTTCTTCTTCCTTTGTTCGAAGATTGCAATTGTAAATAACGAGAACCAAACCCTCCAGGGAGCTGACAACTACGAGCTAACAAGGCAAGACTCGCTACCAAGAAACTAGAAAGCATAAAGATAAAGAGTCTCTTTACTAAATTCTTGATGTACCTTCTCCTATATCTGTATACGAAGTACCAACCAAAGAAGTGTTAGAACAGAACAAAGACATGGTGATGGGTAAATATTCAGGTTTTTTCTCACTTAGATTCTTTTGATATGGCATTTGGACCTCACTGCCAACCCTTGTGTCTGTAATCTTGTATGTTTGTATACGCATAGTGACAGGAAAAGACCACTGGAGTTGTTGTCCAGTTGCATAATTTGTGTTCTTTTTTGCTCAGAGGCTTTGGCGTTCTTAAACAACCTTTGACTTCCATGTGCTTTTTTATATATAGTTGAGTTCATGTGTCATGGTCATTGTTTCTAGACTAACTAGCCTCCAACCCAACTGCAACCTGGAGTTTTGGGATTATTGCAGTTTCTCCTCTCTGTTAAACGCAGTACAGCCGCTTGGTTCCAGTGGCCTTCAGAGACGTAAGCGTTTGACAAGAGAGAGTAATTCACAGGTTTGCCAGGTTCAATTTCAAGGAGCTTCTTTGCACCCCATTTCATTGATTCTCTCTTCTCGTGGATGTTACATGCTCCTGTGAAAGCTGCCAAAGCATCTGTGCGTGGTTCTATAGGCATTGACCTTAAAACATCCAAGGCCTGGTCGATGAAACCAGCTCGACCAAGAAGATCTATTAGACAGGTGTAGTGTTCTTCATCTGGTTCTATCTTGTAAACCTCAGTCATTAGTTTGAAGCAATGAATCCCTTCTTGAACTAATCCTCCATGGCTACAAGCAGACAGAACCTCTAGAAAAGGTGATCTTGTCTGGATGAAGTTTTGCAGCATACTTTCAAACATTCTCAAGCTTTCTTCCGCAAATCCGTGAAAAGCTAAAGCTCCAATTACTGAAGTCCAGGAAACAAGATTGGGTACTCTAATAGAGTGAAAACAAACAAGTGCTTCAGATAAACTTCCAGTCTTGGAGTAAGCAGTTACCAGAGAATTAGCAACAGACAGAACACCTGAATAGCCTTGCTTAGTAACAGTGGCTTGCACTTGCTTAATCTCCTGAACCGCTGAGAACTTCGCGCAAGAACTTAAAACACTCGCAAAGGTAAGCTCATCTGGTTGGAGATTCTCACTTCTCATCTGACCAAGAAGCCTCATAGCTTCTCTTCCTTCTCCATTTTGTCCATAACCCACAATCATGGCGTTCCAAGACACTACATTTCTCACAGCCATCGATTCAAAACACTCCCGGGCGTCTCTCATATGATTACTCTTAGCATACATATCAACCAATGCAGTCGCCACTGGAATATCAAACTGAAACGAAAGTTTGAAAACAATGGCGTGAATCTGCTTTCCTTGTTCAACCCTGCACACACTGAGAAGACTCGAGAAAGTGAAATGATCACCCACCACACCGTTTTCAGATCCCATTACCTTAAGCAAACCAAAAGCTTCATCAACCATACCGTTAAGGACATAAGACGAGACTAAAGAGTTCCACAACACTAAATCTTTACCCGGAACGGCCTCAAAAACTCGTCTAGCTTCAGCAATGTAACCACATTTCCCATAGAAATCAACAAGACTAGTACTTACAAAACAATCTGAATCAAGACCTTGTTTCACTATCAAACTATGTAACTGAATACCAGCTTCTACATGGTTTGAATCAGTACACAACCGTATCAGACCAATGAAGGACACATGATCCAACCTCACTTCACTGAGAAGAACCCGTCTCAAATAACAGAAACCCATACGAGCTTTTCGCTTGGTGTCACCGTCTCTGTGTATAACCCCGTGAATCAATATGTTCCAAGTAACGATGTTTCTAACAGGCATTTCGTCGAACAGCATGTCTGCATCATCAAAGTCTCTGCTTTTCGTGTAAACTTGCAAAAGCTTGTTTTGAAGGAAGAGAGAATTGTAATCTCCTCGTTTGATCATGAGCCCGTGATCCTGTCTGGCAGATAGCTTCAGTGCAGAGGAAGAAGAGAGTGTGAGGTTAGCTCGCGAGGAAGATGAATACTTTTTGAAATGGACGGTCAGGATTGAAGTTGATCGGAACGTAAAACGCATCTCTCTGTACCGGAGATGGACAATATTACGGCGTGGTTTAGGAGAATCTCTGACTTTTAACTCGACGGTTTCTTAGTTTCTTAATCATTATTTAAGGTAAAGAGAATAATTAATGACTCATCAGTAATCACTGGACACTCTTAATTCTTGTGTCCTTTTATCTGCGACATTAATGAAATCAGGGGAGAATTCGAAATTTACAATTTGATACTCAGTTTTAAAATTTATATTTAAATATTAATCATTTTTGTAAATACTTTAAATTTATAGTAAAAATGATTAAATTACATTTAAAATTATTTATTAATATTTATTATAATTATTTATACAAGTTTATAAACATAATTCTATATTTTAATACTAAATTTTAAATCGTAATCACTAAACAAAAATTTAAATATTAGGGTAGTTTTAAATAAATGTAATTTTGAAAAGTATTAGTCAATTTATAGTATTTCAAATAATTTATTCAAAATTATTAGTATGTAAAAATTAGAGTAAATTTCAATCATACTATAAGTTTGATATCACTTTCAAATTTATCATTAATAAATAACTATTTTTAAAAATACTCTAAATTTATAATAAAAAAAGATTACATTATTTTAAAAAATATTTAGAAATATTTAAAAATTTAACAATATCCTTTTAACACTAAACCATAAACAATAATTATTAAAGTGTAAATTCAAATGTTAATGTATTTTGAATAAATGTGTTTTTCTTTAAATAGTACTTTGGTATTTTTAGCAATTTTTTATTTAATTTATTCAAAATTATTAGTATGGAGAGATTAGTATATATATGGTTCTTACTTCTTATAATAAACATGTTAAAAGGCCCAAGTAAGAGCCTATAACACCAAATAGGAGCCAATTACATTTGAAGACACTTTTAAATAGTTCTTTGTCAAAAGGCCCAAAGGCCCCAAACTAACCAAAACCCTCCCTTACTGGTTTGTTAGTATTTAACTCAACTTGTGGGTTAACAATTAACCAGAGTTAAATACGTCATATGACAGCTAATATATATCTTTATATATATAATAATAATTGTACGAGTCTTTCTCATTTCCAATGCGTCTCCATAAATAAGAAACAGTATTCATTCAATATAAAACAAATCACTTCTCTACGTTTCTTAATACACACCACCTAAAATACAGGTGAATATTAACAGAGAAAAGGTTAGCCATTTCGCAATATTTGTTATTTTATATATTTTGTCGGCGATTTTTCATTTTATCACATTGTTTTACGATTAACCCTAAATTTTGGGGGAAATAGTTATTAAAGTTTGAGGAATAGGGTCTATAGTTTAGAAAAGTTTGATTTGTGACCCTAAACTTCTTCTTCGGTCACCATCCATCAGAAACCCAAACTTCGACAGAGAGAAAATGGCGGTTTTGCGAAAATAGCCCTAGCTTTTTCGATTTCTTTTTGTATTTCCCGCTAAAAAAACTTTCCATGGAGTCGTAAACGTAAGCTAACGATTCTCGATCTCATCGTTGTCGTCGTGACGAAGTTTCCTAGGGTTTCAGTTTCTTTAGCTTTTTTGTTACTGTTTTTAACTTTCGTATAAATGGGATCTATAAATGGTTGTAGGATTCGCTGCTCGTCGTCGATGGCTGGATGGTCGATGGTAACAGACGAAGACGAAGACGCCACCGCCGTCGATTTCTGCAAAACTCCGAAGAGTTTCGACCTAAACAAGTCTCCTCCCGAATCAGTCTCTTACTCAGATTCGGCGTTTGAGAAGAGTATCAACGAACTCGTGTCCTTGTTCCGACGTTTACTCGAATCATTCGTCGTCGAGTTTTGTCCATCGCCTCTGCCTCCGGCGACCGTCGATCTCTTCAGCCTCTTCGTCAACGTGAGTCATAGAGGCGGTTTCAAAGCCGTTTCCGAGAATGCTGCATGGGATGAAGTTGGTCAAGAGTCTGGGTTAGGGTTTGGTGACTCTGTAGTACTATCTGCGAAGTTGATCTATGTTAAGTATCTCGCTGCGCTTTCTCGGTGGTTGAACAGAGTTGTTGCGGGTGATGATAGTGTGGAGTTGCCTGGAGTCTCTGGTGATTTGATTGGTAGGTTTGGAGATTTTGTATCTCAAGTGAAGAGGAAGTATGAGTTGTGGAAAGGTATGGGGTCAGGGGAGGTAGGAGGAGAGTTCAAATGGTTTATATCGAAAGCTAAGAGAAGATATGATGATGATAAGTATCGAGTTGGTTCTAATGAGTCTGTGAAAACGAGTGATAAGAAGCTTGAGAAAGTTGTGTTTCTTGATTCTGGTAACAGTATGGATTGTTCTTCTCCTGGGAAGAGGAAACGGGAGTGTTCTTTAGAGACTTTGAGGTGGTTAAGAGAGGCTGCTAAGGATCCATGTGACCTTTCTCTTGGTTCTTTGCCGGATAGATCAAAGTGGGATTCTTATGGTAGTGAAGAGCCTTGGAAACAGCTTCTTCTGTTCAGGGCTTCAAGAACCAACTGTGATTCCGCTTGTGAAAAGATTTGGCAGGTGGGTTTAGTTATTTGAAATTCATTATTTGAGAGTTCGTTTTTGGCCTGTTGAATCATGAATTGCTTAGCATTTTAGGTAGTTGCTAGTAGCAACTTAGGGAATGTTTTTGTTATAGAACATTCTCTAGGGACTCCCACTACACAGGTTGTGAATCATGTGTGATTGAAGCAGAGTCTACTTAATTCTAGGGTGATTGTGAAATCTGTCCTCTTTTATTTCACCACTTTTCGTCCATGTTTATGCCATTCCAAGTCTTGATCATTTGCTTCCGTGTGTTTCAGAAAATCCAGAAGATGCATCCATCTCTGTATCAGGATAGTGCTACGCCCAGTTACAATCTAAGAGAGAGACTCAGTTTCGATGGGAAACAGTTTAGTGAGAGGAAAGCTGGGAAAGGCAAGACATTTTCTAAGGATGACTCGGCTTCAAACAGTTCAGATGAGGAGGATGAATCATGTGGTCTAGTTGGTTCAGAGTTTCAAGCTGAAGTACCTGAGTGGACTGGCATCACCTCTGAAAGCGATTCAAAGTGGCTAGGCACTCTGATCTGGCCACTTAACAAAGAACAAAACAACAAAAATCTTCTAATCGAAAGAGATCCTATTGGAAAAGGAAGACAAGATGCTTGTGGGTGCCAAAATCCAGGTTCTGTCGACTGTGTCAGATTTCATATCAAGACAAAACAGGAGAAACTGAAACTTGAACTTAGTTCAGCTTTCTACATGTGGTGTTTTGATACAATGGGTGAAGGTAACCTGCAGTATTGGACAGACTTAGAACTGAAGAAGGTAATGTCTTTGATGCCTTCTCCACCAACACTTACCCCGTCTTTCTTCGATGAGGTAAAGAGTGTTCTTCCTTCAAAGACCAGAGGAAAGATTGTGAGCTACTTCTACAACGTGACACTATTGCAGTTTAGAGGAAATCAGAGTAGAATAACTCCAGATGAGATAGACAGTGATACTGATACACAATACAGGGTTGCAACAGAGAATGAAGATCCAACAAACCTGGAAGCAAACATCACATCGCAGAAACCCGTCCTGCTTACACCTAAGAAAAGAAGGCGTCGATAGAGAGGTAGTAGCCTTGATGGATCACCACCCTGTTCTGGTTTTGGTATTTTGAAGTATATACTTCCACCTACCTGAGTATTCTTTCTTTTGGTTTAAAAACGACTGATGAATCAGAGACGAGGTTTGTCCAAATACAAGTACAGTAAAATTTTCGGATTATATTGGTGAATACAACAGAGGCAAAATTTCATTGCTCTATTTGTTTATACCTCAGTTTCATGATTATACCATATCACTTCTAAAACTAAGTAATACATAAAACTCATCGGGTGGCTTAGACTATCTCCAATGTAAAATTCCATATTTTCTTCTAAAATAGAGTAAGTATTTTAACCCTACTCTATTTCTCACTTCATAATAGAGTAATGAACAAAAAAAAATATTTTATTTATAGAGCAAACTCTATTATGAAATAAGAAATGAAGTAGGTTTGGAGTATATTTACTCCATATTCTATTTACTTCATTTTGGAGTATAAAAATGAAGTTGGGTTGGAGATGCTTATGTTTCGGTTTTCACGGAACTACCCTTCCCTGTATAAGAGTTTCTCACACGTGTGGTTTATTTTGGAAAAATCATCATTTTACTTTGATTTAAGTGGGCTTTTACAAGAAAAAATAAGTGGGCTTTTACATGCTTGTCATATTTACGTACATAACTCGGCAAGCATTCCTTATACAAAATAACAAAACGGCGAGTAGTTTGTAGTGACAGTTTATGTCGTTACTTAACTGATTTAGAAATCGCCGTTGCCGTCTCACTCCCTCCTGTGTTACGATTCCAGAAAAACTAAAAAAGTGATCATCACAAACCATGGAGAAGATCTTGCGTCCCTCTCTATTTTTATGCATCTTCGTTCTTCTGATCTCGAATTTTCACGGATCCGTACAGCTCGCCGAAGCAGGGAAGCGACGGATCGAGATCACCGACGATCTAGACGACGTGGAAGACAACGAAGAAGACGAATCGTGGAAAACATGGGGGAACAAAGCTTCGACGCCGGAGTTCGATCCTCCTCCGGATTTCTCCAACATGGGATTCGATCAGATCCAAGAGGAGATGGCTAAACGGACTTTTGCACCGGTCGTTGGTTTCGTCAAGCTCCGGTTAGGCGTCCAACGTACTAAGGTAAACAAAAACTAAGAACCGGTTCGGTTCGGTTAAAAAAATCGTGACTTTTGTTTGTTTGGTTTTCAATTCACAGGATATGGTGGTAGACATTGCTATGAGATGGACGAAAGTTTTGAGAACAGGTGGGTTAGGTGTGAGGTTCATGGCCGTGGATAGATCCACGGTGATGTTTAATATGCAGAACGGGAAGGAAGTGACTGAGGTAATAAGATGTAAACTTTGTGTACTGGATTGTTCAGAGAGTCTTGACAACTAGGATCGTTTCTCTTTGTAGCTAAGAGAGTTTGTGCTGAACCAAGAAGAGGCTTACGAGGTTAAGATTGGGAAACAAGAGTTTCGACGACCTGGAGATCCTCCACTTGATGATGTCCTCGACAAACTTAAGCAAAGCAAGGGTGATGAAGATGGTGAGAGTAATAACAAGAACGATGCTACCAAAGATGAACTATAGGTCACAGAGCCACTAAGCTTTGAATGAGATTGAAAGTTTATCTCTTTAGCTGAATCTTAGCTACAACATCTTTGGTTCGTAGAATACAATGAAAAGAGAAGATTTTTATTTTTATTTAAGCTTATTGCTAAACGTGGAAAGCTCAATAACCTGAATCCTTGGAATGCTTGCTGCTTCTGCTCTCTCTTTCTCTGTGTTGTAGCCCCAGTTACCTGTTTCATAAGAAATAATCAGCAAGAAGAACCAGAAAAAAGATTATATGTGGGGGAGAGAAGAAGAGACTACTTAGGTATAGATTCCATTTGTCTAGTTCAGGCTCTTTGATGACATTCTTCAGCGTTGCGAGTCTGTCTTCCACGAAACTGTCCATGGGGATTGTAAACTAATGGTTACCATTGACTTGAATTAGTGGTATATGTGAACGAGCACGAGCGAGACTTACTGCAGCGTCAAGCCCTGGTGTTCTGGTTTATTCTGAAGTAGTTTTAGCACTTCCACCTTTGGCCTGATGAGATATATCAGACACAACAAAAAGGGCTATTTTAAGGTAAAATCTGGATACAAAAAAGATCAAATTTCATTGGTGGACCTCATACTGATACTCACCCTGTACCCAAACCGTAAATCCTTTCTGGTGGTATGATTACACCTGCTATTTCACGCAGCAACGCTTCTGCAAAGCGGCCCTGCAATTTCCCCCACACATACTAACAACGTTCAGCTACTTATAGCAACAAGACAGTATGCAAGTCCACACAGTTCTGAATCATTACAGCACCTGTTTTGTGGTGACAATGTAAATCTTTGAGCTGGCAAATTTCAGTGCATCTGAAACTCCTGGATAGAATCTGCAAATATAGTAGACTATGTATCAAACTATGAAGCTAAATTCAATGGAACTTTGAGTTGTAAGATTAGATATTAAAGACCTATACCTATTGGCACCAATCCAAGTGGTCAAATCATTGTTAATCCAATCATCTCTAACTTTTCCAAACAAATCGATCAAAGCATCTTTATCTTCTTCATCCCAAGCGTCCATGATAACCGGCTTGATCTTTCCCCAGCTCTCTAATATCCCATCAACAGTCAATCCCTCTGCAACCTTAAAATAAACAAATGCAACCAATCACCATCAAACTGTTGATCTTACAACACACAAAGAAGATCAGCTAAATCCAGGGAAGGCTTTGTACTGATAAGCATTCACACTCACTGAAGATTTCCGAATAGAGGGTATCTTGGTCTCCAACAGTAGCCGAACAAGTAGAAGATTTTCGTAGCCAGTTTCCACCACAGGTCTCACCTACAAACACCATCTACTATGTAAGGTAAGCTTTAAGCTGAACAAACAGTAAGAAAGATGAATAAATTTTACAATATGCATCTGATCAACGATCCATTCCTCTAAAGCTGAATCAACTCCTTGGAACAAACCAGGCCATCTCACTCTCGCCGCCTATAAACACACATGAACAGTCAAATCAAATGTTCAGTAATCCCAAAGCTTGAAACGAACTAAAGTTCCAAACTTTAAAATCATAAACGAACTAAAGAAGTTCCTAACAGAGACTTAAGAGAGTATCGAGATTTGACCTTAACAGCAGAGAGAGAGCTTTCTCCACAGCTATCGCAGAGAACTCCATCGAAGTCCAAAGCGTAGAGATCTCCCATTCTCCTTCTCCACTGGTCTCTCAAGCATCTGCCACACATTTGTTTAAGAGACGACGGTTTACTCATACTGTAAGACCCAATCATAATAAGCCACGTGTCAATACGATTTATATATGTATAAAAAACTTGTTTACCGACTGCAGCCGGTCCCACCGTCTATTCAGCCAACCCAAAAACCGGTGTCGCCGGTTTCAATAATTGCCGATCTTCTCAAGTCTCCAGAGAGATAGAGGAAGAATCTCAATATCTCATCATCAATCTCTGGATCAAGTTACGTATCGTCTCTTCATTAGGTATTTTTCCCTACGATTGATTCTTCTTTGTTTCAATCTTCTTTGTGTCAAACAGTTTCATCTTCTTCTCAATTGGTTTGTTTGATTATCCGTATAGGTGTTGTAATAGCTCGTTTCGAATTCGATAAGCTATTTGTGGAAAGAGATCGTCTTTTGTATTCTGCTAATCGTATCTGATAGAACCCATAAAGGAATTGGTTTTCCTCTGTTTCCGTCTTGTTGATTGGTTTCAATCCTTTGATGAAGATTTGTAGCGTATTGCGAATCAGAATGGCTCGTGTATTTTCCCCTTGATTTTTTTTTGGGTTTGATTGTCTGAGTAGTGTTGCTAATACTATGAAAGTTTGGTCCTTTGCATATGAAGATGTGAAACATACTCTGTTTTTTTTTCTATGGCTAGTTAACCAAAGCAGAGTCTTTTTCAGTTTTGTAGGGTCATTGGAGATTCTGTGCTAGAAGATGGCTAACAAAGAGGATCATCCTCCTCGTGGGAATGAATGGGAAGTTGTTTCGCTTACTTCATCAGCTTATGCTGCTTCTCCTGGTCCTTATAACGTTGAATCGAGAGATGCAAGGAAGTTTGATGATCATGCTTACTATGGAGCTGAAACTTCACGTGATTTGTTCATGTCTGACCACTTTGTATTCCCACCTAGCCAGCATGAGGATTTACCCCTTGATGACGAACCTGTTTATGAAGAGGAAGGAAGTAAGGATGGCCAAGACTTGATGATGCCAGAAGGTCAGGGATTGTCTGATGAACATAGTACTTCGAGACAGTACATGGAATCAGTCGGAAGTGAATCAGCCATGTATGAACACGGGTTAATTGATTCTGAGCCAAATGAGTATGTGGAGGAGGACTTGGATCTTCATTCTGATACTGCAAAGGATACCCTTGGACTTGACAAGGATGCTAAAAAGGCAAGACACGACCTTCCTTGCGAAGCTTGGTGGAGAAGGAGAGCTGTTTCTATGTATATACGCACAAGAGAAGCAAATGCGATGTGGTCTTTATTATTTGC
Source organism: Moricandia moricandioides (assembly GCA_905132885.1). Lineage (NCBI taxonomy): Eukaryota > Viridiplantae > Streptophyta > Magnoliopsida > Brassicales > Brassicaceae > Moricandia > Moricandia moricandioides. Next base: position 114,403 of record CAJHQQ010000029.1, read on the forward strand.
AGCTGCTGTCACAGGACTAGTAGTTCTTGGTCAACGCTGGCAACAAGAGAGGTGGCAGGTTTTGCAACTCAAGTGGCAATCAAGCATCAGTAGCGAGGTTAATGATCTAAAACATGTATCAAGAATCATTACAGATGGTAATAGCTATTCATTGACGACTCTTGTTTTCTTTGTTTTTTCTCACACAGAAGCTGAGCAGGGTACTTGAACCTCTCTCTCGCTTGAAAGGTGTGATTGTGAGAGGTAACCCACAAGCTTCTCTCGTAAGGAGTGGCACCTCCAGTGAGATATAGAGACAAAAACGCCATTGTATCATTCGTTGCTCGCACAGGTACATAACAAACTTGGTCTTTGAGTTACATATGTGTGCCTCAACGTCAAACACTTTTGGTTTTCTTCAGCCTATGTTGCTTCATCATCTTGTACCTTCTCACTAGTCACAAGACTCTCTTTCAATGCGAAAAGCTTCTTCTTCTTTTTTGTTCCTGGATGCTAGCTTCTTTCTTGTCTTAGTGTGGAAATATAGAAACATATACACTTGTTTTCTTCTTTTTAAATTACGAATTTTTATTTTACTATCATTGGATGATTCCTAAAATAGAAAATAAGTTCTGATTTCTAAAAAGTGGAAGAAAAAAGAACATGAAAAATGTAGAATCATAAAACATACTACAAATAAATCAATAAATAATGTATAATTAAATGTGTATAAATTACTAGCCATTAGAGTGGTTAAGTGCTGTCTTGATTACTTACTACTAGTCGTATTAATTACCATGTGAATATAAGTGACGGGGTAACTAACTATAATAATGGTTTTTCATTCATTGTTTAGCTAACTTTTCAATACTATGTGTTTTGCTGTTTTTATTTCTCTTATTATTTCTATATACGGTCTTAAATGCAAAATGAAAATGAATTAAAAAACCACGTAAAATAAACCGTTAATTTTATGTGGGACAAGCCACGCGCGGTATCTATTTATTACATTTACTGTTTACATGATCGGTTCACAAGTCGTAACCAAAGAGTCATTAATTTCATTATTACCATAAATGTGCCAAATTTCGAACAAGTTTTTTTGTCATACAAAGTCAATAGCAGTCGAAAATCCATTTACTTTTACATATCTTTTTAGTCATATAAAGTCATATGTGCATGGGATGTTTTTGATGTACCTAATCTAACTATTTTATTGTTTTTATTTCATGTAACTTGCCGTACGCAGATGTAATTAAGTAGTTTAACTTATAATGAAGATTCTGCTATAAAATATTATTATTATTTTTTCGGTCTAGAAATGTATGTTTTCTTTGCCGTTGATGGGAAGGTAATCTAATAAGATAACTTATATTCCCTGTCGATTAGTCTTTTATCTCAAGTTTTAACCTACTATTTTCATATTTAATCACAGAAATACATGAGATTAACCACATATTGTATCAAATCATAACAAAGAGCAGAGATTATCCACACAAGGAAAAAATACATGTGCATGAATATCGAACATATATGCAAAACAAATCTATGTAAAAGAAACATCAGATCGTCTTTCAAACTTGGAAAGTAGTTAAAGCGAACGTATGCTAAAGTTTGGTAAATCATCAAGTGAAGAGTAGAGCTAATCCGTGATCATCGTTTATGTATATTTTATGTTTTATCATTTTTAGTTTACTAATCATAACTTTATGCTATCTATGTAAGTTTATATTTAGTTATTATATCTTAGAATATTCATGTCTAATATTCTTAGTATTATATTACATTATTAATATTATTATAAATTATTAATTTTTATAATCTTACAATGTAAATAATATATTAAGTGTATTTTATGATGTAATTTAGTATAGTTTAAAATATCATCAATTTTTTTATAGTTTAAAATAAAATTCAAGATAAGAGTTGTGGTTGAACTATTTTAAATATTAAATTATCATAAAATGTTAATATTATATTTATGTACTTATGTGGATGATTTGACTAATAGGTATCAAAGTTTACCATCCGTTGCCTCTAATTAAAAAAAACTATATAAAATAATTTGTATTAGTGAGAGATTTAATTAGTTTTTCATTCTCTTATATCATACTTCCAACGATACAAAACGATTTATGTTTTATAAAAATATTTGTTTCAAAAAAATATAGTTTTCACATTTAATTTATTTTATTAAGTAAATACTAATTGTAAGAAATCTTTAAAATAATACATTTAGATATTAAAAACTATAAGATATACTTTTTGGGGCAGTATTTATTACTGTATTTAAGTTTTTTATTACCATGTTTAATGGAAAATAATTATGGATTTGGTCTACGTATGTCAACGTAAAACACGAACCGGATATTCTGCAATCCTTGGTTTGTAATTCGATCGAAAAAGTCGATTATCATGTGTCAAAGCATTTATGCTTTAATGACAAAGGTCAAAACACTTAACAATTACTAGGGTTTTTATTTTATCCAGTCTCCATTTAAATTTATAAGTATTCCTTCTATGAGTTTCAAATATTTAACTAGAATCCAGTGATGTCGATTTTTTTATTGTTAAACTACAACGTATGAGATCATGCATTAAGAGAGGAAGTGGATGCAAATTACTATTATACATTCAATGCTTATAAACTTTAAAAATATGTCGACAAAAGTCACCAAACACAAGCATACCAATATAGAAGTTGTGTGGTTGAGCAAAAATGTATTTTGTTGAGTTTGTTCACCCAAACCCTAACAATCTCCACCTTAAACCCCTAATCACACATTTTTACACTCTACACCAACACAATTAGAATTCTATGTTTTATATACACACGCATACACTTGTCATCAAAACGTATCACGAAGACTTTCATATTAATAATCAATGAAACAACGTGATATAGTAGTTAACCTAAGATAGTTTTTCACTGTAATGTAAGTAATATCTAGTTGGATAATTTAACATTTACCCCAATAAAATATATATATAGTTGAATAACCTGATAATAGAATAGTTGAACATATATAATTTTTGCACATATATTATGTGAAAAAACAAATTTTAATATCACGAAATCGATCTTCCATGTTGTCTTTTTACAGCCTACTGGCCATGCCTAATAATATTTACATCAATTCAAAACATACAATTAATAGCCACGAGGAGCCAACATCCCATGCTTACTTTGTGACTTCTTGTACACGATTTTTCCTAAAATTTTAAATTTTGTTTAACTTATCACCTTTTTATGTGGGGTGGTTTTGTATTAAATTGTATATAAATAAGTTCATGTTCGGACATTGAAAACTGTGGGTCATTTTACTCGTAGATCTCCTTTCTTCTTAGGGCAGGATTAATGCAGGTCTCTTAACAAGGGGTTCTTATTTTTTAAGAGACCGTATCTTAATTTTAACTAAGAAAACTTAAGAACCGTCTCTTAAATAGGAGACATAAGAGACGTCTCTTATCCGGAAAAATGTTAAAAAAAAAAAAACAAATTAAAAAGAGGACAAAAAAATTAAGAACCCCACCTTAAGAGACCCGGGTTAAAGATGGCCCTCCTCAACTAAACGCCTTTAATGCTCTCTCGCTGTGTTATTACCACACCTCATAGACTTGGTTTTACCATTCTATTTTTCTAAACCTTATTGTTTTTCTATATAATGAGATCAATACACATCAAGTCTCCAACCACCTAGCTACCAGCCTAGACCAGGAACATTAATGCTTGTGCAAACATCTCTCATGCTTCACATACCCCTAAAGCTCTTCACTCTCATCAAGATCTAGAGAGAAAAAAATCTATTGATCTGTCTTCCATATCTGCTGATCTTTCTCTATAAATCTTCTCTCTTATAAACTCATTCTTTATCCATCTCTCTCTGCCTCTGTTCAAACCATTCATTCACCACCTGAGCCGTCTCTAGCTATTTCCGGCAATTTTTTCTCAACTTTTTGTGCCAATGGAAATATCCACTGCTCTAATGATTCTTTCAGCCATCACTGCTTACTTCTTATGGCTCACATTCATTTCTCGTTGTCTTAAAGGTCCACGTGTCTGGCCCTTAGTTGGGAGCCTCCCTGGTCTCATCGAGAACTGCGAGAGAATGCACGACTGGATCTCCGACAACCTTCTTGCTTGCTCCGGTACGTATCAGACATGCATCTGCGCTATTCCGTTTCTAGCGAAGAAACAAGGTCTAGTGACGGTCACGTGCGACCCAAGAAACCTCGAGCACATTCTCAAGACTCGCTTTGATAATTACCCTAAAGGTCCAACGTGGCAAGCCGTGTTTCATGATCTTCTAGGTCAAGGGATCTTTAACTCCGATGGAGACACGTGGCTTTTCCAGCGTAAGACCGCCGCTTTGGAGTTCACCACGAGGACTCTCCGTCAAGCCATGGCTCGTTGGGTTAACCGAGCTATCAAGCTTCGGTTTTTACCTATTCTTGAGACGGCTAGGGTTGACTCTGAGCCGATCGATCTTCAAGATTTGCTTCTTCGGCTTACGTTTGATAACATCTGCGGCTTGACTTTCGGTAAAGACCCGCGAACTTGCGCACCGGGTCTTCCGGTGAACACGTTCGCCGTGGCTTTCGACCGAGCCACGGAGGCGTCTCTACAACGGTTTATATTACCGGAGATTCTATGGAAGTTCAAGAGATTGGTCGGACTCGGCTTAGAAGTCAGCTTGACTCGAAGCTTGGTCCAAGTGGACAATTACTTGTCTGAAATCATTAAAACACGTAAGCAAGATCTGACGACTAAGCCCAATAACGATGGGGCCCAACACGACGATCTCTTATCACGGTTCATCAAGAAGAAGGAATCTTACTCCGACGAAGTCCTCCAGCGCGTGGCGCTCAACTTCATACTCGCGGGCCGTGACACGTCATCAGTCGCTTTGAGCTGGTTTTTCTGGTTGATTACGCAGAACCCGAACGTAGAGGATAAAATCCTCCGCGAGATCTGCACCGTCCTGATCGAGACACGTGGCGATGACGTGGCGTTATGGACGGAGGAGCCGCTCGCGTGCGAGGAGCTTGATCGGTTGGTTTATCTCAAGGCGGCGTTATCGGAGACGCTGAGGCTGTACCCTTCGGTGCCGGAGGACTCGAAACGCGCCGTGAAGGACGACGTGTTGCCGGACGGGACTTTTGTGCCGGCGGGATCGTCGGTGACTTACTCGATTTACTCGGCGGGGAGGATGAGATCGACTTGGGGAGATGATTGTTTGGAGTTCAAACCGGAGAGATGGATCTCGCAATCGGACGGTGGGAGATTCGTCAATCACGATCCGTTTAAATTCGTGGCGTTCAATGCTGGCCCTAGGATCTGTCTAGGTAAGGATCTGGCTTATTTACAGATGAAGTCTATCGCGGCGGCGGTTTTGCTCCGTCACCGTCTGACGGTGGTGACGGGGCATAAGGTGGAGCAGAAGATGTCGTTAACTCTTTTCATGAAGTATGGTCTTCTGGTTAACGTTCATAACCGGGATCTAACGGCGATCGCGGCGGATCTGCGGGAGAAAAGCGGCTGTAAATCTAACGCCGTTAATGATGGAGTTGGTAACGGCGTTAGAGGGTAGGTGGAAGCAATCAACGTCTATCAATTGAATGTGGAATAGAGTGTGGCACTCGCTTAGGGGAGCGTGTCGGATACGCGATTCTTTGGTCCTACACAGCATTACGCCAGGTGTGATTTACTGATTGGCTGCATTTATTCCATAGAGGTAATTTTGCAAAGCGCGTTGTTTTCTTTTCTTTTACTCTTTTTCTTAGTTCATCTCCCTTGGTATTAATTTCATCAAAAGACAGTAATTTGATTTCATTATTTTTGTAAGCATCTCTCAATTTGATTAATAGTTTTCAGATAATGCTTTTATCATAAGTTTAAAGAATGTGTCACATCGTTTGGAAATCCGTTCGCGATGAGCACATTGTTATCCTCTCAACACTCTTCTCTTGATAAACCATAGAAAAATCGAATAGCTTCTTGACTTTTGCTAAATCTAAATGGAATCATTCACTTGTAGTGGCATTTTTTAAGTAGCACAATGCTAGAGTGTGTAACCTTAAATATGTTTGGTCCGCTTTGTTTCAAGATAAATGTCTATAACAATGTTCCAATGATAGAAATCGTTTGGGACTTGTAGAAGAGGGATCACAATTTTTTTCAGGGGAATAATGTCTCTGACTCTGTTTTAGAAATAGAGTCTGCATTAGGCATATAAGGGGAACGAACACATACACACGATGTTTCACACAAGTAGTAGTAGTACATTCACAAAAGGAAAACCAAACTAAGAAAACAATTTTTAAAGAGTAACTCAATCAGCTTCTGGACTTGAATGGGATGGCTCTGATGACGATCACGTGGTAAAGAGCAGCAAGTGCAGCACCGATGAATGGTCCAACCCAAAAGACCCACTGGTAAAAAAGAAGACAACACAAAGATTTAGTAATCCGGTGATCCAAAAACCGAATTGCGATTTAATATTTTGTTGGTGAGAGACTAGAAACTCACATGGTCGTCCCAGGCGTTCTCCTTGTTGAAGATGATTGCAGCTCCCAGACTTCTTGCTGGGTTAATTCCAGTTCCAGTGATGGGGATGGTTGCTAAGTGGACCAAGAACACAGCGAATCCAATAGGGAGAGGTGCAAGAATCTGTCCAATTTCAAAAACCAATTAAGCACATTGATCCCAATAAAACACAACATTTAATCCTGTCTTTTTGATATATTTTATTTAAATAACTTACGGGAACATGAGAGTCACGAGCGTTTCTCTTGGCATCAGTAGCGGAAAAGACGGTGTAAACAAGGACAAAGGTTCCAATAATCTCAGCTCCAAGACCACTTCCTTTGGTGTAACCAGGAGCTACAGTGTTGGCTCCACCCCCAAGAGCTTGGTACTGCTTTGGTTGGAACCCCTTGACCACACCAGCTCCACAGATGGCTCCTAAACACTGCATCACGATGTAGTACACAGCTCGTGTCAGCGAAAGCTTCCTGGCCAAGAACAGACCAAACGTGACAGCTGGGTTGATGTGTCCACCTGAAAGGGCCATAACACAACACAAATCGTTATTACAACATCTACAACTCAAAAATTCCTCAACTATTACCGCTCCTTAGTTTCTTTCTTACACATCCGACCTAATTACATGTTTTTTTTGCAAACCCTAAGATCTATCATACACAATCGTTAGATCTGAGAGTTTGGAACGTGGTGGTGACTTACCGGAGATACCAGCGGTGCAGTAGACGAGAGCGAAGATCATACCACCGAAAGCCCAAGCGATCCCTTGGATTCCGACAGAAGCACACATGTTCGGTGACCTCTTCACACCCATGACGGTCAAAACAGTGATGTAAAGGAACAGGAACGTGGCGATGAACTCAGCGATTCCTGCTCTCCAGAAGGACCACGAAGCTAGCTCGCCAGGCTCGAACAAAGGAGCTGGAGGTGGCTCCTTGTAGTCCTTGTCGCTCTGAGCCGATGTTCCGATCGGTTGTCTCTCCGGAAACTTGTTAGCTCCGACTCTAACATCTTCTTCTTTGCCTTCCATCTCCGACGTGTCTTTTACTCTCTTTCTCTCTCTCTAGAATAATGTGTTGCAGAGAAGCAGAGAGTGGTGGTTTTATAGTAACTAAGCTAAAGGTGGAAGATAATGCAAACAAATGGATATAAAATTAAATAAAACAGGATGGTAATTAGTTTCTTAATTGCTTGACAACACATTAATTAATATATAGTTTAGTTTCATGACATAATTAACCTTATCATCGTTTGTTGCTGATAAAACTAATTATTAGTTTGATAATAAATTAATTTTTGTGGCCAGAGTTTTAAGCTGTTTTGTGTTCTTTAATCAAATACTAGATTCTCACCCGCCCTTTCAAGGGCGGGTTTATTTTTTGTTTTAATTTTTTTTAGAAATTTAATTTTTATATTTGTATTTTTTGGCATCATATTTGTATTTAATATTAATTTAATTTAATTAATTTTTGGTAACTATATTAAATTTTTGATGTTTATTGAATTCCACTAAGCCACGTGAAAATTACAAATTTTAGTAATTATAGATTTTTAAAATTTCTTGTAATTTATGTTAAATATATTTATATGATTTAATTTTATTTATTAATTTTTTTGTGGATTTTAGATAATTTTTAACCCGTATTATAATATATATTTTTTAATTTTTTTTAACAAAGTTTTCTATTAAATTTTTGTACATGATTTTAGTTAAGATATTTTTTTTAGTTTTATAAAGAAAACTCTAACCAATACTATATAAATTATTTTAATTTATGCTAGGTGTTGACCTGTATTACAAAACAAAATCATAAAATAAAACAAAAAATGGTATTTTAATTGTATGACAATATTATAAATACTTTGTGTAAACTGATAGATTGGAATTTTGTCAAATTATATACGTTATATGAAAATATTGATATAAAAATAAATATAGTATAATCAGTTCAATTTTATTTTAAAATATTCAAATTTATATGAAAATAGTTAATCTTATAATAAAATAATAAAATATTTTTGTTAAATTAATTTATATGTGATAATTATTTTGTATCTCTCATAGAATAACCCGTAAAATATTTTAATCGTAAGACATCAAACGTAATTTGATCAATAATGTAATCAAATATTATAGTATTAGCTAATTGTACTCTTTTATTTTTCTCAAGTAGATATTTTTTTGTATCCAAATTAATATATATTAAATTTTATTTTTAAAAAATTAAAGTAAAGATAAACATTGTTTAATTAAAATCACATATCTTTTTATAAGTGGCATTTGTCATAATAGTAGTAACTTGAATAATTTTAGTAATCTTATATTTAGAAATTAAATGAATAAATAATAAGAATTAAACATATTTATTAAATATTATAAGGTTAGTAGTCAAACTAAAAAGAAGAAACAATTATATATATGTAGGCGAGGAGTAATATTTCCATCGAACGCAATTTAAAATCATTACTTTTATATATTAGATAGAAAATATATGTTAATCATCCGTATTTGGTATAGATCAAAATGACAGAATAATAATCATAACCGTTGAATAAAGATATGCATTTGAGAGAAGTGGATTCCTAAAATTTTGGAACGAAAATAAAGGTTACAAAATTATTTTATTAGTAATTGGTAAAAAATAGTTATGACAAAAATATAAATGGATAATAAATAGTTGGACCAAACATTTATCAATTGGTCATGATTCTGTTTTAATAGAATAGATGTGGAACATTACTTTTGTATGTCCTTTATGAATGTTGGTTATGACAAAAAGAAAATACTGGAAACATCTAATAAAGTATTAAAATATATAAATTAAAAAGATAAAAAGATGTGGTCGAGGTATACCGCCGGTTTATGTGGACGGTTGCCAGATGAGGATAAGCACATGGGTTCACCTAACCTAAAATACATAGGGACACCTCATCTCACAAATAATATTACATTTTCTTTTGAGAAATATTATAAGATAGATTTAAAATAATTTTGTTACAAAATATAATCAAAAAATAATTAAAATAAATTTTATTAAAGAATATAAATATATATTTATACCATTTAGTTTAATTAGGATTTAAGCTATGAACTAAAGTTATGGGAATGAGTATTAAAATTTTAATTTTTTAAAAAAAAAATCAGAATTAAAAAAAAATCATTTTAAAGACTATTTGGATGATAAAAATTTCAAAAATTTATTTGATTATTTTTTTTTTCACTTTTATGTTATAAGTGTAATCTTGTAGCACTAATTCTGCAACATCATGAGAGTTATGATTGATGATAATTAACCATCCACGATGAGACTTGTATATTGCTTTTACTGAAATTTCTAATTCATTTTTAGCTCATGATTGATATGGCTAAACACAACACTAACCTTCTAGTTAATTACATATCAAGTAGCTGGAAACTATACAAGCAGCACACGGCAAACGCCGTGCACCATGTATACCATCAAACATGAATGTGTAAATGAACTATGAGTGGGTGCCTCTTACATGAAAGAAGAAGATTGGGTTGGTTTGGCTTGTGTATTATTCGTCTGCAATCCACTATTAGCCGAAAAGGAAAGATAACGTTTTAAGCCAAAACAAAAGGGACTATGAACAATCATAGTTGCTTCGTTGTTTTGTTGTCTTTTGGTGTGACACTATGTGTCTATTATGTCCTACACACATGCTGTGTTTTCTTCTACTCATCATATATACCAAAACTTGGCTTTCTTTGATTACCCAAACTCCATTAACCAACCAAGCTTACATATGTACACTATATATATACCAAATTTCCTAGTAAATTCCTTTGGTATATATAATATATACTTGCAAAGTTATGCTTTACTTGATCACAGGCTTGCCGAACCATTGACATGCTCGGTAATGAAAATTAGACTCAACGTGAAGATATCATACCATACAAAAGCGTATGTATATAACCTCAAATAATCATGCATTAGGTACACTAACTATTTTGTGTTTAATTTTCTTAATTAACTTATTTGATTCATGTGCGTTTGATTATTGGTTAGTATAGACTGTAGATTGTATTGTGTAGTAACTTTAGGTTTTGCAAGTTTTCTGCCATCCAAAGACAATTCTGAAGAATTTGTAATACATTTTCAACCCATTCTACATATCATAGTAATATTCAGCGTGTTTTAATGTTTTTCCTGTTAATAGTATCTACTGCATTGTTGTTCCTATCAAAATCAAGTTTTATACTTTTCGAAAATTGTTTATTACGTTTTTGGTACTTTGAATAAAGCCATGGCTTCTTACTTTAGTCTTCTACGAAGACATAAAAATCGAGAAGGTTGTAATTTGTTTGGACTTTGGTGTATGAGAATATTATTAAAGTCCATGATTCCAAGCCGTCCATTCCATGGATAAGAAGACACGTGGCATCAAAACCGACAAAAGCCACCCCAAAATACTCGTCACATTAAGTCCAATATTAATCATTTTCCTCTGGGTGCAATTATTTCATGGCCACTGTCCTCCCCATCTCCACCTCTCTTGGATTATTCAATTTCTTAAGTGAATGATTAATGCAGGTTTCTTAACAAGGGCTTCTTATTTTTTAAGAGACCGTTTCTTAATTTTAACTAAGAAAACTTAAGAACCGTCTCTTAAATAGGAGACATAAGAGCAAGATTATGGAGGGTTCTTAAGGGGGTTCTTATCGGGTGGGACCCACTAAAACCCTTAAGAACCACCTCTTAAAACTCTTAATTAAGATACATTTTTAAGGGGTTCTTGTACTATTTACGGGTCCCACTGACACGTGGCGGCCCGCGATTGGTTCTTTTTTAATTTTCTTTTTTAGAAAAAAGAAAAAAGTAAAATAAGAACCCCTTAGAGTTAAACATGGCCTAAGAGACGTTTCTTATCCAGAAAAATGTTAAAAAAAAAAAATTAAAAAGAGGATAAAAAAATTAAGAACCCCATCTTAAGAGACTCGGATTAAAAACAGCTTTATGTTTGTTTTCCACAAAAAATAATTACTATTTTTATTAACACAAAATCTCCCACACAAAAAATACTAAAAATTCAAGCCCATTAGTGGCTATATAACAATAGCCACAATTGTGGGTTAAAATAAATAGATATAAGTTTGAGCCATAGATGGGCTATATAAAGCCACAATTATACTTTAGTCCACAAACCCACTCTAGATCCATCGACGGCGGGTCCGGTAATTGAGAAAATCCATTTCTCATAATAAAATAAGCGAGAATATATATAAAAGATGGATAGGCCCTCTCGAGCCACACACCACACGACCAGCCCACAGATTCGAACCGCGCCACTAACTAACTCTTGATTTCTGTTATTACCACGCAAGCCATTAGCCTACAGGATTGTGACACCTGGACATAATAGTTCCTCTCAGTTTCTAGTTTTCTTTCTCTCAAGTTAATTTTTATTTTCTTAATTAAATAAATTACTAAATTTAGTCGGCTTTCTCTCTCTTATCCGCGTTACACATCTCTTGGCCGTCGCCGTCCACCGTCAGGTTGAAATCCCTCCACCATGCCTTAATATATGGTATAAGGTAACGTAAACGATTACACTTGGTGGTGCCTGTCCAGTTCGAAACAGCTCATATTGGTAGATTGCGTGTTTGCTTGTTTGATTGGTATAATACGCATTCTCTGTATCTTCTGCTCTGTTTCAGTTTTTTTCTTTTTTGTTGTTGCTGGATCAAGCTTAGATGCCACGTGTTTTACTTTCCTGATCTATGGTACTGTTCTTGTCTGATTTTTATAAGTTCATTACATGTAAGATTCAGGACATGCTTTCTGAGTGAGATTTTTTTTTTTTTTTTTTACTATTATGTTATATAATTAGTTGTTCATTGTTATTTTGTTATTTTGACGATTATGGTTTCCCTTCTTTTACTAGAGATCGCCATCTAACCTCAATGCTCATCATAGACCTGGAAGCTTTTCTACTTGGCTAGTTTTTGTCCTGAAGAGCAAAAAAAATAATTCATTTTGAGGAGCCTAATAGCAATACACTGGTTCGTCATCAATGTCAGAAAGTGATCTACACATCATTAAACCAGAGGTAAAATTATATTTTCTCTGTTACTAGACAATCTTATCCATAGGCTTTAGCTTGTGATGTTTCGAGGGTTGTTAGATACTATGACATTATTAGTTACTGCATTTAGTTTTTTTTTTGACAAGCGAAGTTGTTAGTATTTTTCTCTAGTCGTGTTGATTTGTATTTTGCACATAGTCTCCAAAGCTTTAACTGCTTTTTTTTTTTTGCTTCTGCCATGGATTCAGACAATGAAGTCCTACATCTGGCTTCAGGCTTCCGATGGTTCAGTTCAACAAGTGGAACAAGAGGTTGCAATGTTCTGTCCCATGATATGTCAAGAGGTAATACAAAAGGGTGCTGGATCTTCTAAGAATCATGCGATATCGCTTCCACAGCGAGTAAACACAACTATATTCAGCTTGATTCTTGATTACTGCAGATTTCACCAAGTGCCTGGACGTTCAAATAAGGTTTGTATGATGACACAGTTCCAAAACATCTCCATTTCTATACTCCATCTGGCCTTTTTCAATTCATCTTTTTTATCCACACTATTTAGGAACGAAGAACTTATGATGAAAAGTTCATGAGAATGGACACAAAGAGACTATGTGAGTTGACCTCAGCCGCTGACAGTTTGCAGATGAAGCCTTTGGTTGATCTTACTAGCCGTGCACTTGCACGAATCATTGAAGGAAAAAGCCCTGAGGAGATACGAGATATATTTCATTTGCCTGATGATCTTACTGAGGTGCTACTCAAGATCATCTCTTCTCCATCTGCTTCTCCTCTTTTTTCGTGACGACTCTTTAATTATTTTTATCTAGGAGGAGAAATTAGAGCCTCTGAAGAACACAATGGATGATCCACGGATTCGACTTTTGAATAGATTATACGCAAAGAAAAGAAAGAGAAAGATTGAAGGTCTGTTTAGCAGTTTCTATTTTACTTGTATATGATAATGCAGGTTGAGCATAGTTTTTCACTAGCTTATAAAGTTGAGGTTTACCATTTCTTAGAATGTTGAGATTGGAGAACATGTGGACGAACGTTCTGTGGATGACCTACTATCATTTATTAACGGCAGAGGTACTTTCCTTTGATCTTACTTTAGTTTTCTAACTTCAAAAGTCATTTCGTTTTGTTCTCTCTTCTTTGGCTGTTCTGAGCTATATATGTAACATTGTACCACCACATTTTTGTGTCATGTTTGGTATTTTGTTGTTGTTGATTCAGTGCTGTTTTGCTGCATATCTTCCAATTTCATGCATATACAAGAACCACATCTGTAGATACTTTAATGAACAAAATCATTATCAATCTTCGGTGTCCATGATTGAGAGATATTTGCTGTGTGCATTTATGTTTGTGTTGTCTCTTAGTCTTTTTTTTTTTGTATATTCTACTTCCTTTTGAAGGCCTCAGGAAAGTTCTGTTTCACAGATCCCAAGATGTCAAAGGGAAAGAAGAAGAACAAGAAAAAGAAGGACCAGAAGATTGTTTCTTCATATGAAAAAGAAAGACTAGAAGACTTTCATGACAAGGTTCAGACTAGTGTCTCTTGTTTTGCTCCTAGTTGGCATTTGTCAGGTTAATCAAATACTTTCTTATGCTTAGGAATGGCATGATCTTCATTCCAAACAACAAGGTGTTGAAGAGATTGGATCCATCATGAGAGAGGTATCCGAAGATGACATATTTATGTCAAAGGTTGCTGGGTCTGAAGATGATGAAATTGATCCAGCAATGAAGGAAATGCTTGATAGGTAAGACTCTTGTTAATCCAAAACTTGTGGCCATCCTTGTCTTTTTCTATATAGTGAATATAATGGTTATTACAGAGAGGTAGAAGATTTTGCTCGAAGATTGAACTCCAATTGGGTTCGGTCGTTTGGACAAGAAAGAAGACCTGTTCACTTTTCCATAAATGGAAACAGGACTACAAGACAGCATATAGGTAATGATATCTCTTCATTGGCTGCATTGTCTTTACTTTTATAGTAATGTTGAGTTGAACTGATGGGGTATGGTTTGGATTTGAAGGTCAATCTTCAGGACATAACTGATGAAAATTCAATGGCTGACACAGTTTTGGTTGGTTATATGAGCAAATAGGAGATAGAGAGAATGGTTCACCAGTCAGGATGCAGTTTTGATTGTTTTTTTTTCTGTATTTTCTAATGATCGATCCTTTTATTTGTAAAACCACGTTTGAGTATTTTTGTTGGTGTGTGAGTTCTATATTTGTTTCTTGTTTCAGTCTGTGTTGATATATAAACTCACAAGCCAATAAAGAAGACATGTTCCATTGTTTTAGCATCAGCACTCACAAGCCATAAAAGAAAAAAAGCCAGACTAGTATGAGAAGACCTAAGAGGCTAAAGACGAACATCTCAACATCCACATATGATTAGATCAAGCATGTAATTCCTGTAAACGTTTAAAGCATTTGCATTTTCAAAAAAAAAAAAAAAGACATAGGAATGAAAATTAAGAGGTTCCATTTTGTAAGCATCACACAACTCACAAGTCATTAAAACTACATTGTTGTGTATACAACGATTCCAGTTCATTCTCTCTCTCTCCTCTTCCTCTTTAAACTTAAGAAAAAAAATCTCTCCAGTTGATGAGCATCACTCAGAGTGCTCATGGTTTTGGATTGTCAGATTCTGCCATAGCATGGTGGATTTGATGAGGAAGTTTATCACATCTAGTTGCATTCTGCTGCACTGATGAAACAAACACAGTAGGCAACCAGATGAAAATGCAGATAACAGAATCTCTAGAGCCATTTGCATCAACCAGATAAAATGCAAATGTATGTTTTCTACACAAAATAAGGAACACATACCAGGAAAATTTGAGAAGATGAGTCACTCGGTTCCTCTTGATCTTGGCTTAGTGGTACCTCGGCTCTTCCGGCGTTTGACAATGTATCAGAGATGATGATGTCTATGGAGGATCTGCTACTTTTTCCATTCAAACTTGCTGCCTCTTCAAGTGAACCAGAGCTTATTTGTGGCAATACAAGCCGCTGAAACTCAGACAGGAGAACAGAGAGAGCTCGAACTTCATCCACTCTAGGATCCCTATACATTGATCAAGAAACGCCAGCAATAAATCATACATCATCCACAAACAAAGCAAAAATAAAACAAAAGTTTCATTGACTGAAACCTTGTATGGATAAGGTTTCCTTTGCAGGTGAAGTGTATTTGACAAGTAGCAGGCGCTTGTAGGTTGACAAAGTTGGCTTTCTTGGACTTGAGATCTTCCATTTTCCTAGCAAAACAGTTAACAAAACTTTCTGTAAGAAACAGCTGAGCTACGAACACACTAGAACCAAAAGAAAGATGGTCATGTCTGATCTGGATACATGGAATAGTGTTTATCTGCAGCTGCTCCCATAACAAGCTTCCTGATTCTGTGCTGGTATATCGTTTCCACAATCCCTTTCCCAATTGAGTCCATCTCGATGCACAGCTTCTCTGCCTGAACCTACAAACAAGAAAAAAATAAAACACAATCAAACTCCTCTTTCAAATGGAGAGAACTAAGAAACATACATGTCACATTATGTACCTACCCCTTTAAGCAGACAAATACTAAGGTACTTTTGTAGAATCTTATCTGTTTTAGCCTTTTCTTTGCCTCGGAATGCTCTCAATGATTCCTCACCTACCGTTGAAGCTTCAAATCTGGTACCCACTTGAGTACAAAAGTGAACAAGTATTCAAGAAGTCAATACTTTTATATAAGCCTGAGTGATCTTACCAGAGATAATACTTACAGAGAGGAATCGTTGGAGATGGCTGGTGAATATGAAGGATGCAGATTTTGTTTCCTTGGGAGTTTTTTAATGTCCACAAGAGATTTGGTACGTTCTGCCATACGTTTCTCCCAACAGCGACATAGATCTTCTCATCGAGTATCTGACAAGTAGCTGCTGCTTCCTCCATAGCCTGTGAGAACAAATGGATCTTCTTGGAGAAAGAGAGGAAACAAAAAGGGTTTAAGTCTGGAGAAACTTTTAGCAGGTTTTTAACAGTGAGTTTTCTCTGCTACTTGGACAAGAAAAGAACCAGTGGCTGCACATCTCACGACTCTGTTCCTTAGAATATTGGACCATATAATATGGGAAAAGACTTGATCAATGGCCAGAGAAGGAGACTATAGAATATTATTTTCATTTGCTATAGCAAAGTACAATATTCGACATCTTTTTTTTTATCTTTTAATTTGTTTGTTATCTGTTTAAGAGCATATATGAGGAAAATACAACCGGGGAACAGTAATGACTTCTCCAAACTAAGGATGAGAAAGCGACAGTTATATCAAAGAGGAATGTCCCCACATAATGACTTCAAGACAGAAACTCCACAAGACTTTCTGTAGAATACTCTCAGCCTTTGACAGTTATAGCCCTAACTGCCAACCACTTTCTAACGACCTGGCCTTACTACATAAGCAGTAATGATCATAAACATTGTTTATTCAGTAATTTAGGGTTCACTCATTCTTAATTAAATGTCGAGAGCCAAGCAAATACATCATCAGTTATTCAGTCAGGTCTTCTCTTTGTAAATTTAATACATAACACTATCATACATTGAACCAAAAGCAACAGTTACAAGTTAAAAGTCTTAGTTCTTTACCGTTATGGTTCTAGAATTGCTCTGGAGTCTAATCTTCGTGCTAAAGAAAGAGAATTCATATTGGCAGTTCTACTCACACAAGCAATATGAACATATAACCTTCTTTTTCACACAAAGCATATATAATACATACACATACAAATTTCACAAGCCTCTTCATATATGGAAAATTTACATTGTGCTTAACAAAGTATAAGCTATATGCTATCCATGGAGAGAAGGAAAAAAAACAAAAAAAAACTATTCTTACTCATTCATTCACTCTCAGTTGCCTCTCACAGAAGGGGATTTTTTTTTTACATGAGAGATTACTTGTGGGAACAGGGGTTGACAGTTAGAAGGATTTCATTTCAGCAATGATGCTGAAGCCATTCCTGAATTGCAGAACGAAGAGCATGGTTAGCGATAAGGCTGGTGTGGGAGAGCTTGTCATTGGTCATTGGTGAAGTATCGTGTTCACTGTCCAGCCACGCTCTTATAGCCTCTGCTTCATATGTGAAACCATCTGCAGCTACATGTGGATCCTGCATGACTTCCTAAAAACAGAGAATGAACTGGCTTAGTCTTCATCAGACAGAAACATAATGGTTTTCGACCTCAACAACCAATTTTTCAATTATGTGGGGGCATTCCTCTATGTTTTTTTACCTGGAAAATGGGACAAATGAAATATGGAGGGGCTATGCGCTGCTCGTTACGGCCGAGATGAAACGATGAAGATCCTCCGCTAGAAGCCCTCATAGGTTCAAGTACCCTCCATACTTCAGTCCCAAGGTCAGGACGATTCTCACTGACAGTCTCACAGCACCTCAATGCCAAGCGAGCAAGCTGCTCAGCCTGAACAAAGGGCCAGTCACCTGCTAAAGGGTCCAAAAGGTTGATCAGTGTTCCAGATTCGAGGGCATGCTTCACTTCGTTAGCTATCCCTAAAGCAGGTCTCCCGGTCAACAAGCGTAATAATATAATCCCAAACGCGTAAACATCTGACATCGGAGTAAGCTCCCCATTACTAGAAGCTTCTGGATCCAAGTAAGCAGTTGTGCCTGTGACATCAGTAGACGAACTTTTGCTTCCATCAGAATGACGTAGCGAGCAGGAGGTTCCAAAGTCGCTTAACTTGCTAACGAGATTAGCATCGAGAAGAATACTTGCTGGCTTCAAATCACCATGTACTACGCTATGAGCTTTATTGGAATGAAGAAAGACAAGTGCTGCGCATATCTCAGTGGCAATGCGTACACGATTTTGCCATGACAAGGGTGGAGAGTTGTCCTTGCAACTAAGCCTATCTTCAAGGCTTCCATCTGGAAGATACTCATAGACAAGACTCCATCCCTCTGGACAAGCTCCAATTAGCGTGATGATATTTGGATGTCTCATTTTGCTTAACACATCAACCTGCAAAACCGCAAGAATAAGTCAAAGCTAAAACTTCATAAGGAAGATCTGAAGAAACCTCTCGCTAATAATATGTTGAGACTTTACCTCATGTTGATATTTCACTGGACCTTGCGAACTTTTAGGATTCAACATTTTAATAGCCACCTGAGTATGACGCAGTATACCAACGTAGATGCTTCCATAACCTCCTTCCCCAATCTTCCGGGTCGAATTAAAGCCATTAGTTGCTTCCTCAATCTCGGAGAAAGAAAAATGCGTGAAGTACTGAGGTGACTGTAAGGTGGAGGTCTCTGCGCGACTCCTTAACTCAGTAGCTTCTCTGAGTGCCCTGTCACGTTCTGTCTGCAACTCCTCTCGTTCATCCTTCAACTTCTGTAACAACTTCACAGCTATGTCAAGTTTCTGGTTTAGCTTTTCCATTGTACCATCAGATTCGGCTTTCTGGTTCTCAAGCCTCTCTTTCTGAGCCATTGCACTTTGAAGTTCTTTCATGACAGCTTCCTGTTCTTTTTTAATTGTTACAAGTCTCTCTTTTATTTTGGCTATTGCTATCTCAGTATCTTTCCTTCGCTTCAACTCCTCAGAGTAAGCACTTTCTGATTGTTTAGCCTATAACCATTAGCACCACCATGAGCCTATAACCCCAACTAGAACATCTAGCAACTATTTTCCAAAAGACTTTCATCATTTACATTTGTAAGGAAATTCACCTTTTTCATTGCATCAAGTGCATTTTTTTCAGCTTTCTGACGCCTAACAGTCTCTGCAAAAGCTTCTCGTTTTGAACTTTGAGCCTCTGAAGTAGCTTGTCTGATTTTATCTTTAAGTGAATCATCCACTCCATCCTGCAATGGTGGACAGCTGAGAAGGCAAGGTACACAAACTCAAATTGCTTTTACTATTAGGAGCTACATACAGGACATACCGGAAAATTGGAGGGAGGTGAGTGGCCAGAACGCTGTTCAACTGTATTCATAACTGTTGCACTTCTCCTTACTCCACTGCCGTCAAGTTCTCTCTCCTCCTCTTCAGTATTTAAGGATCCATCCGACACCGTCTCACTGCCATTGCTTCCTAAACGGTGAAGTGAATCAGTGCTATGTACTCGAGATATATTCAGATGCTCAGACTCAGGTGTAGAGAAAGCTTCAAGTATCTCGCTTCCACTTATGGAAGGACGGGGAGATGCATATTCTGATTCACTGTCATCCACAGCTTCCCTGTAATGGAATAACATTAAATTTACGTAATAAGCAGCCACATATCCATCATTAAATTAAACTTTGAAGCTTAAAATATTATCAGTTGGCAGTGCAGCTCCCGGAAAAGCTTAAAACAAACTACAGTAATCAAACCAAATATAAATGCCAGAATCGTATAGCATAGTTCATACTGAGATCTAAGGATTTGGTTATGATGGGAAAAATGAAAGTGTCAAACCTTGTATGTATTAAGTATCCTTTGCAAGTAAACAATATTTGACAAAGAGCAGGAGCTTCTCGGCATACAAAGATGGCTTTCCTGGACTTGAGCTCCGTCATTCTCCTGTAAGTAGGGAACGATATTTAAGAGTGAGACAGGCACACAGCTATACAAAAGTTGATTCCAGTGTTAATTAGCAAAGTACCATACTTTGAATAGTGTCTATCAGCTGCTGCTCCCATGACAAGCTTCCTGATTCCCAGCTCCGAGATCAGTTCCACAATTCCATTCTCGATGGATTCCATTTCAATAAACATCTTTTCTGCCCTCACCTACAATCATAACTGACTTCATTATCCCTTTATCAAGACCTCGTACACTATCATAAGATAAGACCCCTATGATTCTAATGCTAGCCAATGAAACAAAACTACTCTCCTTATACAGGACATAACATCAAAAGTATAAAATAAATGAAGCCATACATACCCCTCTCTGCTGGCATATGCGAAGGTACTCGTCTAGGATAATATGAACTTTCTCCCTTTCTTTTTCCCGGAAAACCCTGACTTCTTCCTCCTTCACAGAACTAACTGGAAACTTGGCGCCCACTAGAAAAACATTAAGAAGAGAATAATCAATGACCACAGATTAAAAGGCTATACCTTGATTCATTATCCATAGACAAAACACACAAACAAGGTTTAAGGATACTTACTAACTGGAATCGTTTGAGAGGGTTGATGAACATGAATAAGACAAATCTTCTTCCCTCCAGTGTTCTGCAATGCCCAGATGAGTGTAGACTTGCTTTTGGCCACATCTTTACACACAGCAACGAAGATTTTCTCCTCGATCAGCCTAGAAACCGGTTCTTCCGTAACCCCGCTCCTACTTGACCTTGATCCAGGGCTACCCATTCCATGGAATCTCATGGATCCAGCTCTTTCGCCCATTGCTGGAACTGGAGTCACCAAAGCCATCTCCAAAGCTTAAAGGTCTCGACTTTACTAACCAATCCGAAAAACAAGATGGTTTGACTCTTGAATCCACACAACAACGAAGAATAAGATAAGAATTCACCAGATCAACAAGCATCGAATCCAAAAGGCTTTGACTTTATTGACTACATAGCAAAACAGAGTATAAAGAAAAGATAAAGGTTGTTCTGGTGCGTGCAAGCGCACGGTAAGTATTTATATGTTGGCGGGTTATGGGATGGTCTCACATTAAGGGATTGAGGACACGTGTACTTATTTATTAGTTAACAACTTAAAATCATAGAAACACAGATGAGATTGGTACACCAACTCGTAGAATAGTACTACACGCGATCTCTCTAGTCTGACGTGTTCACCTTTTTATTCCCGCCCGTGAAGAAAAAACATAGCTGATTACGGTTCGGACTGGTTACATGCCGGTCGGTACAAATAAATTTATTTTAATTTAGATAACAAAAAAAAACTAGTTTCATATTGACAAAAATAACTAGTTTCCTAATTATCTAAAATTCTCTAAACTTGAAAATATATACTTTAATTGCTAAACTCGTTATTATTTCAATAGTTATGTTATACTGCTTTTCAAAATATTTGCTATCTTGGAAAGTTGGAATATAGATGAGAAAAGATCTTCAAAAAATAATTTTTATATACTTAAACGTATTTTTATATTTGTTTCTGATAAATTAAGAACTAATTGGATTGTTAGCATGCCGTGTGTGGTTGTACCATGTTATATAATGTAAAAATACTAGGAATATTCTTCATAATCCCTATATTGTCATTTTCATATGAATTATATACTTCTTATTTAGTATTACGTTAGTGTATAGTTGACAGGTTATTAAAATAGATAAAAAAGGTTGTCTAGTGATATGAAGACACGCGAAGCACATCCACAATATAGTTTATCAACTGACCAAACTTTTAAAATTGAGGAGAAAACTGGTTATTACTCATATTTCAACGTGGAATATTTCAACTTAGCCTTTAGCAGGAGTCTAGATTAAAAATGACAAGTTATATTAAATGGGTCATGCCATATTATAATGCATGGGTCTTAATATATCCATTTAAGCCCATTTAATGCATGGGTCTTAATAATTCTTCTTCTTTCTTACTTTGTTGTTTGTATTTTTTGTTTTCTTCCAAATCTGACAACTCGAAAACCAATATATTCATTTAGTTGGTCACTGCATTTGTCACAAGTTTTTTTTTTCTTGTAAATGGTTGTATTGTAAGTCTGCGAAATACATTATTGGATTATCCTCGACTATCAATTACAGAAAAGGATCTTATAAAAGAAATGCTTTGAAAACATAATCAAATTTTGGTCAAAAAAATGATGAAATAGTTTATCTACATCATCTCAAACTCGAACCAAAACTTGAGTTCCACATGCATATTCTCTTTTTACTTTATGATTTAACACTAATTTCGTTGTGTTAATAGAAAACAAATATTTCACAAAACTGGTTTCTTGTATTGTTCACGGTTCCACTGACACGTAACGATCCGCGATTGATTTATTTTTTTATTTTTATTTTTTTTAATCAGATAAAAATAATAATTTCCTAAAGAACCCAAATGGATAATCATGCCCTTAGCTACTTGGCATGAAACTGTGATAATTTGTGATCATTTTTGACACATTACCCTCTCCTTTTCAAGGTGTTTAAGTTTTAAGGAAGTCATGCATATCATTCTTTTACGCTATCGTCGTCGACTGGTCATATGGCTAGATAGAGTTTGGTTTATGTTACCAAACACCCTTAACTAAAAATTAGTGTGGTGACTAGATAGAGTTATAAAATGGCAACCGCTCCCTGCTTGTTTTTTAAGACTAATCTATCGTTTTCCTGTTAGGTAGAACATTATGATATAATTCCTACATAATTAGTATACCAAATTAAACAAGATTAATATATTCTCAAGAGTCAAGAAAACTATAATGCATTTGATAATTACACATAACACGCAACCCATAAAACGATTTTTGTTAGCTTTCTAATTTGAAACTTGTATTTAAAGTAAATTAACAGTCTTAATTAGGAGATGGTGCTTATGGAGGAACAAGAACAAGGTAAACAAAGAAGCTTGGCTATGAAAGCGATGCACAAGAAAGCCCATCAAATCTTCACATGCGCTTTAATTAGGACAAGACATAGACGAAAATGGCAGTGACCGTGTGAGATAAGAATCCTAAGAAACTAAATATACTACTCTGTTAATTCTCCACAGTGTTCGTCGTTTCGTCTCTTGTCACATGTATAAAAGTGGTATACAATGAAACGTTGTCCTTTTCTTAATTTTGTTTTTATGATCTTTATTGCTCGCATATTTGTTTATCTCTTTTGTCTTATATCTTGGCACTACTAGCTGACCTTTAACTAGGGTTTTTTTTATTCACGGCTATTTGAAGGTTCGTTATTACATTATACATCCATGAGTAATCAGGAATCAAGTGTAAATGATAGTCTAATCATGATACGAGGCTGCATTTTTAAAATGTTTATTGGACTAAGATAAAAATCATAAAAGGACATCACAACTATACTAAATTGGTGCATGCGTAACGACGAGAACAATTAATATATGAATCCGCACACACACGTATCCAGAATCGCAAATGGAACACGGCAGGGGTGTGGTCCAAAACAAGGATCAACATCGTTGTTGTAAATATCATAATGACAATAATATACACGTCCAAATTATTCATAAATGGAATTTGTCAATTGTGAGACTCCGTTTGGCACCATTCCTTTTTCTTTTTTAACATTTTTTATCAAATCTTCTTCTATCAGCCATATACTAACGCATATCATGTAAACACCATATTAAACAAAATGATAATCCGGCAAAAACTAGTATTGGAAAATATCGAATTGCATAATCTTAAGTCCTCTTGGAACCATGTCGCTTTTGGTGTATATATAGTTCAGACTTCATAAAATGATCAAACATGTTTGTGATTCAACATTTTTAATCAATCACATGATTTTCCATTATAGCGATTAGTAACTCTCTTTTTAGTTGAAAGATATTAACACTTTTTATAATAAAGATCCACCAGTCTGCTACACCTGCACACACATTATATATTTAAACTGAGTTTCTGTCACAACTTCACCAGTTAGTTCTGCAATTTTATTTCATTTTATCAACCATGGTGGACACCACATTTACAGGTTTAATTATTGTTTAAGAAAACATTTATTAGGATTTGAAGAATCTATTAAAAATGTTATTCACTGGGGACTTTACCATGACTACTTAATAAAAAAAGGTGAGTGAGACCATAAAGATAGGGGAAAAAAAAACAGTGAGAAACACTCGGACAACTTGGCTCTATGGAGAGGACCATCACCTACTACCGACACCGAGACAATTCCCCATATCATCAAAACCCAATTCATTATTACATTTACTCTTGTCCCTGTCTCTAATATATTCATATACTGTATAGTTACAGTCACATAGTTTATAATGGTTTGTATCCACAACAATACGTTAATGATATGGAACTTTATGGGTTTCCTCTGTTTTAAGTAATCTAATTTTTGTCGTTTATAATAATAAACTCTTGTACAAATTGATGCCAATTGTCAAATATCTTAATCAAATAATCTGTATTTTTCAATTGAATATGTTTTTTTGGTTGTCTCTGGTGGGAAGTGGGTCTACTACTAACTGACACATTTTGTTTAACCATCTACTCTCGTGCTTTGAGCTTCTGTCTCGTGATTTTTTATTTTAATATTTTTTTCCTGAACAGTGGAGGCTGAACTCAGAGTAAGGTCAAGTATTATCAACTAGTAGTTCTTCACATCTTCACTATCTTTTTCCTTTTCTGAAACACTCACATCTTCACTATCTATTTTCCTCTTCTTGCAAGCATTGGATCAGATTCTAAAAAGGTAAAAGTGTTTATGCTTTTTTTTCTGATGAATACTGCATGAATGAATCATTTAAAGATCAGTTTTGATTCATACTGTATGTTTCTTTGACTGTAGTCACAGTTTTGGTATCTCCTTTTCTTTTATATTTAGAGGAGAAAACATAAAGAAGAAGAAGAATGGAGAAAAAGATTTGTACAAGACATCTTTCAAGAGAAGGGACAGGATGTGTTTGGTTGTTTATGAACATGTTTGATCTCAGGCATGGTGGATCTAACCATAAGCTTTTAATGGATAAGAAACGTGGAAGCAAACGTATCATAGGTTTGTGCTTTTCTTTTTTCTTTCTTTCTTTCAAGTCATTAAACGTCATTAAGAGAATGTGTCTGAAACAAAAAAGATTCTCAGTCGATTGGTTATTGTTACAATGCAGGTTTTGAGACTAAGTCTGAGAAGCAGCTTACATGTGACTGTGAGGTCTTGGTTTAAGTTCTTGTTGGATTTTTTTGAGAATCAAACTTGTTTTGTTTGTGCGGAATAGAAAATGTTTGATGTAGATTGTTTGTTGTTGTTGTTGTTGTTGTTGTCTCAGAAGAGTGTCAAGAATCTTATTGAAGAAGAGTTTGATGAGAAGACACATCAAAACTGTGATACTGAATGCAAAGGAAAGACAAAGGCGAATAACGGGAAGATGAGAAGTAGAACCTGCAGTAAAACCAGCGAGGACATGAACGTTTTGAGTGCTGATGATGATGACCATGCAGAGGATCAGTGTCCAAGAATTTCTCAGAGTGATGATGATTCCGAAGAGAAGTTCAGTGAGTTGATAAAGCGGTTGATAGCTCAGGAAGAAAGCAAGGTAGAGAGCTGCAAGAACCTTGTGGATGATTCTAAAGAAGAATCATCATTCCTAAACTTAGGTACTTCACCAGTTTCTGGTGATTCTCAGAGAATCAAAGAGAAAAGCTCTTCAGATGAAAGCAGAACACAAACAATTGTAGTTTTGAAGCCTGAGCTAAACTGCTTGGATCTTGGTTCATCACCTGGAAGAAATGCTACAGGAAACAAGGCCAAAAGTGGGAGATTAGGTTCTAGCTTCATTCTCAGTAGATTCAGAAGACGACTAAAGAATCCATGCAATGCTCAACATGACTCTGATCAAGATCCAGATGCATTGTCATCTAACATGAGTCAAAACTCTTGTTTGGAAGAGGAGATAGAGACTAGTTCCAGGAGGCATGTTTCAGATGGAGAAATATTGCCTGAAGCTAATAAAGAAGATACTATCCATGGCAATGAAGATACAAACAAGAATATGTGTAGTATATACATTGCAGCCAAGAAACATCTATCTGAAATGCTTAGAGAAGGAGGAATAGATGTTGATTCACATGGTAAGGAAGTACCAAGAATCCTAGGGAAGATTCTTGCTCTCCCTCAGTTCTCCACACCAGACAACAGTCCAAGAATGACATTGTCACATGACTTTGTTGGTCACCAGATAACAGAGGAACCAAATGTTCAACAATGCATTTCAGAAGATTACTGTGAGACACTTGGATTGGATCCAAACGAGCATGAAGAAACAGCTTCTACAGGTGACATGCCAGTTCCCGGAGGTGATTCTTGTTCTTTTTTTTTCTTTTGATCTGATTCTTTCTCAGCCATGGAACTAACTTTTAATGAGTTAGGTGTTTCAGACACCTGGAAAGTAGAGAAGGCTGTATTGGATCCTTTGTCTGCAGATATAAGCTTTTCCATTATCCACCAAGATGCATATGTTGATGAACATGAGCATAGACAACACTTCGAAAAGGTTTGAATCCTTGTTTACATGATACCTTTTCAATTGTTTTCTTGAAGGAAAGCTCATATGTTCTGCTTTATACTTACTCAGGAAGCATATGGCGAGAAACATTCACTGTGTTCACCACCAAGTTCTTCAGTTAAAATGTCTGAGGGCCAAGACAATACCACTGATGTGCCAGGAAAGTCAAGTCCTGTGTCTGTGCTTGAGCCCTTCTTTACAGATGATGACACAAGTCCAACTACCTCCAGGTTCTCTTCAGGTATTTCTTGCTACCAGTTCACTAGTTTGATCAAACTTTTATCCAGAGCTCAGTTTCTGACCTTTTTCACTGATTCAATTAGCCGAAATGCGGTTGAAACCCCTGTGCATAAGATTCGAAGAAACTGATTCTCCAAGACCTGAGAAAACTAATGACAAGGAACTGGCACTTGCATACATTCAAGACGTGGTGACATCCTCAGAGTTGAACTGGGAAGAGCTTTTAGCCAGATCCTTTTACTCAGAGCAGGTTCTTGAGCAGGCACTAATGGATGACATAGATTTCTGTTCTACAAACTTCTGCAATGATAAGAGACTCCTCTTTGACTGCATCAATGAGGTTCTTATGGAGTTCTGTAGGCATGGTCCTTGGATCTCATTTGCCAAACCAGCAGTCCGGTTTTGTCCAGACATGGAGAATGCTGTTGAAGTGGTACAAGAAGAGGTTTACTGGCATCTCTTACCTTTGCCTTCTCCTCACACGTTAGACCAGATAGTGCACAAAGACCTGGCTAGGACTGGATGCTGGATGGATCTCAGATTCGATATAGGCTGCATCGGTTCTCAAACAGGTGAAATGATTCTTGAAGAACTATTAGATGAGATAACCAGCAGCGTCACAGACTTTTTCCAGTAAACAAAACATCAATGCACAAGCTGATTCCTTGAGTTTCACTGCTCCAACCACAGTTACTACCAGAAAGACACTCATGTTTACTATGTACAGTTTCACTTCCACTTCAATGTACAAGCTCTAGTTTCACTTATTGTGCAGATACACACACTCACAGCTTTTAATACCCCCAAAGACTGTAAAACTCTTTTTTGTTTTTTTTCATTTGGCTTCTGTAGAGTTCTGTGTTATGTTGTGAATGTTAAGCTGTTATGTTGGTGTATGAGGATGAATAAGATGAGGCTTGAACTTAAGTAACAGTGACATCTTACTTCATTATGTTTCAGCTTGTTCTCAAAGTAGTGTTGAGAGATTTAGAGATGTACTTAACAAAAGAAATCAAGTCTTTCCAAGATTCAGAATACAATCATAACCAACACACAAAGACATTTTGTTTTGTATTCTCATTACATCAAGAAACAATTAATATCGAAACCTTAATCATCTCTGTTCCTCACTGTTCTGTCCACGTAAAGAACATCATCAATCCATGACACAACATTATAAGCCAAACCTTCTAAGACCCTTGAATAGCTCTCCAATACTGCCTTGCCCACATCCTATCCAAACCAAAACACACACACAGAACATTGATAATCAGATATATAATCATAAAACAAAATGTAAAAAAAGGTTCTATGAAGATTACTCACTCGGTTAAACTGAATCTTGCAGATGTCAAGTGAGGTCTGAGAGAGTTCAGGGTATCTCTGTTTCAGACAAAACAGTAAGCTCCTAGCTCGAGCTGCGAGAATGTGGTTCTTGTCATTCCCAGCGTCGCCACTCATATCTTTCATCATGTCCCATGAGGACTTAGAGTGAGTCAACCCTCCAGTCTTACGCCTCCATGTAACCAGTGAAGCTTCAACTTTGTCGGCTAGCTCAAGCGCCTCGTGCTCCGATGAAATTTTCAAGATGTCGAGAAGCTGGTCTGGATAAAAGTTCTCGGGCGTGCATAGTTGCTTGTATATCACGTCTCCTACACTTGACTTCCCACTCTATTCGAAAAAAGAACATAAACACCTTATTAATTACAACACCTTTACATGTACATAGTGTTATCAAGTAGGGATACTATATAACAATATTCAAGTTGCTTTTTAATAGGAAAAAGTATGTGTTTACTTTGATAAAATATAAAAATTAGTGAACTTATATTAAGAAATGAAATTGGAGAGGAAAAGTATTATCGTTTGTTTATGGCCAAATTGAAGGTGAAGACAATATAACTAAATTAGTCATAATCCACTCTTATATATGTTACTTTGTTTAATGAATTTAGATCAATTTAGATCGACTTGAATTAATTTAAATCGATTTGAACTGATTAAAAATGATTTAAGCTAAATTGAATTTTAAGAAAATTGTTTCAGTTATGATGATGTACGGTTTAAACCGGAGTTTAATATACCTTGGGGAGAGTGGTGAGGTAAGAGTCAGGAATATCCATGTCATTAAGAGTGGAGTCGTTAATGGCCAATGCAGCCTTATGTATCTGATTAGCACAGTCACGTTTGTGACGCAAATGCTTTCGTTCATCTTCTGATAAACCTTCAGCAGGAACACATGGCACAGGAAGCCACCACTTCTCGTCTTTCCGTTGAACCACCACTTTCCGGAACGATCCTGAGTCTCTACCACTCGAGTTCATCGATGAGCTTCCTCTCTCCACGTACCAGAACTCATTCTCCGTAAAACTTTCCAATATCTCCTACTCACAAAAAAAAAAGTCAAATCGTGAAAAATCAATCTTTCTAATTAATTAAATTCGACTTACCAGTAACATGTTATCGAGTTTTCTCAAAGCAGGAAGGTTCATGAGAATATCTGATCTTAGTTTTGTTTCTGTTATCTGAAACATTGGAACAACAAAAAAAAGGTTAAACTTAGATAACGTGAGACACAAGTAAGAAACTAATACTATCTTGATTTAGTTTTACCTCAACGTTGTTACCAAGAGATCTTGGAATAACTTCGACGATGTAATCACATATAGACATAAAACAATTCATCTCTCGTTTCCATAGTTCCTTCTTCTCTGTACTCAATGGTTGTAATCTCAAACTCTGTCCAAACACAGTCGCTGCAACATACCCCTATTTTATCAAATACTACTCTGTTTTCGAAAAGTATTAGAGAAGATAGACGAACCATAGAGATTAGTTATGGAGTTAGAGACAGTAACAGCAGTACAAACTCCTTTCCCACTTCCTGACATATCTTCACCAAGCAATAGCTTCGCGAATCTTTCCCTCATCATCTCTAGCTCTGCACTAAAAAGACATGATTCAATCGAGATGAAAAAGAGGGTAAACTTTAGAATCTGTTTTGCTAAAGTTACCTGCGTCTTCTGCAGAATCAAAGTCACTGTCTGGAACATCATCTTCTCCATCTCCATCGACGTCATCGTTTGGTTCCACGGCGTCTTCGGAGAGATCTTCTTCATGTTCACTCAAGACAGGGTTGGAGTTTATGTTCGAAGAAGGCCGGTTATAGAAGCTCTGAACATCGAACCGGTGAGATAGTCCGGAGATATCGGAGTACGTTCTCCGGTGCGGGGAAGAACCGCTGCTTGTCGGAGTTCCATAGGCAGATACCTCGTTTTGGTCGGGACTCGGTGAACTGTCCATCAAGACTCGCTGTAATAATGATCGAGAGTTTCAACTTTGAAACTATTCTATTTGTGGTTGGCTCTAATGAACGTGACGAATGTTAAGCTCCCCACAACACCTTGAGATTTATTTAAAATATATAAAACAGATAGATAATGAGTATCTCCGGCGAATCACAGCCGTTTGATCTGATTGTGGGGAGAGACGTGCCTTCCACATTAGGTTAATCAATCTCATAATGAAGGTTGCCATATTTGCGTTAGGTGTATTATATCATTCAAAGTTTCTCCATCATGTCTGACTACATATTATTTAACTCACATTTATAGCATTATGTTTCGCCATTTTCATATTTCATTATTAAAATTTCTCAATGTAAATTCAAATAATTATTAATATCAAGGATTTTTTTCCAAGTTTTTATTAACTTATCAGAATTTTATTTCGATTTGGAACATTGTCACTGACACGTAATTTTTGTTTTTTTGGTCAATGACACGTAGGTTTTTATGTAAGTTTTTTTACTATTGAACGTTTTTTTTTGTTGGGTCAAGAGAATATTCAACGTAAACCCACAGGAGGAGACAGAGGTTTTGAAGCCATTGTCAAATTCGTTTTCCTTTGCTTTTTTTTTTTAAAAACGGGATGCATTTCACGTCGAACAGAGTAAAACACGAGGCAGTTTATTGATAGTGTGTGAAAAGTACAATACTAGACACCACCACATCATGAGAACTGTGACTGGTCAGGCAGGTCACGTGACTATCCAGGAGCCTTCTGTGCCGCAGAGACCCATCGAAATCTCGTGACGGTGGTGACGGCACGTGCCCTCCCTTCACACGATTAATGAGCCTCGTTCTCCTCTTCATTCGTTTACACACACGCCTAGCTCGTGTCAAGCCTTAGCTTCACACACACACACACACACACACCTCCTTTCTCCCAGACACGCTCGAGACGCTACACACGCGTGAAACCTCGTCTTTCCAATTCACGCCGCACGCTCCTCCACGCGCCTTCTCACGCCCGGATCCGCCCTTTTTCACCCGCCGGAGAGATCCACCGTCTTCTTTATCCTCTCTCCGTGGACATCAACTAGTGAGTAAACTTTCGATCGGCTTCTAAAGTTGGAGTCTTTTTTAGTTATTGCTCGTCGATTTTCCCAGAAAGACCGAGACTTTCCTCGCATTCGGACCATATTTGAAGAGAATTGAGCTAGAAACTTTAGTCTCTTAGGACAGATGTTACGATTATGTCTGAAATTCCGCATGAACAGAACACTAAACTCTGTTTTTTTCTTTTACAAAGTTTTCGACTTTCTCTTCTGTAGATGAAAATGCTGATATTAATTATTGTCTTGTAGGCTTTGTGATGAGTTTAGGCGTACGTACACGTGGATTCTCCAAACCACAGAAGTAAAAAAAGATCGAAACTTTACACCAAAAGGCAATAACCATTCTTGAGCAGCAAGGTTTTTAAGTTATGGTACTAACAGATATGCAGAAGCTGCTTGGGACTAGTGAAGAGGATGACGATCAAGAGATGGATGCGGATGTGAAGGAAGAAGATGATGGAGAGCGACGGAATAGAGGAGCATGCGCAGCTTCAGGGAGTAGTAATGACGAGTTTATGTTTCAGCAGTCAATGCAAGATCAAGTTGACACTCCTGGGGGAAGTCGCAGGAGTAGACCGGTTGAAGAGAAGGAAAGGACTAAGTTGAGAGAGAGGCATCGGAGAGCTATCACCGCAAGGATCTTAGGTGGGTTAAGAAGGCATGGGAATTATAATCTGAGGGTCAGAGCTGATATCAATGATGTTATTGCCGCTTTGGCTAGGGAAGCTGGTTGGGTTGTTCTCCCTGATGGAACTACGTTCCCATCCAAATCTCAGGTCAGCATTGTAGTATGTTGTATCCTCTTAGTTGAGTTGAGTTTTTCTTGAATGGTTTCATTGGCTTTCACTATTTAGGGGACAAAGGCTCCTGCTGGTTCTACTGCTGTTGTTGCTGGTTCATCAGCTTCCCACATGATGGGATCGCATCAATCTTCACCTCCTGCTCTTAGAGGAGTATCGTTATCCGGGCATAGAAGTCCAACGGAGCTCAACTCTTGCCGTATGAAAGGTGTTTTCGCACCTACTCCATCGCCGTATGATGTACCCCCGACTCATTCTTCAGAACTGGTTGGCAGTGTAAACAAGGCTGATGGGCTTATTGGTTGTTCCGTCGATGTTATCAACTCTAAACAGGTAAAACTAATTATATTTTCACTGCATGCTTGGTTATGTCGATGCACATATCTGATGACTCTCTTCCACGTTTTGTATTTGGTAGATTCTCGAGATTCCTCCAAATCTGACAGAGCAAGATTTCTCTGGTACTCCTTATGTACCGGTTTATGTGATGTTACCAGTAAGTAACTTTACATCTTATCCTTTACACATGGTTATCCTGAACTTTCTCCGTAGTGGTTAAGTCCCCTTATCCACGTCAACAGCTAGGGGTTATCAACATGAAGTGTGAATTGGCTGATAGAGAAGGACTTCTAAAGCACTTGAGGATATTGAAGTCAATCCAGGTTGATGGGGTTAAAGTGGATTGCTGGTGGGGAATAGCAGAGTGTCATTCACCTCAGGAGTATAATTGGAATGGGTATAGGCAGCTTTTTCAGATAGTCCGTGATCTTAATCTTAAGATACAGGTCTCTGTCTTTTCCCTGCTTGATAATGCGTTAAGATGTACTTTTTTTAATGCATCTCACTTTCTTTCTTTCCTTCTTGTTAGGTTCTGATGTCCTTTCATGAATGTGGTGGTAATGTCGGTGATGATGTTTGCATTCCACTTCCTCATTGGGTGGCAGAAATTGGGAGAACCAATCCAGACATATATTTCACTGATAGAGAAGGAAGACGAAACCCAGAGTGTCTTTCTTGGGGTATAGACAAGGAACGTGTTCTAAGAGGCAGAACTGCACTTGAGGTATTAACCATATACCACAAACAATCGTATCTATCAGTGTCTTCTCGAACTTCTAATGACTTTCCGCACGCTATTTAGGTGTACTTTGATTACATGAGAAGTTTTCGTATAGAACTTGCCGAGTTTGTAGAGGATGGTGTAATATCTATGGTTGAAATTGGACTAGGCCCCTGTGGAGAGCTACGGTATCCTTCTTGTCCCATAAAACATGGGTGGCGATATCCAGGTGTTGGAGAGTTCCAGGTAATCTTTCCCTTCCAACAGTTTTAATAGCCAAAACTTCAACATAATGAACCATTCTGTTGCACCTGTACAGTGTTATGACAAGTACCTCCTGAAGAGCTTGAGGAAGGCAGCAGAATCAAGAGGGCATCCGTTTTGGGCTCGAGGACCAGAGAACGCTGGCTCCTACAATTCCCAACCGCAGGGAACAGGTTTCTTCTGTGATGGAGGTGACTATGATGGACTCTACGGGAGATTCTTTCTCAAATGGTATTCACAGGTTTTGATAGATCACGCTGACAAAGTCCTCTCTCTCGCTAAACTAGTCTTTGACAGTAGCTGCATCGCCGCTAAGGTGATTGGTTTTACTTTGTCTAATCCCATTTCAAGACTTTTTTGTGTGTCATAGTTTCTTTTTAATCATAATTGACTTTGTAAAAACAGCTCCCAGACGTCCACTGGTGGTACAGAACAGGAAGCCATGCAGCTGAGCTAACCGCTGGGTTCTACAACCCGAGCAACCGAGATGGTTACGCTGAGATTGCATCTACACTAAAGAAGCATGGTGCCACTTTGAGTTTTGTATCAGGAGAAGTGCAAGTTCTAAACCGTCCTGATGATTTCTCAGGAGCATTAGGAGAACCTGAGGCAGTAGCTTGGCAGGTTAAAAAAAAGAAGAAGATGGAATCACATATTGGTTACCATCTCCAAATCGATGTGAACTTGAAGTATGTGTTTCCTCTTGTAGGTGTTAAACGCTGCGTGGGATACAGATACACCGATAGCTAGAGAGAACTCGCTTCCTTGTCATGATAGAGTTGGGTATAACAAAATGTTGGAAAGTGTCAAGTTTCCAAACGATCCAGATAGAAGGCATTTGTCATCGTTTGCCTACAGTAGGCTCGTTCCAGCTCTTATGGAAGGACATAACCTTGTTGAGTTCGATCGGTTTGTCAAGAAACTGCATGGTAAATAAATAACTCCTAATCCCTTTATCCATGATTATTTGATTTCACGTGTTTCAAGTCTCTCTCTCTCTCTGCTACAGGTGAAGCTGTAATGGATCATCATCATCATCAACAGGTGTAGAGTTTAGTTTGTCTCCTAAAAAGAAACAGATGAGCTAAAATTATTCACTGTCAAATGTTGTTAATTCTAGTAGTTTAGCATCATTTCTGTAAATTTTATTTATTAGAAGTTTAAGAGGGAAAGATAGAGAGAGATAGAGACATCACTAAAAGCCTCATGTGGCTTTGGCTAAACCATTATGATAAGTTGTTAGCCATAGTACTTAAATACTTATTAATCCATAAGGTTTATTACTTGAACATTTCACATTTGAGACTCTCAAGTAGAAACTGCCAAATTTACTTTAGTATAACACAACACAGAGACACAAAGAAGATATATAGAACAGAAAACAAGGTGGAAGAAGGTCCTTGGAAGTTCATTTATCTTTTTTCTTTTCACTTGTATGTAAATTGTTCCTCATTTTAATCTTTTGTCATTTACTTTGAAGCAAATCAGTTTCAAGCTATCCTCTGTTTCTTCTTGTAGATTTCTCAGCAGAAAATTTTGAAATTTTGGGTGGACACACACACACAAGTACGTATTGGGTGTATAAAAGACTTTCACAAGTATTGTATATATATACAAAACTCAATGTTGACGAGACTTCTTTTGTTCCTCCCAGTACTCATTAGTCCACTTCCCCACTTCTTCCTCAACACTTCTTTTCTTTTCTAAAAACTTCTCCAGCTCATCTTCTTCAAAAGGTGGAGGCATCTCACAAGCACCTTTACCGCTCGGAGACAGAATCAATGAATCGTCCATAAACTGTCTCGTCAGACCTCCATTGATGGGACACGCCATTGTCTCTGGACACACTTCCTTGGCTCCTTCAGGCACTTCTACATTCATCTTCATCAACTTTCCATAGCTTTGCAATATATGAAACATATAATCATACACATACTTCATTTGTAGATTCTTAAGTACATATTCACTTCCATTTCTTCCTATGGTTTTGGCCTGTATAAATAAGTGAAGATCAAATAACATCATCATCAGTTTCTAAAAAAAAATGACTGGACTGGTTATGTTATATTGTTACCTTTTTGGTATTGTTATTCCCCCATTGGACAGCAAAGATGATGTCACTGCATTTTTGATGATGTCTAATAGGCCAATAATGTTCCATTGGAACTAAACTTCTAGTGAAGAAGTCAAAGTAAAAAGGCTGTATAAGAAGTGTCATACTATCACACGCTAATATATACTTCTCGCTTACTGACCAAGCCCTTCCTTCTATATAAATCTTGTACCTTATATTATCCAAAGAAAAGAAGAAAACTCACTATCTATATTAAATTTTAATTAATCAAATAACTCAAATCACTAAAAAGATTTATCAAAACCTGTGGGTGCATTGATTTTCAAGATTTGAAGTCCTAAACCCAATCATGCCCTCTCTCCTCCAATTCTGCAAAGACATATCATTCATCATCATAGAACAAATGCTAACCAATTAAAGATATATATATACCTGATGAATGAGTTGAACCATGGGATTATGACATCTCATGAGGTCTCTTCTAATCCTGGCAACTCCAGCATTCCCTTTCCAATATGCATAAGGTTTTCTCTCTTCCCATTTCACCTCCTTTAGCCCTTCACTTATCGCCTTTGAAAGTTTGTTCCACTCCTTTATGTTAATCTCTGGCCTAACCATTATTAGTGGCGTGATAAATCCAACCAAACACAAAAAGGTTAATCATATCATCATAATCAATGGCTATGCATGTAAAGAGAAATGGATACATAATTTACCACCCCCAAAAGCTCCAATCGGGGAAGACGATGTCTAAAGCACCATCATGGCCACAGTAATGGAAGAGTGGAGGAGGTGGCCACGTTACATTGACTCCTCGTCTTGGCCTATAGTCTCTTCTCCATATTTGAGGAGGGTCATGGCATTGGAAGAGAAGCTCAAGATCAGGGACTTGACCAGGATACATCCTTAGAAGCTGCAAGATTCCCCATATTGTGAAAACATCTCTTGTCTGGAATGATTTCATGTATTGATGCACATACACTCTTCCTCCTTTTATGATCAGCCTGAAGTGAGCTTTATCACTAGCTCTCTCTAGGGTCTCTCGAGTGATTCCTGTACCACGCCATGGTTCAAGATCCTTGTGGATCCACCTGAAGTAATGTGGACAAGTCTCTGGATCGTCTTTAGGGTTCCATTTCTCCGGGTAGCTTGCAGGACACGTCTGTGTTGTTATGTTCTTGTCAAGAGAGCATTGCAATGTGAAGTTGAGTGGTGTAGGGAGTGTGTTCTTGGGAATAGTGACGAAAGTGTTTCTCGTGAATATTGGTGTCAATTTGATCCTCTCTCCAGCCAATAAAAACTATAAAATAAAATAAAGAAACAACCATTTGATATATATATATATATAATACTATAACGCTTAGGTTGGTCATAATTAAGTATGTAAGTACCAAATCCATCCAGCCTACAGAAGCACCAAGGAGGATGATGAAGAAGACGAAGCTGAAGATTGTTGCCGCGATCCATGACTTGGTTAGTTTAGGACTTACACTCCATGATATTGAGTTTTTATGTTGAGGACCCATTGATATTTTATGTTTAATTCATTCAAGATAAGAAAGTAAAATCTAAAATGAGCAAAACATATATATATATATAGAAAAGAGGATTACGTACTAGTATTGATTAATATGTATCTAAGAATTGCGTGTTGGATGTAGACTCACGTGTTTGGAAAATTATATAAACGAAGATATTAACTAAGTAAGGGTTTATTGAGGACCCAAGCAACCTTCTACAATGAATTAAACTCTCAATGATACGTGCAATTAACTTCGCCTGATTAATTTAGTATTATGAAGGGGAAATAACTAATTAGTATTAATTTGACGTCAGAAACCCTAATAAGTGTATCTCATTCACATCATTATTTATGACACAATTTTTCCCTTATAAAATAATCGGATTTTACTGTTAAGAAGCTACGATTGTGCGTACTTGACTTGGACGGATTTTAAGCTGCAAATTTGGAAATTACGTCATTTAAGAAAAAACTACATGTCATTAGTCGTTTTTAATATGCATGCAAGTTATTACTACGTACTACAGAGGAGTCACAGACGTACACCGCAGAATCGAACGTATAAAGAGAGTAATAATTAATTACTAGTAGTTTATTATAGGGAAAATTCCATAAAAATACCCCAACTAAATTTCGTTAAGCTTTTTAATACCTAAACTTTTTCGATGCCCAGTTTAATACCTCAACTAATTATTTTGTTCATTTTAATATACTAACTTTTAAAACTATGCTCATTTTAATACCCAAACTTTATTTATTTTAATTAAAAATACTACAAAGTTTCAAACAAAATTTTAAAAAAATCTAAAATCTAAGAGAAAATATGTAAATTTTCTAATTTTATTTTTAATATTTAGGAAAGAAAGTAAATAAATTATCAGATTTTTTTTAATTTTTATAAAATTAAACTTGAATGTCAAAAAAATAAATTTATTTTCTATTTCAGAAAACAAACTAAATTCAATATTTTAAAATTTAAAATTATATTACGAAATTTAATATTATACAAAATTTAGTTACTTTTATTTTTCAAACAAGCAATAAAATTAGAATTTTTGAGAGTATTTTTGTAATTTTTTGAGATTTTCTAAATTTCATTTGAAATTTATTAGTATTTTAACTAAAATAAATAAATTCTGGGTAGTAAAATGGGCATAGTTTAAAAGTTTGTATATTAAAATGAGAAAAATAATTAGTTGAGGTATTAAACTGTGTAGCGGAAAAATTGGGGTATTAAAAAGCTTAATGAAATTTAGTTGAGGTATTTTTATGGAATTTTCCCTTTATTATAATCAAATAAGTAGAAGTTTAATAACACAAATAGCGATTTATCACCAACTTTAATGTCTCATCCTGAAATACTCTTTCGATTTAAATTACTTACCAAACATACAAATAAATTGGAAGGTTTTCA
Organism: Moricandia moricandioides; assembly: GCA_905132885.1. Lineage (NCBI taxonomy): Eukaryota > Viridiplantae > Streptophyta > Magnoliopsida > Brassicales > Brassicaceae > Moricandia > Moricandia moricandioides. Next base: position 152,959 of record CAJHQQ010000029.1, read on the forward strand.
CCTCTTTACGTTTATACAATTACTATTTTAAGCGCTTTACTGAATTCAGGATCACATAAAATAAATTGATGGAACCATTCAAACTAAGACACGGTTTTTAATACATTTTTATTTATTTGTTTAATTATAGTGTGAACAAGGTACATTTTTGTGACCATTCTTTTTAGATTGCAAATCATTTGTATATAACTTTTTAAAGTTGACATTCATATATAACTTGGGTCCAATCTTTATATCGTGGCAAAACTCATTAATTACTGATTTTCATTATAAGAGATTTAATATATAACTCCATGATGTATGCTTTGTAATAGGTCTATAAGAAATAATAATCATACGTTGCAGACTTATATACATCTTTCCCAGGCTGTTCAAACCTGTGTTCTATGTTGAGTACACTCAAATAGTTAAATAATCTTAATCATAGTTGTATTTTTACCTTTTTTGGTAAAACAGACTTGTAACCTTCTCTTAACTGGGCCTTTAGAATTCATGATAGCCCAAAAAGGACAAAAACGAGAAGTCTACATCTCATCTCAGCCACAAAGGTGTGTACTAAAGTCTAAGCTAAATCGATCGAAGTCATAAATAAGGGCCCATACATCACATGCCTCCCATTCGCTACTATTGATAATAATACATATACATTCTAATCTATCTAGGAGTTCACTTTAGAGTTCAGGTGTAGTTTTATTTCCATTTTTTAAAATAAAATCATTAGTAACTAACTACGACAAATCAAAGATAATATAGATCGGTTAAGTGCAATCATTATTTTGATTAGTAACTTTTATAATTTGGTTTAACTCTATGAGCACAAAAAAAAAACAGTGACATGATTATACTGAGTTTACGTGGCATCATTGAACTACTTTACCTGTCGGCAGTGAAGTGTTTAAATCACATGGATCGCATCCAATGCGTAAGCGAGCTTTATAGCCGTAGGATCGCATGTTACGTAGATCAACGGTTAAGTAAAACAATTGTATTAAACGCGGGGAGTACGCTCCACCGGTATTAATCTAACGGATGATATAAGAAAGAAAAAACATTAACAAATAAAAAGAAACCATTTGTTTGTTCTTCTTCGGCTGAGAGGCAATGGCGGAGGAGCAAAAGACGCCTAAGGTTGACGTAGAATCTCCACCTGTTTTAGCTCCGGCGAAGGAACATACTCCTGCTCCGGTGGAAGCTTCTAAAGACGTACCAACGGAGGAGAAGATTCATACTCCACCACCTCCCCTCGAGTCTAAAGCTCTTGCCCTTGTCGAAAGTAAGCTTCTCTCTATATTGAGATCTTCTACTTTTGAGGATTATTGATTCATGTTTTTGATGAATTTAAGGATAGATTTACTCCCATAGATCACAAATTAGTATTCATGTTGTGTTTCCGACACAAAGTATTACGTGTTTAGGTTCAATCAATATCTTATGCTATTTTTTTTAATAAATAATTCATATTGCAGTTAGAACTTCATAGCATTATACACCAAGATAATTAAGGTTTTGAAAGGAAGATAAATCACTATTTATGATTAGTTTTTAGTGTTATCAAAAGTATCTGGAACCATGGCAATTAGTTGTGGACAGCTATCAATTAAGAAAGTGGTTTACTTTTCTTTATTTTTCCATGCATGATTAGTTACTTTTAAGATGCCTAACTCTTGGAAAATAACAATACAGTACCAGCTTTTTTTTTAACAATTTAAAATAAAAGTGCAATAGTTCCTTCTTGAAGCTGCTACTATCTTGAAAAGAGTTGTTGAGTGGTCCCGAAGGTCACAATTATAATTCCTTTTTTTAACTAAAGTTAAATTCTTGAAAATGTGTTGTGTTCTGCTTTGAATATCTCTCCATAAACTTCAACTATTTTTGCAACCGGGTTATAATGGATGATAATATACATTAGTATCCTCGATTATTTGACAATGTCATATACTTTATAATAAGTGAGCTTCTTGCAGAACCCATTGAGGAGCCCATACCAAAGAAAGGTTCGGTCGATAGAGGTGAGCTATATAAACTTCTTTGTTCTCTTTTTGGTTTTACTTAAATTCCATAATGGGCAGTAAAAAATGATGTGTGTGTTTGGTCAGATGTGATACTTGCAGACTTGGAAAAGGAGAAGAAGTCGTCATTCATCAAAGCATGGGAAGAGAGTGAGAAGTCAAAGGCTGAGAACAAGTAAACTTTCTCAAATATTTTACTAGTTTTTAGCAGATAATAACGAGCTAATTGATGAAAATGGACAGGGCACAAAAGAAGATATCTGATGTGCTAGCTTGGGAGAACAGCAAGAAAGCAGCCACTGAAGCTCAACTAAGGAAGATTGAAGAGAAACTAGAGAAGAAGAAAGCAGTGTATGGTGAGAAAATGAAGAACAAAGTGGCTGCGATTCACAAGCAAGCAGAAGAGAAGAGAGCAATGGTTGAAGCTAAAAAAGGAGAAGAGCTTCTCAAAGCTGAAGAAATGGCTGCTAAGTACCAAGCCACTGGTATCGTACCCAAGGCAACTTGTGGATGTTTCTAAAGTCTTTTCTTCAATCTCTTTCTCTCAGGTCTTTGTTTGTGATGAGTCCTCTCTCCCTTTTTTGAGTGATTCGGTTACTTGTTTTTTTAATAGTTGCCTTTTGTTTGTTTGTTGTCTTGTTTATATATTGGTGATTGTGTGTACAAGAAAACATGAATGTGAAAGATTTTATGGAGTATTTTTCTGTAATCATATGAAGCCATCAACCATGTTTGATTACTATGTCACATATAATATTATCAGACAGAGACCAACACACAGAGACGTCTTCACTCACTCTCATAAGTGCATAAGAAACTAAAATCAACAAGGTTTACACAGAGACTTCTTCACTCACTCTTATGTCCTAACTATCTACATCATTTATTTTTTAAAATAACTCCCTTAAGTTAGTAATGTTTCTGGAAACAGCCTCGTGAGTTCATTATTCACCACTAATTTCAAAAATAGAGCTCTCCTCTTGGCTGAAAACGTCAAGAAAGGGAAACCCTTCGTTTGCTTTAGGAAACTAAAAAAAGAAGATTTATTATGATTGTAAAAATAAACAATGGTTTCTCCTCTTTCGAATCTCTACCATTGGAACCAAATCTCTCAACCAAGAAACTTTGATAAATAAGACATACAACTCGTACATGACAAGAAAGAAACAAAAACTGGTCCTTTGTTTTTTGTATTCTCGTCCTCGTTGAGTCGTGTCTGAAGACTAGAAGAAGAAGAAAAAGAAGATATAGAAAATGGCGTTTACAGGAACGTTGGATAAATGCAAGGCTTGTGACAAAACCGTTTACGTGATGGATCTGTTGACGTTGGAGGGAAACACTTATCACAAATCATGCTTTAGATGCAGCCATTGCAATGGCACTCTCGTGGTACGTTCTTCTTTCTTCTTACATCGTTACTATGTCTCGACTATGCTTTTAAGAATGGTCGTCTCTTGTTTTTTTTTTGCAACAGATGAGTAACTACTCATCAATGGATGGAGTTCTTTACTGCAAGACTCACTTCGAACAGCTTTTCAAAGAGTCTGGCAATTTCAGCAAGAATTTTCAGACAGGAAAGACAGAGAAGTCGAATGATCATATGGTAATGGAACATATTGTTATTAGTAACTTTTCCTCTTTTTGTCTGTGTATGTTTCTTACATCTCTAAACCTGATTTTATCTGACCAGACTCGAGCTCCAAGCAAGTTATCTTCGTTCTTCAGTGGAACACAAGACAAGTGTGCGACTTGTCACAAAACCGTTTATCCACTTGAGAAAGTAAATATGGAAGGAGAATGTTACCACAAGACTTGCTTCAAGTGTGCACACAGTGGTTGTCCTTTGACTCACTCTTCTTACGCTTCTCTTAATGGTGTACTCTACTGTAAAGTCCATTTTAATCAGCTCTTTCTCGAGAAAGGAAGTTACAATAATGTTCATCAAGCTGCTGCTAAGCATCGTAGGTCCGCCTCTTCTGGTGCCTCTACTCCGCCTTCTGAAGATCACAAACCTGAAGATAACGCAGCGATTCCAGAGGGAGAAGGAGGAGAAGGAGAGGAAAAAGAAGCAGTCCCTGAAGCTGCAGGAGAGGAGCCTGAGCCTGTGGCTGAGTCTTGAATGTGGTGGAGTAACTATCTTGATCAGTTATCAAGTTTGAAGTTTTATATGTTTTTCTGCTTAATAATGAATATATATGTACAATCCGTTGCTACTTCTTTTTGTAAATTCTTAAGTTAAAAGCTTGTTTTGAGAGAATCTCTTGTAAGCAAACCCTTATCATCCTTTTTTAAAAAAACTGAAAGAGGATACTTTCTTTGATCTTAGCTATGAGAACCAATCCTTCTTCAGAAACAAATGTAAATTTTTATGAAACAAAATTTAAAGCATATGGTATAAGTATTGCCAAACATACTTGTCTCTGTTTCGTGTGATGTAAATAATCAAAAGTTGTAAGCAACTTGCCAAGAACAATCAAACTCTGACACTGAATACTTGAGATGGATAGTGTTTCAAGACATGAACAGAGCCTTGCATTTTGCCATTGTGTCATCTGGACTCGTAACTGCCACACAAAATAAACAATCCGACTTGTCATGAAACTGTCACCAACACAACACATACAGAGATTAACCAACAAACTGACCTGAATGGCCAATAGTTTTTGGTGATTCATAGATTTCATAATCGTTTCCACCCTGAAAAAGTTAAAACCGTGTTTTTACACATCAAGCTCAACGGAAAATCATGTAAGAGTTACTCAGAGAATTTTCAAAAGTCAAGTTGAGTTTACCTCATAGGTTTTGTCACCAAAGAAATGGATTTCATTAAAGTCTTCAAGGTATTGCAAGCAGTAAGTCTTATCCCAACCTTTAGGGAAGACCTGAGTCATAACAATGTAACTTCACTTAGCAACACAAAAAAATTGTATATAAGATAATTGCTAAATTCCACATTCTTATTCCTACTAACATCGAAGCTAATCTGTCCTCCAATTGAGAAGGTAAGGTTAAGATGCGCAAACCGCTCACGAAGTTCAGCCACCATCTTTGGTCGAATGTTTTGAACCTTTTTTAAGACAGAATGTTTGAAAGACATCAATAAACAATGCTCTTGATTGATGTAATATAAGAAACATAAGTAAATAGTTTTTTTTTTACCTTATCATATCTCTCGAATTCATCTCTTTCTTCTTGGCTGCAGTTGCGACCAATGGGTGACACATTGAGCATTCCATTTCGAAATTCTATGAATGTTCCCCTGTGTATACAAATTTTAAGAAGAGAAACCTTTAACAACTTGAAGCACCTCTACAAAGATTAATCTTCATATGCACCTTTTGATTGGGATATCCAAGTCTGCAATGTAGTGCAGCGTGAAATTGATTAACTCCTGCACCATCAAATATACACTATCACGAACTATTCAAACACGTGTACATTCATAAGCCTCAACATCAATTTAACCACTAAAGAAACATTAAAGCAACTCCTGCTATTCTACTATGATATGTGGTTTACCTTGAGTTTATCTTCTCCAAGGTACAGCTTCAGGCTCTAATAAAAAAAAAAAAGATACAAACTATTGAGTGACAAAAGAAACAATCAAGCAACAACAATGTGAGCAAGGAAAAAAACCATTATGTCATATGCACCTGGATTCCAATGGGTTCCCCATCTTTATGAGCAACAAGACCATTCTCAGAGAAACAATAATCATAGTCGGTCGTGACTGCAGAAAATACAAACTCAAATGTATTAGCAAAACGGATGGAGATTCACAAGGCAAGAAGAAGGTAGAGCCAGATCTTAGATTCCATATTAAGATAAAGACAGAGAACTGGATAAAACAAACACACTAGTGATAAGCAGCTATCCCAGTATACAGAGATCTTGTGGATTTAGTCAACGATTTGAAGCAGAGAAAGTCTCTATAGTCTCAGCTTCTAAAAGGATCCACATATATAGTTAAAAGAGAACAGAACACAAGAGACACCATTCTGATCAATGTAGGGAAAGATCATTTCTTTAAATAGCAAATCTAATTTCTAAGAAGAAAGTAGAGTTCTTTCCACATTTGTTACCTGTTTTGCCAAGCTGCTCAGATATCTTGGTTAGATCAGATCCACCGACGACTCCAACAGTGACAACCTGAAACTCTCACATCAAACACTAACCAGACATAAACACACAACTCATAGAAGCTAGGATGGGATCAATGAGACATACCTTGCGCAATTCTCGGATGAAAGCGAGCAATTCTGGAGTAGCTTCCTTCCTTGGAGCTGTGAGAGTGCCGTCCACGTCGAACAAAGCGATCACTCCGGCCTTCTTCGCCGCCATTGAATGTGGATGAATAAGCTTTCAAATAGGAAGATGATAATGGCGCAAGTAGATGATGTAAATTTGGACCGATCTAATCTCTGACCAAAGAGTGTCGCTTAATACATGGTCCTCTCCTCTCACTTTGTGATTGGTCCACTAAAGTAAGCGTGACGTATAAAATCAGCTTTACTTATATGACTTTATTTAACATTAGTTAATCACTAAGCTTATATTAATACAACATTAACAAGATACAGAGTAAGTATTGTGATACAAGCAATTTTCTATGGCTCGTGACGTTCTTGTGCAAGTGATCACTCTTGAGTAATTCTGTCACATCGTTAAAACAAAAACAAAACTTGCATCCCTTGTACAAAAGCTTGATGACTTTAAAGATCTCCAAGAAACTTGAAGTAATTGCTCCATTTTCATCTCTGGCGAAGCACATTTGTCTCTCGCCTGCTTGGAAGATGATACCATACTAGTTGGAAAAAATCAGGTTTTATATGCCTCAAGAGAATATAGCGTTAACAAAGGCTTCAGCATCAAATGGTTGAAGATCTTCTACAGCTTCTCCTACACCTATAAATTTTACAGGAATGCCCAGTTCCTCCACCACACTGACCTGCAATAGATGCAGAGAACCAGTTACAATCGATGCAAAATAAGATTTGATATCAAAGTTTATGGGGGTTTTGTTTACCACACAGCCTCCTCTGGCAGACCCATCCAGTTTCGTCAATATCAAGCCTGTAATACCAACAATCTGACAAAAAAAAGTGAGCAAGAAACTTCAAGACTTTGCTAAGAGTTTATAGCTTGGTGAGGCAGAAGCACTAGGTTTAGATGGTTCCATATGGTACCTCGTTGAATTCCCTAGCTTGTGGAAGCATGTTCAGACCGGTATTTCCATCAAGTACAAGTAGGATCTCCTGACAATGCCAGTGGAAAATTATTAATTTTTGCTAACTCTAGGAAGAAAAATTGAGACAAAACATAAGCAAGGCAATACACTGAGATAACTAAATAAGCTCACTCACATTAGGTGCACCAGAGACAACCTTGCCTACTGCTTTTTTGCACGCAATCAACTCCTCCATCAAGCTGTAATTAGTATGGAGACCTTAAACAAAAGAGAAATAAATATACCTCAGATCAGTAAAACAATGCATCAATGTGTTTTTAAAATCAACTAGCAAACTCTTGTGTACTCACGTCCAGAGGTATCACACAGTACAACATCGTAACCTTCTTCCTTCCCTCTTTTCACAGCCTTCGAGAGAACTAGTCAGTAAAAAATGTATTAATAGTCAGCTTACGTATATGGTGGCCTTAACACAGTCACAGCAGTTTGTTTTTACCTGTTGCTGCTTTAGCTTTCTCTCCTTCAGCCACAACAATCTCACACCCAGTCCTCTCTGCCCATATCTCTAACTGGTCACTTGCAGCTGCTCTAAATGTATCACCTGCTGCCATTAATACCTATCACAATGCATCGCAGGATTGCTGATGAACATACTGATACTCAATTTCAAAAAGGGTCTGCTTCAAACATCGGAAGCTGTACCTTAGTCCCTTCATTCTTCAATCTATGAGCCAACTTTCCTTAAAAAAAAAAAAAAAAGCCACTCTTACACATAATTAAATAATTTCTCTTGCTATCCCCAAGGCACTCTACACTGACTATTGTCTATAGCCTTACCAAGAGAGGTAGTCTTTCCACCTCCATTAACTCCAACGATCATTACAACAGCTGGTTTCCTAAATACACCATAGCATATAATCAATCTTAAACCAAAGTCTTCTACTTTACAGAGAGCAGATAAAAACAAGAACCTGAAACCCAATTGAAGCTCTGTCTTGCTGTTTTTCTTAGACAGCATCTCCAACACACTTCCCTTCAACGCATCCTACATCATTTCACATGTTTTTATAATCAACTATCTCCTTAACATGAACATGTCTTACACTAAAAACCTTGATCTCGATTCCTGATTTGAGCTTCCCTGACATTATATCATCCCTTAGCCTCTCAACAATCCTAACCGTAATCTTCGGTCCAAAATCAGAAACCAACAAAGCCTGCATTCAAATTCAATTTCAGTAAAAAAAACTCCATTGTCATGATCACCGAGAGAGATGGTGGTTCAAGAAACCTCTTCAAGTTCATCGAGAACTCGGTCTGTTTCAGCTAGATTCCAGAAGAGAAGGAGCTCGTCGATGACTGCTAGATTCTCTCTAGTCTTAGAGAATCCGGAGAAAACCTTCTCCACGTCGCTTTTGGCCTTCTCCTTAATCAAACGCCCGAGCCGCGTGAAGAAACCGCTCTGGCCAGCTGAGCAACGGAACCGGGGCTTTGGTGGACGAAATTCTCCTCTGTACGGAGATAATACGACCCGTTCGGAGGAGAAAGACGGCGACGTACGTCCGGCTAGAAACGAGAGGTGAGCAGAGGAAGAAGAAGATGCCATGGCGCCTCGTAGTTGTAAGAGAAGACAGTGACTGGATATAATGCTTTTCAATACGCTGCAAAAACTAATTAGGCCCAATATATTATTTGTAGATGGACCCACTACATATCATCAGAGCCCATTACATAACTCAGTTCATTTTGTTTTCTAATCGTGACTATGTAGAGACAATTTTGAAATGATGATACTATATAGGAGTATCAAATTATATCCCTTAAACAAAATTACATTAATAGTGGTATTTTAATTGGTTGAAGTCTAGGTGATTGCTATTTTTTTATATCACTAGTTTTACCAAAAGCTGATAACGGATTTATGAATAAATTAAAATCTAAAGTCCAGTTTCTCTTAGTTAATTAATTTTTCTATTGTTAATTCTTTAAATTATTGTGGAAGAAAATATGTCGCTGTTTATTTACTTATTAATTGTATTTCCCGCTTGTCCGCGGCTTTAACAATTTCCATGATTTCTCAAATTATAATTTATTATGTGACACTTGAAAAAAAAACTGCATAGTATTGGAAAAATGAAACGTGGACTTGCTATTGCTTGTCAATTCTATTGAGTGTGATTCAAAACAAGATAAAACTCTTTTAATGAGTGCTTCAGCCTAAATCTGTTAGTACTACGACAACTATGAGAATCATACATGCATAAGTTCCCAAAAGATAAATCAAATCACATTATCTTTCCACGTTATTAGATAAGATGAATTGATAATGGTACTAAAATTCCACGAACGAAAAGAACAAGAACAAAATTTACTACACCATTGCCGATATGAAATGTTTAAGAATATTTCGTGAATTGTAGTCCATAGATCACAAATTTGATCGAAATATCAAGTTAAAAGATGTTGCTTAGTTTTTTGGGTCACTAAATTTTCTATAAGCATAAAGTAGAACATCTGATTATATCAATAATTATATTTTTTACAGAATAGCAAAAGTCCTTGATCTATTAATGTATTTACTGAGTCAGTTCAAAATTAAGGAGTAGTTTAACTTGACAATGAATTGGCAGTAGATGTTGTCTTAATTTAAAGCCATGCAATTAAACTCATTTGTTACATTTACATAGGCTAAAAACATTTCCAATGATAGTTTCTAATTCTGAAATTCTAAAATACATATGTTTATATTTATATTAATATTTAATTGTATGATTATTAATTTTATGAAAAACTTAACCTAAAAGTTACTTTAAAATTCAGAAACTATCATATTATAATATTTTATTTTTGGTGGTGCAAATGCTCTTGGCAACCAAAAAAACTATCCAACAACCAACATGCATATTAAAACTAATGTTTACATAGAGTTCTAATATGTATTATAGTCAGATTCTCAACACATGATCTTGCGATAGCGACTTCTTGTTTGTATGCAATGCGACAATTACATAGTTTATGTTATAAAGTTATTGTTCATTCAGTTTTGAACATTTGAGTTGGTATTTTGAGAAACAACAGTAGCATTCGTAAACTAGCCCTAACTTGTAAATTTTAATTCGTCCTTTCCCTGCAATCAACCAAAATTTGGTTTGGAAATGACCATGTTTTATCAAGTCAACATGAGAAAATTGTAGAAGAAAGTACAATGTAATCGGTATGTGTGCCTAATCCATGTGCCATGAAATAACGAGGCAAAACCCTGATAAATTTCCAGAAGCAATCTGTAATTAATGATTATTTATGACTTCAAGCCAAGGCCAACGGTCATATTAGGTCATTTAATAATATACATATACGACCATCTCGCATTAAAAAGGTGGTCGATCGCGTCGTGAGGCCATCATTATCCTGGAAACCCACATGGGTTTCCAGTTTTTTTTTTTCCTTTACTAAAAAAAAAAATAAAAAAAAAATAAAAGGAGAATCAATCGCGGGCCGCCACGTGTCAGTGGGGCCCGCACACAGTACTAACATAGACTCTTAATTAACAGTTTTGGCAATCGGTTTTTAAAAAAAAGTGGGTCCCACTATGGGACCCACCACTAAAAAACCCTTTAACATACTGCGTTAATGATGCTCTGATAGTTTTAAACTTTTAAAGCAGAGACATATATATATGCTGTTATTCCAGAGTTATGTTAGACCATGATTAACTCGGATCTCTTAAGGTGGGGTTCTTAACGTAAAATTTGTCTTTTTAATTTATTTTTTTTTTTTTGCATTTTTCCCGCTAAGAGACGGCTCTTAGACCATCATTAACGGTAGGTAACTAGAAGGGTTTTTAAGGGGGGGCCCACCACTTTTTCAAAAAACCAGTAACAAAAGTGATGAATTAAGAATCGATTGTTACTTGATTTTTACACTGTTTGCGGACCCCTCACTGTCTTACGTGCGTCCTTACCAAAGACATATGCAAGCATGCAGCCTTTTTCCAAAGGTGCATGTGTCTTGTTGGCCATTACATGTCAAAAACCTTTTTTCTATACCTTCCCCAGCTATTACCGATCGGCATGGGCTAGTTGAATATGGATGAAGCACGTAAGTATAGTTATAATAACAATTTGTATTACTTATCAAAATGACCACCATTTATACATACGCACGCACGCAGACGTGTGAAAGCGGCTCTGCAGTGTTCTCGGACGGTAAGTTGTACTCTTCCTCCAAATCCAACAGCCATTACAGCTCTTCGTGTTACGAGAGGGTTTAATTTAAACCCACTTTTAAGTCATTATATTACCAATGCACATGTATATTAGCTTAAAACGAATAAAGAACTGGAGATTAATTGTATTTACAGTTCGATTTTGAGGTTCCTGCCAAATGATTAATATACTCCATGTTTTACTCCATAGTCGCATGCATAAATTTGATATAAATTATTGGTTGCATGCATACAACCAAAAAAAGGTATGCTATATACCAACGTCTAGATGTAATTAATGAACTAAGAGTTACATGTAAACTCGTTAGCACTCTCGAAATTTCTTGTATAAAAAGTCAATTGTTAATCTCTCAGTGCACGGCAGGTGCCGTATCAACGACTCCATCAACTATCCCCAAAGACTTTGTCATAGTTTTTCGTTGATAAATACTTTCTCATAGTTTAGAGTCCACGCAATCTTTTCTTATTGTCGTGAGGAATTAAGTACCTCTGCTTACTTTCATTATTTTCTTCGAAACAAGTTTCTAAGTTTGTAAATTCCTGTTAAAATACAAATGGATTAATATTTCTAGAGTGCACTGGTAAACAGAACTAAATACATTATACATTCATGAAAAAGACCCAAAAAAAAACAAATTTGATCGAGTCTTTAAAGTGTAGACACGCCTATTTATTTGAAAACGTATATGAAACGAAATATTTGAAAAATACCATTAATAGATCTGACTTGAAGGAATATAAAAAAGTTGCTGAGGAAGCAATTATAAAACTAACACATGTAATGCATGCAGCACTCCACCGTTGATCAAGCCACCGGCCAAGCATCCTTGAACCAACAATCCGATCAACAACGCCATCTCTATTTTAAAACATGTCTAAATTATCAAAAAGTATACATTTAACTTTTCATCCCACTGATATAGTTAAACTCAATTCAGAGCATGGAATATTATTAATAGTATTTAATGTATAAAATATATTTTAGAATCTTTCGAGGAAAATATATTTTATACTTAGAATATATACCCATCAAAAAAGTAATTAAAAGCTGTCCCAACGGTCGGATCTAGAATATAAAAACAATTTGAAATTTTCCAAGAAACAAGAATAAAAAATAGTTTGTATAAGACACTGGAAACCACCTAGAAAAAACAGTTCGTCATTGCCAACACCTATATAAAAGCGTTCATGTTCTCCTACACTTCACGAAACAAAAACGATAAGGAAACTCCTCTACAACAGGATTTGGACTTATATACGTTTTTTTTTGTAACACTATAAACACACATAAATATACACATAACATCATGTCGTATTCAACAATGAAACGTTCATTAGAGATTGAGTTAATCTCAGCGGAAGGACTCAAGGTAAATAGAAAACCGGTGAAGAGAAAGACATTCTGCGTCGTCAGGATCGATCAGAAGACTCGGGTTTGTAAACTGGATGAATCAGGTGGGAGTTGTCCGACTTGGAAAGATAAAATCGAGATGGACATGCCTATAAACGGTAGTGTTAGGTTTATCACCATCGAGGTGTTATATCGTAAAAGTTCTGGTGCCGAGAAGAACGTTGGGGTTGCCAAGATTCCTGTGAAAGATTTCATGGGAGGATTTGCTCCTCAAGGGCATTTGAATTTCTTGAGCTACAGGTTGAGAGACGAGTATGGTGACAAAAGTGGGATTGTTAACGTGTCCATAATGGTGAAACCCGACGATGGTAACGATAATGTTAAATATTCTTCGCCGTCGTCGATGGTGGCTCCTGCGTGTTCTTCTCAGGCTTCGGTGAATGGTCAGATGTGGAGACCGATGACATCTTCTTCTTCAATGGCTGTGACGGCTGGTTATGGGGGTCGTGTAGTAACCGGAGTTCCTGTTTGGTCGTTTACGTATCATCAACGGTCGTCTTGATTTTTTTTTTTTCTCTTTTTTGGTTTTATACTTTTGTCTGAACAGATTTTCATTTCATATTTTTCTTTTACCATATTAATTCCGTAAATGGAGTTTAGGGTGAAAAATACGTTATATTAATCATGAAAGCTTAAAGTATCATTAAATAAAACGATGTTCATTTTACCTTTGAAGTCTTCTGAGATTATTTTTGTTGATATTCAGTCTTTCTTTTCTAATTATGACTCATATATTGTGATTTGAATCAACATAAACAAACAGTTTCAAGAAGTTTATAAACAGTCCGCAGTTAACAAAAGCAACCAGTCTTCTAATGGTTAGAGAAACTCTAGCGAGGAGCTGTGAGGATTATACAATAGCGCACAGCTGATGGTTTGGATTATACAATAGCGCACAGTTAACGAATATATTGTTTTTTCAGAAATTGTCATATTTTTTTGTAGTGCAAATGTTTGATATACAGACTAGATTGGTGCGCATCTGAGCTTTCTTTTTGTTTTCCACAAGTCTTTTCTCTCCTTTTTGAGTTTCCTATATTCATGTAATTGTGATTGGAAACTATCATATGCTTAATTTTTATTCTCGTAAATAGTAAGTCTGAACATGTGATTTTCTAATCAAATTCACTTTGGATTCAGGTTTGGTTCTTTTCAGATATGAATTTTGATTTCTTTATGGTATTTTCAAAGTTTGGTTCATTTTAAACTTTTTTGGATTTAGTTCCGATATAGAAACACATTGTAAATTCAGTTAATTTCTCGGCTATACATTAGATTTCAGTTACCTAAATATTTTTTTTTCAATTCAAAAGTACACTTAATTCACAAATTTAAAAAAACTAAGCTAATTACACTAACAAATTTAGTAGCATAATTCATAAATGGTCGTTATAGGAGATAAATAAGTTAAAGTAGCAACTAATAACTCTACAAACATTAAAAACAGTATTTAAGAATAAAATAAAATAACATCATTTAAATTTCAAAAATAAACATATTTATAATTAAATTTCAAATACAATTATAAAACATAAAATATAAATATTTAATCAAATACTAATATATATATATATATATATATTAAATTAAAGATTTGAGTAAATTATTTATGTAATAAATATTTATTTTAAGTACTTAATAATATTTTACAATGTTTAGATACTTATTCGTGAATTCAATTTTGGTATCAAATTTTTTGAATTTGAATTTTTGAGAATTTTTGGGATGTCCATTCGTCTATTTGGTATCGATAGCAGAGCTGATTTAATTTCATTTTTATCAAGTCTGTTCCAAGTCTTGAGTTTCGTTTATTTGACCAGTAATTAGAACATTTTTTTTATTTGTATGAAAAAACAATACAATTATATATTTTAAAATGTTTTCCGACGCAGTAAACACGTTTATTCGATCAGCCAGTCTTTTGGTCGAAGTTTGTGGGCATCTACATTTCACATGTGGAATATGAAGACAACTTCTCTCTTAGTTTGTTCCAAACACAACAAACACACACGGCAAGATCTCAATTTTATATAACAATAATCTCAACATGTAAAACAACAGTTGTATAATATAACTATTTACTTTCTGCATTTACAGAACAAAGTAGTAGAGAGAGAGCCACATCCTTTGTCTCAGGTTCTCATATTAAAGCTCTTACACTTTGAGAATGGAGCATCACCGATAAAAATGAATCTGAATGGAGAAAGAAACTATTGATCATACTGCATCATTGCCACTTTGTTCACCGGTTTTGAGGATGTTGAATTTGCAGAGAGGGCAAGTGGCGTTGATGCGTAGCCATTTGTCAATGCACGCTTCATGGAAATGATGTCTACATGAAAGCTCTCTCAGCTCTGTTCCATCTTCATAGCCACATAGACAAATGCAACATTCCTGAAACGAGCAAAAGTATCATTTGCTTCCCACCAAAGCTTGGGAATGAAAAAAAAAACTAATTATTATTTAGGATTGTGACTAGCTAACTTACAGCTTCTTCACTTGATAATACACGTTCAGTAGGAGAATCAACACCGAGCTGAGTCATTATCCCTCCATGAGTTTCCCGTATCTCCCCATTCACTTTCTCTGAGTTTCTCACCGTTAGAAACTTGAATTTAGGAAGCCTTTCTATCTCCTCATCAGATGCGCCTTCCTGAAACATCAAGAACACATCAAACAAAAGAACTTTACCATACAAATAAACCCATCTTTTGTGAGTTACCCGATCTGCCAAAGCGTACAGAACCGCAATGATGCAAGGCAAACAACAGCAAACAGCAATACCGATCAGACAAGCAACAGCAACGCACAGGACTACAAAGATAACATCAAAGGCGAGAAACGCTACACAGAGCCTGCAGACCAGAGATACAAACAAAACCAGAGTTCAGCTACCGCACAAACAAAGTAGATTAGTGGTTCCAAAACAAACCAGTAGAGTTGAGGTGAGCTTTGAGCGAGTTCATCAGCATCAGCAGTGATCCAATAGAACCCGATGATCCACCACACAAATGAGAAGATTGCATTCGTTGATTCAAGGTGCTTAGCAACACTACAATAGAGAATCATCATCATCAATGAAAGAAACAAAGAAGACTTCTTTTGAGGATAAAGGAAGAAACTTTACTTACCTAGTTCCAAATTCAATCTCAGGACCATCAGATTCGTCTTCACTGGAGGCTAAACCGGAATTTGAATCTTGGTTCAGACGATCATAACCCTGTCGACGGCGATACTCAGCGATCACACACCAAACATGAATCAAACACTGTAGATTATAGCCAATGATCCAGAATCTAAGAGGAACATGAGGATCTTCTTCCGAGCTAAACCAAACAACTCCAACGGTGACGAACACGAACGCTAGATTCCAGAGCACATCTAACACTATAACCGGTTTAGAGTACGCCCACTCACTCTGCCTCTCCTCAATCTGCTCAGCCGCTGTCTCTCGGACTCGAACCGACGACTCACGGAGCATCATCCGGTGACTGCTCGCTCGGCGGAGAAGCCGCGACGCTGCGCCACGTAGCGGTTGCGAAGTACGGGAGAGAGGAAACCGGTTTCGATTCAGAAGCGGCGAGGAAACATCATCCGCCGCCGAAGAAGATGAGGAGGAGGAGGAGACAGGGATCGGTGGTGGATACATCGTACGGTGGATCTTGACGAGTGATGATTGTTGTTGAAAATGGTAGTTTGAATAGATATGTTCTTTAGTTTATGTCGGAGGCTCCTTACAACGACAGATGTCGTGTTTAACGCCTGTCCAAAAGATATTAAATCATCATTGGTTGGGCCCAATATTAATGGGCTAATATAAATGATGGGCCTATAAGGTCTCCAAATTTTCTGTTAAATCTCAAGTATTAAGAAATATTTGGAGGTACGTGGCCAGTGAACTTACTAATAAGCTACTGAAGCCCGAATTAAGGCCCATTATAATCTATTCAAAGCCCATAGTCAAAGAATGGTCACACTAGTAAACAGATTAATGGCTTTTAGTCCGAAACTTTATAATAAGAAACATATTTCACATTAAGATATGCACATGTAGTTGTTGATTCATACAGTACACTTCATCGTCTCACTTGCCAACCTCATTAAGAAAGTGTACAATGACAAATAGATACAGCATTAAATGCTGCATGCGTTTCATAAGATATTCCTAATTAAAGTCAAGTATATATTTATAGCAAACGTACCTATCGCCTTTTATCTATCGGTTAGATTTTTTTTTCATCACGTCACTTCCAGGATCTTGTACGGTCACCACCATAGGAAAATACACCCTTCTTACAGTTTTATACTTTACATACAAGTATACTAGATCAAGTAAAAATGATATTAACCAATGAGATCAAGTAAAAATTGTTCTAAAAATATAATAGATCGTTTTAACAGAAAGAGAGTTGTTTCATTTTATATTCTTCACACTCATTAGCCTAATCACCAAAATGTACACACAACAGTACTAATCAGTGAGTCAATGCCCGAACCATCAAAACGGACCACACCACACGCGCCGGTTCGTTCTTTGACTCCAAAAGGTCCAAACTTCACTTCAGCTATTTATCGCATTGAAGAGCGGCTCTGATTTTCTGAACGGTGCACGATATCAGATTACTAACGGTCTCGATTGACTCCACGTTGAGCTTAGCCGTTGGAAGAGAGTTAACCAAAATCTGAAACGCCACGGTTAGAAGCGAACCGGTTTCCTCCGTCCCTTGACCATCCGGTAGAATCGCAAACCCAGAAGGAAGTAGAGCCACGTAAGCAGAATCTCCACCGTTCATCACAGCACGCATCGCAGGTATATCAACAGGTGCATACACAACTATAGCACCAGATGCATCTATGCTTGTCTCCTGCAGTATCAACATACTACTCTGACTCGCATTCATCTCCTGCACCCAACAAAAACACACTTTTTTTTAAAGCGAAGGGCAAAAATGGAAATAACGATTTCTGCAAATATTGAGGGGTAAAAAGGTAAAAGTCCGACAATAATAATGCAGTAAAGGTCCCAAATGTCTTATTGGTTTTGACTTTTTATTTTTCAGACACTGCATGCTTCCAAAATCTAGATTTGTCCTTTTTCAATCAATCACGACAAGATACGTAATGACCACACAGTTTCTTTTTTCAGACACATGCATGTACTTACAGTGGAACGTAGGAGAGAGACGGAGTTCGAGTGATCTTGGCCCTTGAAGATGTTAGCAATCTCCTGCATTGGTCCACCGTTGGATAAAATATCCCATTCAGATCTCAAAAGCTCATCTCTCAGAAAATCAAAGAGGCGTCTCGGTGTAACATGGACCCACACGGAGGTGGCGGCGCTTAGAAGAATCCCCGGTGGTTCACCGGAGTCATCAACATTCTTCCTAGTCATGATCCTCACGTCTTCATCTATGTTACCAATGTCAAGCTTACTCCATTTTTGTGAAGAAGAAGCGCACACGCCTCTACAGAAATTCTCAGTCATCCTTTGTGCTAGTTTTAGCATACTCTTCTTCCCTATAGAGCTTATGGCTGCTGCATTTTTACCATATAGAACTCAAGTCAGTAAACTGAAAACGCTATTGGGAGAGGAAGGGTTTTGAGGTTACGTGTGGTGGGTTTGTTGCGGTTGTGGATTGTTGTGGACATGAGGATGGTGAGGCTTTCGCATTGTCGTTGCAAAGCGCATATCCACCGTTTAGAGCCGAAGGCCAGACCCGAGCTGACTAATGGACGGTACAAATGGTGGATGTTGGTCTCCTCGTACTCGGTGTGGTCAATCCATGTTACCTATTACAAGAAGATAAAGAAACTTTATGATCGTCATTATAAATAATCTTTTTAAATAACATCGAATATGTTACTTTTTCTAATCGTACTTGGAAAATTAATATATCTACATAGAGAATAAATATATGATATTTACAAAGAAAATGACATGATATTTAAAGTGATCAAGGTAACATATATTGTAGAGATCCAATAAAGTTAAGGTGGATATTAATGTTTTAAACTAAAAACAAACATATATACAATTCATGGACACGAGTTTGCGAAAGTTGAGAACATATCGAACATCAATGGAAGGACTTAAAAAGTACCTTAGAGTAGCCATTGGGCATGTCATGGACAAGGCAACCAGATGGTAGCCTTCTACAGCTCAGAGAAGATCGAGCTGAGGCTGAACCGCCACGATCGCTTATCCTATCGACAGAGACATCCACGACCGCCCAAACACCTTCTGCGTGTTGTTTACAGAACCTTAAGAAAGTCACTTCACGAACTGGCACAAGCGGTGATAGCAACTGAAGCTCTGCTTGCATCTACATAAGCCAATTGTGTTTAATAATCTGATACACTATAATAAAAAATATAACGTATCGTTTGAGTATGTATGCCGCCACGTACTAACCATATGAAGAGCACCGTTTCTTGTCCCTCCCATACCACTCGAGATGATTTCTACAGTCGAAGTTCTTGCGATCATACATGGAAACATCTCCGCCCAACGTTCCTACAATCAACGATAACATTGTAAGAACCTTTTTCGTAAGTACATGTTTAGTTGTAAAAATGTTACTACTAATTACCGAGTCCATTAACGTTTCAACGAGGGCTAAGCTATTAATGATAACCATTCCTACTTCTTTAGAAGCTTCCGAGACAAACCCATCCGGTTTAGGACCGAGGCAAGGTCTAAAACTTTTGTCGTATTCTTCTCGGTTAAGCATTTCACGTTTGCCTTTCGAGCATTGGATCCACAATGGCTCACTTGTTTGCGCCATTTTCACTAGCTCGTCCATAGCCGAAAGAGCCAATTCCAGATACAATGACTTCTCATCCACACCTCCGGCAACAACATCGGTACCGGTACGGTTAACCGGAGCATCTAAACCGGAGAAGAAAGGAATTGATGAAATCTCGAATCCAGGAGGGAGTAGTGTAAAGCCACCACCACCAGCATTACCACCGTCGTAAGAACTTATTGAACCGACGCCGAGTTTGAGAGTGGAGTTTGGTAATTGATGTGAACCGGGGTCGTTGGACCGGTTAATGAATTTTCCAGCTAAGGCACATAAACGGTCCAGCTCATCTTTGAGACGTGAGTTCTCAATTCTTAACTGATGCTCTTCAAGAGAGATCTCTCCAAGAACAGCGGAGCCACCGCAGTGACGGCACACCGGATTCCTCATGGCTTCTCGTACAGACATGTTCTCAGCTCGGAGCTTATCGTTCTCTTGTCTCAATAGAGAGTTTTCATGGCGCTCAATTTGCGTCTACCAGGAAAGAAACTTAATACTTACTAAAACAAGAAAGAATGAAAGTAGAAACATTTATTCAAGAAGATGAACCTTCATTTGTGTACGGCGGTTTTGAAACCAGAACTTGACTTGGCGAGTATCCAAGTTAAGCCGACGGCTAAGATCTAACCGTTGCTTTTCATCTGGATGAGGATACTCCTTGAAAACCCTAAAAGATTCAAGAAGGATTAATAAAAAAAGTGGATAAGAGTTAGTATGTTAACTAAAAGGGTTTAATGGATATATTATTAATTACGATTCGAGTTCTTGTATTTGCTGAGGAGTATGTCGGTGGTAACGTTTCTTCTTCTTTAAAGGTCTATCGGAAGCATCTAAGTCATCGTCGCCGGAAAGTGCTTCAACGTTATCGCTTCCAGATCTACTCTCTGGACTTCTCCGAGTAACACTCACCTCGTAACTCTCGACGGTTCTGCCCACTTCTCCTCCGTTGTTTTCAACATCCGTTTGCTGCCGGAGACAAGAACAAAAACGTTTCACACGACCAAAAAAATATAAATAATCGAAGGGAAAGAAGTTAAACAACGTACGAGGCCAAGAGAAAGACGAGGAGAAGTGAATATAGATTGAACTAGACCACCGGACATAGCGGCGGCTGCTGAATACAAAAGGTTGCCACCACCGATGGTTTCGCCGCCGGGGGAGTTATCGTCGTCGTGATGAAGAAAACCGCTGAAATTCATTAATAAAACTTAAAAACTCAGATAGACAAATCTCTTTAGTTGTGTCGCTCTTCAGATTATATCCGTAACGTGTGAAAGTTAGTTGCTTGAGTGCATGCTCAAGAAGGAGAAGAAAAGTGGTTTCAGATTTGTTCAGACGGAGAAACAAGAAGAGATGTGTAATGCTCGAAGCCTTACATTTTTATAAACCGCCAAGAATAGTTTGGTTGACTCTTCACTCTCCCACCGTCTTTTCTTCCTTTTTTTCTCTTTCACATGCTTATAAAAGTCCACTCAAATCTTAGATTACGGTCTTGCCCTTCTCTCAGACCTTTATTAGGAGTCTAGTACCACTACACTGAGGCTAAACTGTTAGTATTAATGAGAAAACTGTTCATTGTAATGACATTTTGTTTTTCATGCACAGTTTTCTAATGACATTTACAGAGATGTGTAGTCTTTTTTGTTCAGAAGATAAAATTGCTCATATTTTGCAAATAGGAAGAAGAACAGAGAAAGTAAAAGGGCTGTTGTAAAGAGAGTGATTAATTACATGGCCTATATTCATGGAGTACAATAGAGTTATTGCGATATAACCTAAGATCAATAATTGAATGATTGGATCATAATGGACAAGAAAAGCTGTCAAATTGAACTGCCTCATTTATAATATATGCTTTCTTACTTACTCAATATGTCACCAATCTACAGAACACACAAAAGGTCGGCCGAAAGTATTCTCTCTTTTCACAAAGAAAAAAATACATTATGTATTCTAAATAAATACACAGTTTTTAGATGAAAAAAATAAGCTAACTATAACAGTGAAAGGTAGCTATCACATGTTCAGTATCAAAAGCTATTGACCTAATAAAAATCAAAAGTTCACACTTAACTACATGCAACTTGTCGACCAGAATTTAAAACTACATTGAACATCTTGTATTAGCCGACAACCATCTTTGCCATGGCAAAGAATAGCTTCTTGTCAATCAACAAGAAGAAGAATGCAAGGGAGGAAGAAATTTGATTAGTTTCTTAAGCCTTATAATGTAACGATGTTGAGTACTAATCTATCTGACGATCTAGTCAACTTTTTTTTGTTTGTTTATTTCATTTGTTAAGAATGTGACATCAATCATTGAGAATTTATTACTTTTCTTAAAAAATCAAAAACAAAAAGATAACATTATAAGAAATTGAAAAGAAGAGAAAACTCAAATCATGAGAGTGCTTTAGTATTGTTTTTATCTTCCTCAGGTGCAGGGACAGTCCAGTACTGTTTCACCGCGTAGTAAATCTTCACTCTCTCATGAGGACCCTTCTCGTGGTCAGCAATTCTACCTTGCCATTGAAACCCTTTGGTTAATTCCTTAACCTTAATCAAAACGTCTACGTCATCTCTTATAATCACTCCACCACCCGGTCTAAGTATCCGGTCCATCTCCAACAATATATCTTCCGGTTCACACTTATCTTGGTACAATGTGAAAACCGAGTCAGCATGGATAAAATCATACGTTCTTGGATACGTCGACATCGCTTCACACCTAACCAAAAAAAAAATAACAAAACCGGATTAAACTATAAACTTCTATCCGGTTGAGTTTTAGTCCGGTTTAAGCTTACCAGTTTTGATATGTTCCGATTAGACCCCGCTCGTAAATGACACCTAGAGTATTGTGCTTGGCCTCGACCGGGACAACGTTCATGACCCAGACCGGATCATCTGCTAGAGCCGCTGCGAATCCACCGAGGTAAGCGTTCATGTCGAGTAGATTTCTGTATCTCCCGGTTTCACCCAGCTGGTAATCTAATTTCTTGTAATAAGAAACTCTCTGTTTCCACAGTGCCGTGTCCTCCAAGAAAGCTTCTGGTGTGATTTCCTTGAGATCGCCATTGTTTACTCTAGGAGGAACCGCGTTTAACCTAGCCGGCCACTTCTCCACCTTCCCTCCAGCCACCGTCTTTAGATCCTCCGCGTCATCAACTTCAGGTAATGGCGTCAAACAAGAATCCATCTTCGTATACCTGATGAATCAGCCAAAATTTTAACATTTTTCTAACTTATACTAAGATAAAGAAAACAAATTAACTAGTTTACCACTTACCAAGCCATGTCAGGATCTTGATCATAGCGACAAAACTCCGGATTCTTCAAAACCTGTCTGATTTCTTTACAGTGAATGTGGTTAAATGGCTTTTGCCAGATAGCAAGATCATCTCTCTGGACAACTTTCTTCCAACACAAGCTTCTAGCGACCTGCTCGATCTGTGTCTGCTCTTCATTTAAATCATCCATCGTCCTTTCCCATCCTTTCCAACGTTTCTGCCAGTTAATCGGTGGTCCAGACAGTATCCAGTACCCTCCTGGTCTTAAAACCCTATCAACTTCCATCAAATAAACCCCATCTGCAAAACAACCCTAAGTGTTAAAAGACCTCAATAGGCGTTGTTTTGTAATTATTTAGGGTTTGGAGCCAAACCGTTTTTTCCCCAAGGGATAAGACAACGAGAGCAATGTGCTAAGTCAAAGGCTCTAGAAGGGTACGGTAAGCGGATTGTGGCCATGATTCCGATCATAGCCGGTACGCCACGCTCGAGTGCAAACTGAACTTGAGCTTCATGTGTATCCCTTGGAGCAAACGACATGGTTGTGATGTTTCTTGATAAAAGATATGCACCAAAACTAGCCACCTGAAAAATCCAAAAGATATATTTTCAAATTATACCAAAGTTAAATCAAAATGAGGACAAAAATATCAAAGTCAACGTGAGAGATTTATATTTCATGATTTTGACTTTTTATTTATTTATTAACTAGTGGTTTAATTTTCAACTTTACAGGTTTAACTGTAAGATGCGTGTAGGTCAGCAGTCACAATTAGAAACCAAAAACGTTGAAAATAGCTTGATGTTTATCTTTCTATTTTTTTAACTAAATCTACAAAATGATGATGCACAAGCTCCAAATTTAATTATTGTCCACATACGATAGAATAAATGTTAAATTGGTTGTGATTAGATATGGATATGCATGAATATATTTTATCAGTTAAGTTGGATGTATTCTTGAACTAATTGTTTGAAATATTCCAACAGATTATTCGATATTTCTGTGGAAATTTCAAGCATAAGAATAAAACAAATTATCAGTAACCGCATAGAGTCAACTAAATTAATAAAAAAGCCAAAATTATAGTCAAACCGGTCGGTTCGGTTTATTCAGAGGGGGAAAGAGTCTGCACGTACCCCACAACCGGTATCGATAGCGGTACGGATCGAACCGTCGCTGAGATCAATCAACCGTCCGATGTCGTCAATATACGCATCAGCGCCACGTGGAAACATCGTACCGCCACCAGGAAACCAAAACCGATCATTCTCGTACCGGACCCAGTTCTGATTCTTTTTCTCAACCGTAAGCTCCGTGTGAGGAACATTAGCGAACCACGCAACGTCACGGCTCTCCGGCCACCTAAACGGCGTCTTGTAACCGTACGGCGCCGGAACACGACACTTCAGGGCTTCCTCTCTCCCGGGACAGTGTCTTTGCCTGTACTCCAGTCTCTCACGAGAGAACTTCAGCGATCGCTTCGCGTCCTCGCACGGCGTGTGCTCGCTCAGTTCGGCGTCGCACGACGGAAAACTCACGGCGGTTACCGTCGAGGGAAGTGGATCATGAGGGTTGTGGTGCGCGGTGAAGTCAAGATCTGTCGTGGAAGTGGTTTTGGAGGATTTATCGCACGGTGCATCGCTTGATGTATCGAAGGCGGCGCGTGGATTCACGGTGGAGTTCTGCCAAACGCCGAGAAGGTAGCTACCGATGCAGAGGAGCGCAACTAGGGTTACGTAATAAAGATTAGACTTCTTATCCCTCGATGATATTCTTGTAAATAAATTCATCTTAGAAAACCCTATTGAAAGTGTTTATAAAACAGAAGTGTGTGTTGTGTTGTATATAAATACACAACACAACGGTGAGAGTCGAAACGAATGTGTGACGAGAGAGTTTTGTCAAGGTACTTGATATGAAGTAGTTCGAGGGTATGTAATATAAAGGGAAGAGACCAAAGGGAGAGTGTGAGATACGCGCTTAAAAGTCAACGGGTCAATGAATCGTTCGTGAGAGATTAGCCTAAAGACGTGCGAGCTAGTCATAGACAACAATGGAGGAGAATTATTTTCCCAGTTTCATTAATCAAAAGAATTATTATACTTTTGTTATGGAAAATTATGGATTTGCGTATATTCATGCAGTTGTATTATGAGCAGGATATCTTTTGACGTTTGGAATAGTTTTTAATGTTTCTCTATCGATATATATTATGTTATCTTTACCATTTTCTTTAAGATCAAATTAACAATCATCACAAGCTGATGAAGCGCGTGAGGTGTGTTATATAGGTAGGGTCCGTTTGGGTCCTTTGGACGCAAAGAGACGCAATCCCTCTTGCACTTTATTCCGGTACGGACGAAATTCAATCCCGGTTCAACCGGAAAATCACATATACCCTGGTGAAGCCTAAACTGAGATTCTCTTTTGCTCTGTATATACGCCACTTTCAAGAATGATTTAAACTTTGCTGGGGGACCAGAGGGCTGAAACCTTGCGGGGTTGTGAAGAAAGCCCAAAGAAGCAAAAGTTTTTGTCCAACATTTGGAATCTCAAACCGCAATGAGTATGATTTGCATTTGCGGTTAAGTACTGGTTAGAGAAAGTGGTTAATATAATCATGGGAGAAGGATCTTTCCAAGGTGCATGGATGCATCCTATAACGCAAAACTAAAGCTTGTGCAGCAAGAATCCGAGATGCAAAACATTTTTTTATTATAATCATCATTCATGCAGATAAGTATTTATACAAGGACTAATAATAACAACAGCACATTACTCAAACGGAACACCATAAACTTTCTGACATGACTCTCTCCTGAACGCCAGCTTTCTTCCATAAGCTTCAGTGTGCTTTGATCTTGGGTCGTGTGGGAAGCAACTGTGTAATTGTTGAGAGACACGTAAAGATCAGAAGAACATACGAACTTGGAAAGTGTGTTTGTTGTGGACAACGAAGAAGACAAGTGTTGTGTTACCTGGTAGCAAGAAATGATGGAGGTGATGAACCCAAAAGCTCCGGTGACACGAGGGGTGATCTTCTTTGGATGTAACTGAAGAAGACCAGCTGCTACAACAATGTCCATGGCTGATTTGATCAAAGCAAGACTCCTCTCGTTAGACTGTTTAAGCTTAGAAAGATACTCCTCATCCTGTATTTTACACGATTGACAAAACATGAATCGAGTTTGCAATATAAGATTCACTAAAAACAGAAGATTGACAAAACATTACTTGATACTTGTTGCCGTTCTTCAGCCCCTTTTCGATCTTCTTAATGGATGAAGAGAGCCTTCCAATCTCACCAATCTAATAACATATAACTAGCCAGCTAATAACACCATTAGAAATCCATTGGGAAGTAAGTAAAAGACGGACCTCGACTAAAGTTGTACAGACAGATGATCCCATCCAGCAGAAAAGTGATATACGTCCAAGTAACTCAGCTCTCTCTTTGTTCTGTAATGTGATAAAAAAACAAACAAGAAAACTAGTAAAAACAAGAACCTCAAATAAACTAGTGATGCACAGGTCTGGTTTCTCTCACCTTGTAGATTCCTGATCTCCCAAGCCAGACAATTGATCCAGGAACAAGAATGTAGATAAAAGTGCGTTCTTCGACTGCAACATAAGTACAAACATCCAATCAACCAAGATTGATCCAGAACAAAGATATGATGAAACAAAGAGGACTAAGAACTCTTCAGTTCTTGAGAATCTTGTCTGAACACTTCACTTATAGGTTTTGTATGAAAACGAAAAGAAGAACTATGAAGCACCTTTCCAAGTAAAACGAGAGGAAGTGGAGTTCCTTTAGGGACAGGACTGATAAGACCATGTAAATCATTAACAAACTGCAACAATGATTAAAACATAAGTTAAAACAGAGCGCGTTACAAAATCAAAAGAAAATGAAAAAGGATTATGTAACCTTGAAAAGACGAAAGACTTTCCTAGCTAAGCTAGTGGACTTATCAACGTTTTGAGCAGTACCAGGTTGTCCACCGCTCAAGAACTTGGAACCATACTGTATAGCTCTGCATAACTTATCCCTTGCCTCTGCTTTGTTCAGATACATAACCACAAGACCAAGCTCTGCTCTCGTTACATCTAACGTACTACTCGCCATCTTCTCTCTGAAACACACTCACACACAAAGAGGCCTTCTTTCTGAACAGAGAGCCTCTGTTTTTGTGTGTCTTGATCTTCTCTGCTTTTGTGTGTAATCAGGGAGAGATAGATAGGACTTGTTTGGTCATCTTCGTTTCCCGATAAACAAACAAAACATCGCCGTTGGTCAAAGCATTGAGCTACTCGATCCTTCATTCTAGACCGTCGATTAAGCTGACTCTCTATGAACACTACCGTGCTTCTCCCACACTTGATTATACCTCTCACTCTCTGCTAGTGGAAGTTGAGGATATTCCGCGCGTCCAAATAACGACGTAGCACATATCTTTAGGAAATTTAAAAATCCACGTGGGTTTGTAGTTATTGGGCCTTTAAAAGGCCCAATAGGTTTTTCCGTCGGCCTGATTTAACATTTAAAACCCGCTCTTCTTAACCGACAGAAACCAAGTCGTTAGGGTTTTATAAACTGTTTCTTGTTCACTTTTTTTTTTGTCTTTAAACTGAACTAAGCCAAACCAAAACAGTAGTTCTTTGTTTCTCGATGGAGCACAACAAGGTTAAGGTCATGTCGGAGAATAATAATAAGGCTCAAGATCCGAATCCCAGATTTGCTAGCGAAGGTTGCAGCGTTTTGCTGGACGTGAACGATGGTGACCGTCTCGTCTTCGCTCGTCTATCTGGTGGCGCGTGAGTCTTCTTTCAGATTGATTCTCAATTATATTTCATTGGTTTTTGATTTGTTTCTGTATTTTTGATAGTGTATTAAAAATAGGGAATAAGAACTACTCGTTAAAGCCATTGATCGGAGCTCCGTTTGGATCTCTGTTCCAAGTCGAAACCGGAGAAGAAGGTTCTTTCCTCTCTCGCATTCTTCCCGTCAAAAAAGGTTTTTTGTCTCTCTCTCTCCCAAACTCACATGAAATAATCTCTTCCTTTTTTTTGTATATTATAATGTTCAGCTTTCGATGTATTGAATCACAGAAAGTACTAGTAATAATGTTACTGAAGATACTAGAGATAATCGGGAGCTTATAGACAATAACGAAGCTCAAAACCTCACTGAAGAAGAAATTGAAGCTATGCGGAGGTTAGATCAAAGACTTAAACTCGATGCGGTTCATACATTGAAACAGTTGCTAACTTGTTGTTTTAATGTGCAGAGAGGGTGCAAAAGGAGATGAGATTATTGAAGCACTGATTGCAAACAGCAAAACATTTGACAAGAAGTTTCAGTTGTCTCAGGTAATTGTCTTTACAGTTTTCTTCTCTCTCTGTGCTTGACTTTGAATATATATATTTTTTTTTTGCTATTTATAGGATAAATATAAGCTTAAGAAGCAGAAGAAATATGCACCAAAGGTGCTTCTAAGACGCCCTTTTGCTCGAAGGTTTGTTATTTTTTTCTGTCTCCTTTTGTTTTTTGACTTCTTTCGTTTCCCTTATTTTTGGCTCTGTTTATGTTTTTTGCCAGTATCTGTGAAGCTTATTTCAAGAAAAATCCAGCCAAGATCGGGTATGTATACTTTTCTTTCCTTCTTTTTAGACAACAACTCATAGTTTTGGTGTTGATTCCTTTTTGTGCTTGTGTTGTAGGTTCTTACGAGTGGATGCATTATCTCTTTTGTTAACAATGGCTAATGTCACCGCCTACTCGGATGTGCTTGTGGTGGATATGGTTGGTGGTCTTGTCACTGGTGCAGTGGCTGAACGATTAGGAGGCACTGGTTATGTTTGCAATACATATAAAGGAAACTCTCCTTGCTCTGTGGATATGGTTAGGATGTTCAACTTTACTGACAAGATTGTAGAGAGGATCGTGCAGTCATCTATAAACGAGCTCTCATCAGCCAAAACTGCATCTATTGAAGGAGTTTGTAACGCTGAGATTAATATCAATGCAAGTTTCCAACCTTTGCCGTTTCACTTGAGTCTTAGTTTTGTAAATCTTCTGATTCTAACAAAAGGTTCTAATTGAAAAACAAAATGCAGGAATCATCTAAATGTGATATGGTAGAAGAAGTAACGGTGACAGCTGAGGCCAGAGTAGATGATAATACTGTCCCAGAGAGCAAAATTATCAAGGCACCAAAACTTGTAATTGGAGCCAAAGCTTCAAAAGAAGCACTAGAAATGTGGAAAGAAAACGGTTTCTCTAGGTAAGTAAATATATAATTAAATGTCTCTCTATAATTGAGATTTGGTTTTGGTTCATTAGTGTTGTCTGATTTGCAGTTTAATTATGGCTGCACAAGACGAAGACCCATGGAGTTTGGCTAAAGATGTATTGCCACTGCTCTCCTACTCTGCTCCCTTTGCAATATATCATCAGTATTTACAAGTAAGTATCATATCAAGAAAGCTTTTCAGTATGTTTTGGTTGTATTTTTGCATAAGAACATAATCTCATGATGATGAAATATTTCACAGCCTCTGGCGACATGCATGCACAATCTTCAGCAAAGGAAGATGGCCATCAGTCTGCAAATAACAGAACCGTGGCTACGCGAATATCAGGTGCTTCCATCAAGAACTCACCCTCACATGCAGATGAGCTCTTTTGGAGGCTATGTTCTTAGCGGCATCAGAATCTCTACCACTTGATTCTTATCTCCAAACTCTTATCATTTTCAGAAACTGAGGTTTGGTGTTTGATCTTTGTATTTGTTTGTTGTTGAGATATAGGGCTGAGATTATACAAAACTTTCATGCTTCCACTCCTATTGTTTTCTGTTAATCTAAGGAATAAAACATCGTTTTGCTTTATTGAAAGTTATACAAAATCTTACATATTATAAAATGCACAAACCTAAATTTAATATCATCGTCATTCTTCTGATCAAATGCCATTGTCTCAGTTTCATATAGATTATGAAACATTACAACATACACAATATATAAATAATATAACACATTATATAAGATCTGCCTCAGTATCTTCGTCTACTTCCTACTGAAGAAGCTTTTCAACTTCCCTTTCTCAATCCTCTCAAGAAGCTTCTTAGAACCAGGAACCTCCATTTCCGACAACTTCTTCAAATAACCAACAGCCCCATAAGACACCATCATCTTCTTACACTTCCTGCTCGAACACAGAGCCGCCAAACAAGAAACAGCATACTTCTTAGCCGAATTACTCGGACTAGGCTCAAGCAACATCACAAGATTCGTCACACTCTTCTCATCTCTCTTCACTTCTCTGCAGTTCCTTGGAACCGTCACAAGACTCGCTATAGCTTGAGCAGCAACCTCTCTAGCTCCACCACCTTTCGCTTCCAACATTCTTATCAACAAAGGGATACAACCTGACTCACCGATCATTCTCTTAGTCTCGTTCGATGTAGCTATCCTGCAAATGGTCGATGCAGCCGCTTGTTGAGCTCCTGTTGATCCTGCTTTAAGAACGTGGACCAAACTTGGGACTATCTTGTCATAAGTCTCGAGAGAAACAGAGCCAACGAGGTTACGAACCGCTGCAACTCCTGATTCTTGAGGGAGAGGTCCGTCTAAGTAAGCGAGCAGAGTTTGAATCCCGTTCTCTGATATAACCGATCTTCTAAGAGCTTCGTTGCTTGAAGTGAGATTCTGAAGACACTCGGCTGCGTATTCTTTAGATCCCAACAAGATACCACAGTTGAGTATGTTGATCATCACTTTAACGATACCTTCTTCCGCAAGGTTCTGTCTTACTTCAGGAACAGAGGAAATGTTCTTCAAAGTACAAGCGGAAGCAGCTTGAGAAACAGAGTCCCCTGTTTTGCAAATCTCTATCAACGGACTAACTCCACCGTGACCAACAATGGCACGCGACGTCTCCGATGAAAACGATAATCTCTGCAAGGCGATAACAGTTTTCTCTTTAGCTAATGGACTTCCGGATTCAAGAAGTCTAATCAACGGAGGCAATGCGTTCTCTGAGACAAGCCAGTTCTCGCATCCTCCTGATTCAGCTAACGAACAGATCACAGTCACAGCGTTCTCCCTTACACTAGGAGAAGTAGCTGTCAAAAGCTGCACCAAAGACGCGACATTGGTCCGACCTAGAGCCGTTATAACAGCTTTTTCATCGTCTTTCATTACCTCAACGAGCTGCTCAAGAGCCTTTCGTTTGGACTCCAAGTGACCTATTTGAAGCCGAGCAAGCAACTCTCTAACGCTGAAAGTTTCCAAGTCTTGTAGTGGTTGAGGCGTGACTTCGCTTAGGACGCCTGTTTTCATCAGCAATCCACAATCTTTCAAGGTAAGATCGATTTTCGCAGAGAGAGAGTCGAGATCACTCTGCATCTTCAGTTTCCCTTGTTGCTTCTCTTGCACGCATAGCTCGATGGATTCTTTCAAGGTCTGTAAAACCGCTTGAAGCTGTTCTTTGCAGAGAGTGTTCTTGGAGAAGCAAGGGTGGCTAGACAAATCTGATAGACATGTCGGTATCTTCTCTAACCTTGAGATGATCACTCTCCACCTGCTGGTGAAACCTTTGACTGTTCTTGCTTTGTCCAAAGCAATAGGGACAAGCTCTAGTGCCTGTAGTAACAAATCTTCAACTGTTTGATGATTCTCCCCCACCATCATCACACACACACACACAAACCTTGAGTTCTGTTTCACCAAAGAAGGGAATAAAGGTTAAAAAGAAAGTGGAGAGCAGAAAGTTAATAAAGGGAGTAGTTGAATGAGTGATGAACAAGTTGGTAGATATGTTATAAATAAAAACACGGATTTAATAAAAAAACAAAAAGGAAGAAGCCATCAAAAAGAGTTCTTGAGAATCTTGAATTGATCACAGCAAAGCTTTTCGATATATTTGCTGGAAAACAAAACCCCTACCAGACAAAAAAAAATTAACAAGTCATTTTCTTTACTTGCGTCGGTGTGAATATTAATTGCTATAAAAGCTATAATGATAATTAAATAAATGGAAGCAAGCATGCATCATCATCATCTTATTATATGAAAATTGTTTAAATGAAAGCCATGGAATATTGATGAAAAAAGACAAGAATACCCTTCTGAAGAAGAATGCTGAAGATAGAAGCTTAAGCTGATTGAGAAGGAAAGAGAGAAAGACTTTGATTCAAAGAGAAGATGTGAGTCTCTGTCGACAAATCGTGTGCTTAAACTTTTGTATGAACCAAACTCCACTAACATTACACTTAAGTTTGGTGACAAATCCACAACTTGTCTTTACTGCAAGTAAAGATTAAAAAAAAAATACTTTTTGTTTTCCTTAAAGCTTGTGTGTAATGCAAGAGAATCAAACTGAACATGGAGAGAAACAATGAAACCTAGAACAGTTATCTTTGAGATTAAAACAGTAGTTACCTGGAACACAAAGATCTATGCTTTTAGCTTCTGAGTTTGTCAAGCAAGTGTTGTTGGAGAAGAACTTTGAATTTCGAAACTGATTCAAAAACAAAAGTTGCTTCTCGAAAGTTTCAAGTTATAATAAACGAGTCTCCAGAGACTCTCTTTCAGACAGAAGCTATGTGTCAGAGTCGTTAAGACAGCTTTAGATTTGTTCTGTCAGAAAAAAATAAACATAACGCATGACTTTTCTTATCGTATCGCGAGATTTTTCAAATTGCGACGATCAAACGGCTCTTGTAGGACCTGATCGAACGGTCGGGATAGCGATTGAAATTTGAAATGGCTATAGTGATTAGCTGACGTGGATGGTGTTCTTGGGAGCGTCACGTGTGCTAAAGTGAGCAAAGTCGATAGAACTACCCTTGTGTGTTCGATAATTAACGAGGATGCCATCGGCTTTAGGCATCGACTTTTGAGGCCCAGAAAGGAAAAAGTGTCTGAGGGGACCGAGGCGCGTGAGGCTTGTGGGCCTTGTTAACGTGCATGAAACGGCACGCACTTGTCTGCTGATGCTGTTGAGAGAGCGTCGGGGGTTGTGATTTTAATTAATGTATCATTAAGCTCGTTTAATATCACTCTTTATTATGAGCTGATCATCAAGCTAAAAATTTAATCATTTTAATGTAAAATTAACACGATCGAAATAATTATCACTAAGCCATATCTTATCATCAACAAAGCCACTAGTCCCATTTCATGGTGTCACTTTAGAACTTGATTAAATAATTTTTTATTTGTTATTTAATGAAGTGACAATCTGAGAGTTATACACGCAGACAAGAACAAGTAAATTGTACTTGTAATACCTTTTTGTCATTCTCCATAACAACAAGAGACAAGAACATGACATTGGTTTTAAAAAAACATCATTTTGATTGTTTTTTTTTTTTGAAGCAGAGTGTTTATTAGGCTGGATCCAGATTCAGGCCCGGTGGGTTAAACGATGCAAATGCCAATCCGATTATATTTTGCTCTCACCAAAATGAATTATACAGTGAGTAGATAAAGTCAAAACACTTTATCTTATGGAACCCAGATTGTGCTGTGCCTCATTCTTTTTTTTTTAACTTTTATAAACAATAGCAATCTGGGCTGAAATATATTACATACGGCCCACTATAATAGTAATAAAACTAGATAAGGCCTATTACTTCTCCCACATGTTAAAAATGACTCATCTCAGGGTAACCGTTGATTGTACGAACTGTGAATATCAACGGACAAGATTGGGTCCTCTAGTCTCCAGCAACCAAGAACAGAAACAAAAAAGCTTCTGTGAAATAAATTAGAGAAATTTCTTTGTGATTCCACCCTTCAATGGAAGCGTATAAACAATGGGTATGGAGAAACAGAGAGTATGTGCATTCCTTAGGATCTCTTGCCAACGTAAGAAGATTCATCACTCCTTAATACTTGAATTAGTTTAGTGGATTTGATGCGACTGTGTTCTTAATCACTTGTTAAAAAGTGATTTATTTTGGGGTTTTGCAGGGATTGACATGGCTGCTTCCTGAGAAGTTTTCAGCTTCAGAGATTGGACCAGAAGCAGTTTTTTTTGTGATTCTTTTGGTAACCATTTTTTTATTTTACTGCTTTCGCCTCTTACACACTCTCAACTACTACTCTCTTGTTTAGCTGTCTTTCTATTCAAAGCATGCAACTTTCTATGTAAAATCTTGCTTCACTTGTTTAGTAAGTCTTTGATAAAAGAATGTTTCTTTCTTCTATGTCTGTGTGTGTGTCTCTCTTGTGCTTTTGAGAATCCGGAAGTGTGATTTTTTTGGTAATCTTCTGTGCAGTTACGGCTTTTCTAGGCATCTTTACAACCATCAATGAACACATCATTGAGAATGTTCCAACCACCCTTACTCATGCTGGACCTTCCGGGACTGATTCATCCCTTTCTTATCCGTTACTCGTTGCCATTCTTAAGGACTTGGAAACCGTTGTGGAAGTGGCTGCTGAACACTTCTATGGAGACAAAAAATGGAACTTTATTATTGTCACTGAAGCTATGAAGTAAGTTTTGCTTTCTTCTGATTCGATCTATTATAACATTAGAACATACTTAGTTAGCGTGTTGATATATACTCTAAAATGTGGATTTTTTGCAGGGCTCTTATTAGGTTAGCCTTGTTTCGGAACACTGGATATAAGATGACAAAGATCCTAACCAATCCAAGCTGCAAAATAGAGCTGGTCATTTGGATAGGAATCATTATAATCCATGGAACTTGGAAGGACGGGCAATCTCAGCTTTAAGTTCATTTGGTCAGAATGCAAGAACAACAACAGCTTCTACCTCAGGTTGGTCTCGAAGGATTCAACACCAACAAGCAATTATAGAGCCTGCAGTGATCAATGAGAAGCGAAGAACTTTCTCCGAGCTAGTATCTGAGAAGGGTGTTAAGGGAGCGTTGTTTGTAATGGGTGAGCTTCTTTTCATAACGAGACCACTCATCTACGTTCTCTTCATCAGAAGATATGGAATCCGGTCTTGGATTCCTTGGGCTATATCCCTTTCTGTGGACGCACTGGGAATGGGGATTCTTTCAAATCTAAAGCTGTGGGGAGAGCAGAGCAAGCAAATCCATTTCTCTCAATCTGAAAGGGACGAGGTTAGCTATATCTCTAACCTCAACTACATCAAATGTCAGAACCGGTTTAACTGAAACTCCTTGTGTTTCTGTTCAGCTTAGGAGAAGGAAGATGTTATGAGCATTGTACCTTATGAGAGATCCATTCTTCACCAAGTACACAAGGTGAGTGTGGTGGGGAAAGTTAATATGTATCTCTGTTCTGCTTTGGCTTTAGTCATGGTTTGCTTTGATTATGAGTATGTAGGTTTCATAGTTAATAATAAACCGATATGCTTGTTGGGCTGAGTGCAGGCAAAAGCTGGAAAGCTCTCAGAAGAAGGTGGAACCAGTTCCATTGATAGGCTTCCTCACAGGTTTGCTTTAAGATTTTATTACATTCACAAGATATTCTTGATCACTGACTATCTTACATAATGCCTTTTATCTCCTGGGAATTGCCAGAGAAAATCGTGGAGCTTTTGGTGGGAGCTCAGTCACGGTACACTTACATATCAGGATCTTGAGTTTAACCCTTTTGTTGGAATGGCTTGTTCGATCTTCGAAGGTTCGTGCAGAGATTCGTAGGGAAAGTTTTAGTCTGTGTAAGAAGTTTCGTTATTATTGCAGTTAGGACATACAATCACATAAAGATGTAGTTTAATGATGAGCTGTTTATGTCTAAACAATGGACCCATACAAATAAATGATATGTTATTCATTTGTGTAAATCACTAAATGATTTTTGATGACGTGATGCTATGCTTATCGATAGGTAGGCTAAAGTTGGTGGGCTTAACCGGTGTTATGTCTGTATTTTTGATCAGGTTCACTTCTGATCCGGTTCGTTCATTTATAATAAAAAGTGGGCAGGGGATGTGGTGGGGTCCGAAAATTGGGCCTTTGCCCCTCAACATTGTGTGGTGTGACCAGCACTGGAGTGTAGGGTCCAGTTCAGGCCCTCTTTAACCCGATTTCGTTTCATAGCCTTATCTTTTCTTGTGGGTAGGCCCCGTTTTCTGTTCATATGTTTGGTAATGGTTCAGACCGGTTTCGTGTTTCAATTGTATTTTATGAATCAAATTGAAGGTGAAACTAGTTTTGATTTGGTTATAGAGATGGTTACTGTTTCTAGCTTTGCTTTTCTTCTGTTAAAACAATTGTTTCATTTTCAGAAGAAGAAAAAAGTAACTACATGTCTTGATGTTATTATTCGGTTTGAGTTATTAGTAATATACAAATGATTAACCGGTTTAGTGAAAAGGACGATAGGATTTTGGAATCCAGGAAAGGATTATTCTAAAGACACTTAATAAGCTTTTGTTTTTGGTGGAGCAGCCTTGTGACCTACATGATAAATGGGGTCCAGCCCCAAGTATGGGCGTTTAGCTTTTTCCATAAAGAAATCTTTTTTGTCCTATACCCAATGAAAATTCAACGGTTAAAAAAAGTAAATCTGACGGCTTAAAACCAAAATTGTCGATGAGAAAAAAATCTGCTGGGATTTCGTTTATTCTTATATGGTTTAATTAGAAACCAAAGTTGTTTCAAATAAAATTTATTGATTTTGATGTAGGTTGGTTCGATTCAGATTTATTTGAGTTTTTATATTAAAAATTGTGGGTGTTAGAATATTTATTTGAATTCGATTCGGATTTATTTAAATTTTTATATTAAAAATTTTAGTCAATTCGGATATTTGTAAATTTAAATATTTATAAATTTTAGTTTGAGATTTTGATTTGGTTTGAATTTTTGCGTGTTTAAATTTGGATAACCCATTAAATTATTTTAAAAATTTAAAAATTCATATATTATTTAAATTTCTTAAAATATAAAAATAAAATTATATATAATATACAAATCTGGATAATATATGTCAAAAACCTAAACTTAACGAAAAAACTAGTTTACTGTGAATAATTAAATAGAGAATAATAAATATTTTAAGTAATTTTGATGTTCTAAGTATTGGTTAACTATTTTACATATTTACTTTTAACTATTTATATATATTTCAAATCTTTTGGACACCTTTAAAATATCTTATAATTTTTGATAAATCTAAAATACCTAAACAATTTAATATATAAATCTAATTTAAATATATTAAAATATTCAAAATATTTCAGTTTGGATATAATTGTATAAATTTCAAAATTTTGAATGTCTTCAAATATTTAACAAATATCAATTCAGATTCGGTACTAATTCGATTTTTCATTTAGAAATTTTTGTGGAGCCCTAGTGAAACCTTTCTGCTAAAATTAACTTATAGATTTACATTCATTTACTAAACTGAAAAAGTTAACTTTTTATTTAGTTATGAAATAAAGTTAACTGGAGCCCAGTGGACAGATGGTCCCATAAAAACTGATAGAAGACGGAACAATAGAACGGGAGTGATCCACGTGGTTGTATCCTAATGGCTTCCAAAATCTCGATTCAATGAATCAGAACCGTCGATTTTCCCGGATCTTAAAAACGAGGACAGTATTCTCACCGTCTTTCTTGCTATATATAGACGAGTCACATTTACTATCTCCTTCGACGTGTAACGCCGTTAAAACGATTCCTTCCCAGAGTATCCGCTTCTTTTAAATCATTCGTCTGTTATCTCCACCGTCTGTTTTTCCTTCCAACTATATTTCAATGGCTACGATTAAGAAGCACGAAGATGAACGCCTAAGAGCCGTTGATCTAAGCGTGCAAACTTCTAAACCCTATGAAGTCAACAACACAGTGAGCCTCGAGCCCAAGACGGAGCCGTCGTTAGAGTCTTCCCCGCACACAGTTCCGTCTATTTCGATGTCCTTAGCTCCACCGTCGTCGTCGTTGACGAGACCGCCATTGAAGAGAGCTTCGACTAAAGACCGTCACACCAAGGTCGAAGGTAGAGGGAGGAGGATACGGATGCCTGCCACGTGTGCGGCTAGGATTTTTCAACTGACTCGAGAGCTTGGTCACAAGTCCGACGGCGAGACGATTCGGTGGCTGTTGGAGAACGCCGAACCGGCGATTATCGCCGCCACGGGTACGGGAACGGTTCCGGCCATCGCTATGTCGGTTAACGGAACGTTAAAGATCCCAACGACGACGAACGCAGATTCTGACGTGGGAGATAACCCGGCGAAGAAGAGACGTAAGCGACCTTCTAACAGTGAGTATATAGACATAAACGAAGCGGTCTCGGTTTCGGTTTCCTCCGGTTTAGCTCCAATTTCTACCGGTTTAGCTCCGGTATCCAACGTGGCTCAACAAACGCTAACGCAAGGGATGATTCCCATGTGGGCGATTCCATCAAACGCGGTGATTCCTAGTGTCGGAGCTTTCTTCTTGGTTCCACACGTCGCTGGTCCGGTTAACCAGCCTCAGATGTTAG
Organism: Moricandia moricandioides; assembly: GCA_905132885.1. Lineage (NCBI taxonomy): Eukaryota > Viridiplantae > Streptophyta > Magnoliopsida > Brassicales > Brassicaceae > Moricandia > Moricandia moricandioides. The sequence continues at coordinate 191,339 of CAJHQQ010000029.1, forward strand.
CTTTCCCAGCAGCTTCGCCTTCGTCTTACGTCGCCGCCGTTCAGCAGGCTTCTTCGATGGCCAGACCACCTTTTCCTCAAGCTATTCCGAGCAACGACGTTACCGGTTCGACGCCATCAAAAAACTCGTCAGTTATGGCTCCAAGCTCAAGCACCGGCGTAGGAAACGGAGGTTCGTCGTCTACAACGAACATGCTTAGAGACTTCTCGCTAGAGATTTACGACAAACAAGAGCTTCACCAGTTCATGTCCACGACCACAGCTCGGTCATCGAACCACTGACCACCGGGAGGAAGAAAAGGGCACGTGGGCACGTGAGGGAGGAAGTAAAGACACGCACGTGTTAAGTGGGCCAAGTTTTTAGGCAAAGATGGGGTCCACTTCGTTGGTGGGTCAACATGCACCAAAATCAAAAAGCAGAGAGAGAGAGAGAGGGGCTCTGGCGAGTGGGAGGAGGAGGGAGTGGGCCACGCAGCTCCCCACCTTACGCATTACTTCCGAGGCGGCCAGGTTGGATGTGGTCCCGGTTTGGTAGGGTTACGTGGTCCGTGCTTTGGTGGGCCTCCTCACCACCTTGTCTTGACTTTTTTGACTTTGTTTTTTTTCGATTTGTAATTACAAAAACAAATTATTGAAGCCGAAGCCCTGTAATAATATCAAGTCATGGACCACCCAACAACAATTATGATATTGATGTTTTCATTTCTTAATGTTTTTTATCGAATTATAATGATTTTTTTTTCTAGAATTGTTAAAGCATTTACTTTTTTAGATAATTCGTTTTTAGAAGTGTTAAAGCTTTACTTTATAATTCCTTTTTTGATTTTTCCATAAAGTTTCGTCCGTATATGATATTGGCGGGGCCAAGTAGCTTGCTTGTACCACTAATACGGCGTTGTCTCGTGGGGCCTAAACCTTCCCACTCAAGGACGCGAGTTGGTCAGCACCACCGCACCAGAGTTAAAAGCTAAGGGAAATAAAAGACACAGGCTGGCGTGGGTCCTTGTTCTTCTGCCCATCACATCTTTACCGTTCATTTCATATTCTCTCATCACTTCCTAGCCGTTGATTTTGTTTTCTTTGCTTCACTGGTTTGATATTTTATTCTGTTCACGTCTCAACGCCAGACACGGTTTTACTACGATAAGATAACTTATTCATCTCTGATAAGAAGCCTGGTTGTTAAACCATGACTCTCATTTCTCACCGTTAAATATGTCTTTTAAAATTGTGTTTTAGTTATAAAGAGTTAAATTATTTTTTGTTTTTGAAGAAAACACGGTGTATATGAATTATTGGAGGCCCAAACCAACTTGGTGGATGGGGAAAATGTTCCAGAAGAGTTGGCTATAGGAGTCCCCACGTGGACTGGACATGTCGCTCTCTTCTTTTATTTTAGTGGACCTCTTCTTTTCCTATGAAGCTTAGCCTACAAATATAAAAAATGTGTACATGAAAATACAGGAGTAAAATCAGTCCAAACTATTGAAATCTACTTTCAAACAAAAAGGAAAACTTGTGTTTTATTGTTTGCTTGCTTGACATGAAAGAATGAAGCCCATAGAAAGAAAAATAACAGACAAGTGGTATGTGCGTACATAACATTTAGGTCCAATAAAAACCAAGAAAACCAACGTTTAGCCATAGAGGCCCATTGTTTTGCAGGCCCAAGCTACACTTAACAGCACCAATCGTAGGGTATTCTCTTTTGACATGTCAATAATAATTAGAGTGATAAAATTTCCAATACACGCTATTAGTATGTCGGCTTAATACATCCAAATAGGGGTTCACAAGGACTTCTAATTTGTAAATTCTGGATACTAAACAATTTTTATTTCGTTGGCTTTGTCTTCCTTTTTTGGGTTTAGATTCAGATCATGTAATATCTCTTTTAGTTTTAGTAATAAGATCTAGATAAACTTTTACTCTAAGTAGCATCTATCTGTAACTGTTACATTTTTTGTTGTTATTTTGAGAGTTATACATAATACATACAGAGTCGTGCATGCATATAAGTTAATCAAGCATAGGTTTGTGGTTATGAAAAATTATATTATTATTAAGAGCTAAGACTGAAGAAAGGAGATTCTGTAAAGTGACTCTGAAACAAGAGGCATGAACTCTTCTGCTGCTGTTTGCAAACTCTTTCTTTAGCATTAGTTAGCATTAGAATTCCGTTCTTTGTGAAGGAGCTCTCCTACCCTTCTCAATGCAACGAAAGAACCATCATTTCCTATTAGTTTGTCCGGTCAAATAGAAAGAAAATTAGATTCGCTACTCTTCCCTCCCTATCCCTACGGTCGTACACTCTATTGATAATCTTTAAACATAAATAATTATATATTTATATTGGTTATGTACTTATAAGAAGTAAGCAAAGTGTACAGATTGATTCTTACCTATCATACTTAAATTTTTATGGTTTTGAGAAATTAAATAAATAATTGGGTTTTAAAGTCTAAAATTCTAAGACACCCGGTCATGAAAACATGTATTATCTGAAATTGTATCACTACCAGTGGTTGCCATTTATTGAAGTTATTTTTCCCAAACCTTCAGTGTCAATACTTTAATTATACTCAAAATGTTAAAAATAAAAAGCCCAGGTGGGGAAAGCTGACGCAAGCATGGTTTATTACTTTTAAAGAGGAATAAACGAATTATTAAAAAAAAAAGAGGCAAATAGAAGCAAAAGATGGAATAAGAACTGTCGGATGAAACAGCATAGGGCGGTGCACAGCACGCTCTGTGGTCCTCGTCACAGATGACGTGAATCTCTCCTACCCCCCCACGTGCCTGACATGTGTTGGTAGCTCAACTGGGAAGCGCGAACTCTCTCCCCAAGGGATAAATTTAATCTCTTCCTTCAGATTCTCCAATTAGCTTATTTCTATTAACCCTCTTTATCCGACACTTTTTATCTTAAATCACATTAATCCATTGATCATGAAGCTTTAATTACTTTACATTAAATAGCCGAACGTAAAGTAACAAAAAAAAAAGATATATATTTGGCTGATAGTATATTTATTTTAATTTTATTTTACGTGCTGATTTATTTATTATATCCATAATTAGCTTGATGAGTGAGGCTGGGTTCCAGATGAAAAAAAGAGAGTGAGGCTACATTATCAATGAACAGAGAGACCACTGGATTCAAATGAAAAATGCTAATTAAATACATGTGCAAATGCATTGAGCCTACTGACATATAATTTCCACAAATCACGCATTTACAGAAAGTTAAGCAACAAATAATGATTTATTTATATTGTAATTTTTTTCTTTCTGGCAATTGATTAGCTGAACCTTGTCGTCATTAAGCCTTATAAAACTACTCGTCCACGGGTGTTTCCATGTACCATTAGCATATTGCATGAGTCCATACGTTATAATGGTTTTACCTATTCAGTTTGTTTAAGTTTATGTGAGATAGGACAGGAACATTGGTTTTCTTCTGATCCCAAAGTATTGTTTCTCCTAGAAGGTGGCATTGCCAACTGCTAAAAGAACATAGGTTTTTGAAGAAACCCTTCTTCTAACAGAAACAATACTTTGGGATCAGATGCATATAAAAGCATCAACATGTTAATCTGAATTTTATAGAGTTATAGCTGCACAAAGAGCAATCGAACATTTGTTCAATAACTAAATGAAAATCACAAAGAGTTTATAACCAAAAAAGAGAGCTAGACAGTTAAAAGTCATGATTAAGTTTTCTACAACTTTTTTTTACTCCTAATTACTGTTTTATTACCATGAAATTATTTCACAAGATTGGTAGATATAAAATGGATATTGTCCTCGTAAGATTCATATGGATCAATTAAACTTCAATACTGTAATATATATCCATTCAATATATATATATATGGTCTTATAAGAATATCCAGTTAAGTTTCTCCAGGGAATCACCACAAATGTTTTTATCTGTAATCACTTATCACCACCCAACGTATATATCTAATATGTTAACCGTTGTTATTGAAGAAAATGCATGTGGAACTTTCATCGAACCTAAAGCCATGATTAACTTTGATCTCTTAAGGTGAGATTTTTAACGTAATTTTTTTTTTTTACATTTTCCGGCTAAGAGACAATTTTTATGTCTTTTATTTAAAAGACAATTTTTAGGTTTTTTTAGTTAAAAGTTAAGAAACGACTATTAAAAAAATTAAGAAATTCACCCTAAAAGATCTAGGTTAACTTTAAAAAAAGAAAAAGAAATCAAATTGAGGATTTGTTGGAAACAATAGAAAACGAACGGAGTAGGTTTCTGGACAAGATAAGGAATCTGTCCTTTCTCTAGTATTTGCCATCATAATTTCAACACCCAAATAGGTAAACAGATTTATAAAAGGAAAGTGAATATAAAGGAGCGAAAAAAATCGATTTTTAACCTAAAAGAATAAGTAAAAAAAAGGTTCAAAGAGGTAAGAAAAGTAGTAGGACCATAAAGTAGTTGCTAATATTGTATTGAATTTTATCTTTTGGTGGGTCACATCGAGACCAAAGTGTGGAGCACGATTTATCTTTGAAAATTGTAATAATTAATAATAACTACTTTTTTTTTGTCTGGGGAGTTTTCGATTGGAGCATGACAAAAAGTAGGAGGTGCGTTTTCGAATTATCATTGGCTCCCCTCTGTACCTGACTGTACGGACGACGTTGATGTATTTCTAATACTCATACAATAATGTTTCCTGTAATCCGAATTGGTTTGAACCTCAAACCGGGTTACACATGCGTAACCTAATACAAACACAAAAGATAAGTAGAGACATACGATTAACTCAAACACATATATCCACAAAAAATTTTCGGACCAGCCGGTAATATTTTAAATATATACTTATAACTTTGTTAACTTATTAAGCCACCAAGTAAAAAGATGTTCATTTTCTCAAAAAAATAAATAGTCTGCGTGATCCACCCTATTTGTATATATAAGAAAATCAATAACCATTTCCTCTCCAAAAAAGGATATCTTTTGGTGCCACTAGCTAGACAAGACGTTCGATAAGGTGAATTATTATTGGTTTTCTCAGTTGCGTTTTCGTTTATAACTGCAGAAAAATATAGTTGGATGTATAAAATTATCCAAATTCCTTTAAACTAGACGCATCCTTACTACACGCAATTACCTCATTGTCTTCGCAACTCCTTGATCAGTGGTAATTTAGATAATGTTGAAACTGTATTCTGTCATCTGATTAGTGAATAAAATATCAATCAGGTCAAAACTACATAACTGCAATAACAAGTAGAGCTATAACGGCAAGATTAGTGGTGGACTTCAATTTTTGTCCCTTAAGATAGTTTATGAATATAATTGAGTTAAGGGATCAAACAATGGACTTTCGCTCAGAACACACATTATTGGTGGAACTTATGAAAGTCCGTTAGTGTAAATTTTTTTTTTAAATATTGTAAACAAATTAGTTTTATAATTAATTACATTATTAGAAAAAATAGAAATTACAATATATAGAACATTAAAATTTAAAACAAAAAAGAAAATAGTGCAAGGGCCTCTTCGACCTCTCCTCTGCTGCCACGTCGCTCAAGGGACTCGTCCAAAAGGACCTTAATTAAGGGCCGGACCACCCAATTTCTTTTCTTTTTGATTTTCTTTTGAGCCCAAATAGTGCAAGAGCCTCTTGTCGGGACCTCCTCTAATCTTGCTCTAAGACCATCATGGTTTCCTATTTTATTTTATTTTTTCTGATTTTTTTTTCTAAAAATAGCGAACAAATCGTAGGTCGCCACGTGTCAGTGGGACCCGCGAACAATGTAAAAACTGCTCCATGATAGATCCTTAGTTGGCAACTTTGGGGACCAATTTTTTTTTTTTTAAAGTGGGACCCACCTTTTAGAAACTCACTTATAACTCCCGATAATCATGCCTTAAGGGCACCATTAATGGAGATTTTTAGGGGGATTCTTAAGGGGTGTAGTCCACTAAAACACTAAGAACCAACTCCTAAAATTCATAATTAAGAACCTGTTTTTGATGATTTCTTGCACTGTTCGCGGGCTCAACTAACACGTGGCGGCCCGCAATTGGTTCGTTTTTAATTTTAATTTTTTTTTAAAAAAAAGTTCAAAAAAATGAAAATAAATTAATAACCCCAATAGAGTTTTATGGTTAATGATGCTCTAAGAAAAAAAAAGTAGAGCTATAAGACCATGTTTAACCCTAACTTATTTTACTTTTTTTCTTTTTTCTAAAAAAAGAAATTAAAAAAGAACCAACCGCGGGCCGCCACGTGTCAGTGGGACCCGCGAACAGTACAAGAACCCCTTAAAAACGTATCTTAATTAAGAGTTTTAGGAGGTGGTTCTTAAGGGTTTTAGTGGGCCCCACCCGATAAGAACCCTCTTAAGAACCTCCCATAATCTTGCTCTAAGACCATATGCTGTAAAACTAAAATTAAAAGTACAATTTCACAAATTATCGGATAACAAAATAAACGTGTTTGACGTTCGACTACTAGTAAAGTAGAGTTCTATATCAGGCTATGTATTCAGCTATGTTTATCAATAAATCTCAGTCTTTTATTTGTTAAAATTTCCCAAAGGCTAGGATGAACATGTATTTAGAATGAGATAACTGACCATATATGAACAAGTCCGATGTATAGTTAGAAACCTGGAATATGGTTTTGGATTAGCTATACTATGGACTAAGTGCATAACACAGTTGGGTTGTAAAACATCATAATACATGTATGGGCATACAATATGAGTAAGAGAGAGTGTTTGTGGCCACACTTAAATAAAGAAGATATTTTAAATAATATTATTAAGCTATTTGACAGCCAATCCCATCAATTCAAGATATTTATGAAAAGAAAAAGATGTGTATGTAAATATTTCCATATCTACCAAAAATAGCGAAAAATATGCTATTTTTGGTCTTTCTTAATGCTATTTTTTCCAAAATAAGAAAAAGGATGAGGTTTCAAGCGACCATCATATTTGCGACACATATTACTATTTGCTCGTTATTATTTTAATACTTTTGTAAAGAAAGAAAAATAAAAAAGAAAATAATTGTTCCACACCATTACCAATTTACCATAACTACAACGAGAAGAGGATCTTTTCAAGAAGAAAGCAGAGAGAGAGAAGGGAAGAGAGTGTTGTGGCTTTTGTCTCTTGTTTCTTTTATTACACACAAATAGTTGAAACGAGGAAAGCTACTTCTTCTTTTGTTACTTCCATAAAAAGATACTTCTGTTCTCAGAGAATCTAGTTTGATCATCTTCTCTCTCTTTTTTTCTTCTTCTTCTTCTCTCGTCTCTCTTCCATTAATGCTTATATAGTCTCTCCTATATCTATCTTTTAATACACAATCTTGCTTCTCAGTTCACTCTTCTGTTAATCTCCTTCTATATTTGTTAACCCTTTTGGTCACCGGTAAGATCTCTTCTTCATGATCTTTCTTACCTTTGTAATCTTGGATTAATCTGATGGATCTGCTTTCATTTTATTCGATTTGATGTTTTTATGTTTCTGAAATTTTGTTTATGTTTCGGCTAAATCTCATGAAAGGTAGCAGCATCTTTCAACTAATTCCAAGAAACACTTAAAGTTGCATCTTTCATTGGTTTTTAAGCAATTCATATGTCAAAAACTAATTAGATGTGTACTTTATATCGTGTTTTGCTTTTTGGATACTTAATCATCTTCATCTCTCGTTGACTTCATCAAATCCAAGGGGGAAAATATATTGACCATAAAAGTCCTTTTTTGAATGAATGGGTCGTTTTATGTGTATGAATAGTCTTGTTATCGAGGTGGTTGCACCATTGATCTCATGTTCTCTGCAATAAACCCAAAAGATAAAAAAAGAAGAAAATTGTATAAATATGTTTTTTTTTCTGTGAAAGGGAAATTTAAACAAGGAGAAAAAGATGGTGAGGGGAAAAACTCAGATGAAGAGAATAGAGAATGCAACAAGCAGACAAGTGACTTTCTCTAAGAGAAGAAATGGTTTGTTGAAGAAAGCCTTTGAGCTCTCAGTGCTTTGTGATGCTGAAGTTTCTCTGATCATCTTCTCCCCTAAGGGAAAACTTTATGAATTCGCCAGCTCCAAGTACGTTCTCTCTCTTTTTTTAAATAATATATATATAAATCATCTACAGAGAAAGAGAGAGAGAAAAAGTTTTGTTTATATCCCTTGGTTTATATGTGGATTTGTTGCTGTTTATGGGAGTCACATCTCTTTGACGTTTACTTAGAGAGTGTTAACTGTTATGTGAGTTTATTGGTTTCTACAAATGTAAGGCTGTTATTAAAGTAAAACCAAGTACATCATCTTGCTTAATCCTCTTAGATGTCTCTTTCTCATATTTTAGTTTATGAGTTATGATAAAAGTTAAAATGCCAAAAATTCTGTGGCAAGTACTTTGCGCTTGTTATATGTATGTATATACATTTGATCATCTAAGATTTTATTAGAAATCATGATCATACACTAGACAACTCCTTGAGTTTTGTATTCAACTCTTTCTTGGTTCATTCAAAAATCATAATTATGTTGCAATTATCATTCTTTTGTTTTGAGATGATACACAATCTGGTTGAAGCAATCTCTCTTTTCATTGCTTTAAAAAAAATCATAGATTGCTCTAACTGATGACTAATTCAGAACTTGTTTCATAGATTATCAGGAATCTTATATTTCATATTCATTGCTACTATAGTTGCATGTTTTGTTCCTACTGTTTCTCTACCTGTTTTTTTTTTTTTGCTTTGAAACTCAAGCCAGAATCTGAATGTAGATTGTTTTGAAAATAAGAAAGAAGTTATCTTGTATTGTAATTAAGTAGAAGGAAAACCAAACTTACTTTTGATGAATCATTAATTACATCTGTAAATAGAAAGAGCCAGCTTTTGATCAGATGTTTCAGACGAGTTGTTGTACTTCTTTCTCTCAACCTACTTAATTTAAAGCAAATAGACTCACATGTTTTTGGTGTTTCCAAATTGTTGTGGGAAAAAAAACTCATATAGTACATGACTTTCTAAGTTATGTCATTAAGACGTTAAGAAAGTTCTTATGTTCTTATCTTATCTATTTTGAGCTCGAGACAAATTGATTTGGTTTCTTGCATTGTGCTAATTTTTATCTTTGAAATTATGTTCAATTGTTTAACAGTATGCAAGATTCCATAGATCGTTATCTGAGGCATACCAAGGATCGAGTCAGCAGCAAACCAGTTTCTGAAGAAAATTTGCAGGTTAAATATGATATTGTGTGCCAATTTTTAATACAAAAAATAAAAATGGTATAAGAAAAAGTATCATGCATAGTTGTATATTAATCTCGATGTCACATATTAGTACTCAATATCACTTTTCTCAGGCCACATATTAAAGATACTCACATGCAATAACATTTTGTCATAATCAAACAGCATTTGAAACATGAAGCAGCAAACATGATGAAGAAAATTGAACAACTTGAAGCTTCCAAACGGTTGGTGATCAACACATCATAGTACATTCTTATCATAATATAGTAAGAGTTCGATCACATTAAGTCTTTTCTTACTTTAATTAGCAAACTCTTGGGAGAAGGCATAGGATCATGTTCGATAGAGGAGCTGCAGCAAATTGAGCAACAACTTGAGAAAAGTGTCAAATGTATTCGAGCAAGAAAGGTATATATATATCATCCTCACATTACTACTCTTATAAAAGTATTCATACTTCTAACTTAGTTACTCGTCTCTTTTAGACTCAACTGTTTAAGGACCAAATTGAGCAGCTAAAGCAAAAGGTAATGAGAGTCAAGGGTGAATACTCCAACTTGATAATCTTCTTGTGCTTGTTTTTTACTATTGGAATAAAAAAAACTTTGCAGGAGAAAGCTCTAGCTGCAGAAAACAAGAAGCTCGCTGAAAAGGTACAATATAATATATTCTTATAAACGAATATATCCTATGGTTCTCTAGTTAGGGTTGCACTTACACATCGTTTTCTTCTAAAAAGGAATATCTCATATGTTTTTTTAACTTTTTGCACTTGCACATCGTTTTCTTTTATTTCTTTATGATAGTTAAAAGTTTGGTTCTTTCTTTTGGGCTATACGATCGTCATGATTCATGACCTTGATCGTCTATGTGTTTGTTCTATCTTCTTTGCATCTATTAGTGTTGTGTCTATATATAAATGATTATATTTTTTTATTACAGTGGGGATCTCATGAAATAGAAGTTTGGTCGAATAAGAACCAAGAAAGTGGAAGAGGTGACGAAGAGAGTAGCCCATGTTCTGAAGTAGAGACACAATTGTTCATTGGGTTACCTTGTTCTTCAAGAAAGTGAACAAACCACTCTCCAAAAACAAAAACATAATAAAGCAAAAAAAACTTAGTAAAAACGGGATTTGTAGAGTGAATGTATAAGTACATGTAACAAAACTCTAAAGCTGCTTCTCTTGTTGTTTTCTTTCTCTCTCTCTCACTCTCTTATCTGAAACTGAACTGCCTCTGTTACATATCTATTATGTTCTTATAAACTTGCCTCTCTAGAATCTAATTATGTTTATTATTCATTTTCAAGTTTTATTATTATGTATATCAATTCAGGTTTTTTTCCCTTCAAAACAGGATAATAACCTATCTATAACTTATTGCTCGTAGCCCTCCCTAGTCGACAGTATAACCACCCCAAATATCTGAAGCTTTATATTTTTAAGCACCTGCTGCCAACAGAGAACCGATGAGCAAATTTATTCAAACATTATTGTTAGTTTCCACTAGTAAAAATCATGATTATAAAAACTACCTCTCGAATTTTAAGAATTACAGAAAATATAGGGCTTTGAAGCGAATATGATGTAATAAAAATTATAATAATAAATATTGTTTGGATAATAGATATATACTTTTTGGAACTATGATGATATAATGCCTTGGCATGTGCTTTTAGACACAGATTTGGGCCTATTCCTATATTATGTAATGGCCTACTTATATAAAATGGCTTGCATCACGGTAATAGCCCAATCATAAATGGGTAGGTGGAGATTCAGTCGAAACTTTTTAGTTGGAAACTAGAAATAGCAAAAATCAATAATACGAGGACTTGCGGAAAAGACAGATCAGTGACGTTTGCCAAACTCAAATCATGTAAACAAGAAAGTAGGTCCAGCTTCAGCAACCACCATGGCGTTTTATTCCAAGTACACTACTTGGTCTTTTTTTTAATTCGTTCATATTTAGTTACAGCTTGCTTATTGTTTTGGAATGTCATGAGGTGATTAAATTTTTAGTTCGTATGAAAATGAGTGTTAGTAAACCCAAGAACATGTTTTTGATATCATATAGTAGAAAAACAAACGTGTGAAAATGGTTAAGGAACCCATGCATGCGAATACATTCACACGACTTTCAAGTGGTAAAACTCTAGAACATAAGTTTTTACTTTGGCAAAAAAAAAAGACAATTCTAATTGAAGAATCCAACTTTAGAGCTGAAATTGGAGTGACAATGGCATCGTGGTCTAGCCAACAAAGGGTCAAAGAACCCAACCTTGGACGAAATTGGTCTCACATGCCACGTTACTCTTTGATACCGAAGACCCTTCACCTTGCACGTAGTAATTATGTTGTTGGACCCTAATGTATACACGTACCAAACAAGTTTTATAATCAATATTACATAACTTTTATCCAATTTTCACAATACGAATAAAAGATGATATATTGTTACGTACCCTATTTGTAAAAAGGGTTGGGTATTGCAATCTACTGAATTAGGATGAAAAGGCTGAGCCGGAAATTCGGAATTTTTAGGACCACCGGCCATTGATGCTGCCGGGTTTGGCCATAGGTCTTGAAACGATTTGAAAGCATGTCCTTCTGCCTCAAACTATTGACAAACATATTAAAAACATAAACACATTAGTTATATTTCTAGAAAATCATAATTTTGAAATCTAAAGAGGAAACCTTAATTTTGAGCTGTTTGTTTATGTCTCCGAGTTGCCTTTCCTGCAATTTCAAAAATATATTTATTACTAAGTATATGTAATATACATACATGTATCAATTTGCTATGTAACATTTATATATAACTTGCCTTTTTCCGAAGATCTTCCATTTCTTCCATCATGACTTGTGTCTACATGTACATGAGTTGATTGATTAGTTCTGCTTTATTAACTATAAACATATATGATTGTATAAATGAAACAAGAGACCGGTCTTAGATCATACAACCTTGCGTTGTCGAGTCGCAGTAAGAGCTGCTTCCAGTTGCCTCTCCAAGGCTTGCAGTTCCTTCACGCCCATTTCTCCAAGATCTTCTCCAAGCAAATGCCTTGATATTAGCATGAATATCAGCACACATCAACAGCTCAGCTATTTGTAATATGTATAACAGAAGATAATAATTACTATTTAACTTAAGAGGGTTTAGTAAACTATTACTAGACCTATTAGTGCGAACAAGCGATTCGTATTTGGCTTTCAGCTTTGTCACCTCCTGGCACCAGTCCTGCGCCACATAGAAATATATAATTATATTGGAAAAAAACATATAGTAGCAAGAGAATTTGAAGTAAGAGACGTTATATATATATATTATCATCTATTTACACATGCCTGTGTAGACTCTGCAGGCCTATTATTGGTCAGAGAACGGTTGTAGCAACGATGATACCGTTCAATTGTTCTTTCAACTCTGCAAATTATATATTTTTTAAAAAACATTAGTACATGCGAGAGATCATTAACTCAGTTATGTATAAAGATTCTTCTTACTACGAAGACCAACAAAGGAAACCCTAATTGCATTTTCTTCCTAACCATTTGGTTTTTTGTCATATTCAAGATGAAAATAATTGAGATCCAAATAGAAAAATCAAACGTACGGACGGACACATTGGCTAATGATAAATTGATCCGAGAGAGAGAGAGAGAAAGTATAACGATGAACCCTAGTTACCTTAGGATAAAAGACACAAAAACCTTTAAGGAATACCCACTAGACAAAAGCTTGATCAGATTCTTGAATCGTACGATATATAGCTAGTGATAAAAGAGGCCATTTAATCAGTTTTAATTTATGAGAAACGTAACGTTATTGAAACTATAAAGAGCTAAGAAGATGGTACGAATATATACCCGACACTGCCGAACTCGTAGAGCTTGCCGCGGCTAGAGAAGACGATGAGAGCAACTTCAGCATCGCAGAGAACAGAGAGCTCATAAGCTTTCTTCAACAAACCGTTTCTTCTTTTTGAGAAGGTCACTTGCCTGTTGATTTTGTTCTCTATCATCTTCATCTCCACTCTCCCTCTTCCCATATTTTCTCTCTCTTTTTTCTTGATTCTAATTTCTTAGAACTAGTAACTTTTCGAAGTATAGATCAAAGGAACATATGTATCTATCGTACACGATAACGTGTTATATATATGTATATATGTAAACCCTTTTAATTTATGTTTTGGTTGTTAGTTTAATTAATCTGGTGAATATTGATTAAATATCTTTAGTTATTGATATGTAGTACCAACAAATGAGATTGTTTTAGAAACATAAAATATAAATAAATAAACTAAGAATGATGTCAATTTTGATGGAGCAAAATGATAACTATGTTCTCCTAGTTTTAGTTAGATACCTCAGAATGGAAATCTGCTTGTAACAGTTGGACCACTAGAAGTTTCATTATTTTCAGTTTTTAATAACTATATTTTTCTTTGCTTTAATTTCCAAAGAGCTTGATATTTCAAATTCAAACGAATTCATTTTTTCAAATGTTATAGTTCATGTACATGGTCAGTAAGTGTTTTTTTTTGCTTACATGATTACTAATTGCTATATTAGCTAGTAAACATACAAAATTCGTTGTCTATTTGGGTGAAATATTGATCTCTAAAACTTTTATCTATGTCTTAATAGCCGTTAAAATAATTTAATTAAATTTCCTTGAAATGTATATTTAACCTAAATTGAACGAAGTTCATTACGTGTGAAATTAATGCGGGTTAAGTTTTACCAATATTTGAAAATTTAATTGGTCAAAAGGAGAGTAGAAAATTCATCATTGTTTTTGGAGGTCTCACATATCTGGTTAAAAATAGTAAGATGTTAGGTAAACAAGTTACTATAAACGAAACTCACGCTATTTCCACTATAAATTATTTGAAATGTTTCCCTATATGTATATATGGATTCAATCTTTTATTTTGCTCACAAGCTTTGATTTAAACTTTTATTGCTAATAGCTGAATGATTTATATCAATTTTTCTTTTGTAGATGAATCCTCACTTTATAAGTTAATACGTAATTAACAGTTAAGCTTATTTTTCTACCAAAAAAAAAACTTATTTTCCACCACATCAGCTCAGCTATAGTTTCTTCCGCGTCAACTCAAAAACATCGCATTAGCTTTTGCTAAAGCGTCCCTAAAATATAATCGTTACATGTAATCATTTTAAGATGTCAGTCAACGTGTCAGTCTTCTATGGTCTTCTTGTAAAAAAAAAAAATCAAACCTAGTCTTCCTTCGTCCGAGGTTTCACAATTTAAAAGTTAAATCAATGGATCCGTCACTTATGTTTCTTGGCTTCTATTAAACACCCCCATCTATTAGATGAACAACAACAACAAAAAGATACTTTTTGGTTAACAACTTAACATCTATATAATCATAATTCATTAATCAAGTTATATGTGGACATTAAACGTATATATATGTGTGTATATCACATATATATATATAACGTATGTTTATTTAACCTATTTAGATAGCCTATCATGAGTCTAAGCTTTTAAAATTATCTAGCGAGTCATAAAATAAATTAAGTAACCATGCATTGCCTACTACGAATCCTTCCACGAATCCAGGGTTATACTACACTTACGGCCGATACACCTCAACAATTTTTTTTTGTTGTCATCACCTCAACAAAATTAAAAAGCTATAGATGCACTAATATAGATGTTTAAGAAATTAGAACTTGTTAAAGAAAATGAAAGCTTGTAAGTCTATATGTTTCCAAAGCTATTACTACTGTACATGCAAAAGGAAAAATAGAGGACTCTGACCAAACCATCCTCGTTGTGTCCAATCTAAGAAAATAAATAAAAGGGAAAAAGTCGTATGTTGATGACATAAAATAAAACTAATATATATGGGACGAGTTTCACAGAACATGGTAGACAGCGTAATAGTACTCAATTATTTATTATTCATTTGAGAAAAAAAAACAAGCCATGTAAATGAAACATCAATACATGTCTCACAGAAACAAAAGAAAATATTGAATAGTGATTTATTTTTGAAGTTGTGAGTTCGGGGCATGCCAAATTCGGAAAGGGAAGCATGGAAGATCTGGTACTTTTTATAATTTCATACTTTTCACTTTACAGTAATATATATTTGGGCAATTCTCTAAAAAAATTTAAATTTTTTGTCTTCAAAATAATTTTAAAAATGATTGAAATAAACATTTTTTATTTTGAAAATTTAACTTTTAAAATTTTTAAGCTTCATCTCCGAAACTTCACCGCGTAACTCTAAATCCTAAATCTAATCCTAAATCTAGATTAATTAACCCTAAGAATATAAGTGTATATTGCACCTTTTAATAAAACTTATTTTGATCATTCAAAAAAAACTATTTTTGTGATAATTT
The DNA here is from genome assembly GCA_905132885.1 of Moricandia moricandioides. Taxonomy (NCBI): domain Eukaryota; kingdom Viridiplantae; phylum Streptophyta; class Magnoliopsida; order Brassicales; family Brassicaceae; genus Moricandia; species Moricandia moricandioides. Next base: position 207,001 of record CAJHQQ010000029.1, read on the forward strand.
TTTAAAAAGATATCTAGATTATTTTTTGTATATTATTTACTTATATATTAATTTCCTCACCAATGTTAAACAATAGAAAAGTTAATATCCTCACATTCTTGTGGAAATAACACTGCAGCTTCATGTGAGTGTAGGGTCATTACGCATTATCGCTTTGAATACGACGCTCTTTGGGAAAATCAAAACAATCAGTGACCCCATTGTCTTCTTGTCATATGCTTTTCTTGCCATTTTACTATAATAAGAACGAAGCAAGAAAAAAAAAGAGAAAGAAGCAATAAAGCAATTGGTAAAAGCAGCATATAGTTTTATATTGAAGGATCCTAGGAGTCTCATTATACATTGAGTGTCCATGTTTTTTCTTCCTCGTATTGTTACTTAACTATTCTCATGTGTATTTCAATAGTAATCGACAATGGGATATTTATTCAAAGAAAATCAAATAAAAAAAAAATTATGTGAGCTATATACCCTTTTAAAAGAAGATTGTTTTTATTCGTCAAACTAACATATTCTCTATGTTTTGGAAAAAGATTGTTTCAATAATTTGTATGTTTTAGAATTTTCACACTTATTAAGAAAATATATAAAATTTTAGTTACCAATGCATTATTTTACGTCGTTAATTATTTTTCATAATTTCCAAACAATAAGATTGTTATAAATGCTTTAAAGTTAATAATTTACATTAGTTAATATATTGAAAATGTAAAAAATATATCTTTTTAATTTTTTTTTCTTCTCTAAAATATGTTTTTTTTGGAACGGATGAGTATGTTGCATGTTTTTATTTTAGTTAAATAGTGGATGGATGTTCTAAAAAAAAGAAGAAAAAAGAACTTATAGTGGATGGAATTTTGGAAATCAATAACTCAGCTTTACCTAGGTGCATAAATATTATAAAAGGGCCCTTGACAAAGAAATAATATATAGGCCCAATATTTATGTAGAAAAGGCCCAGTATGGTGAATGAGTATGGGTCTAAAGCAACCCATCTTATGCAACATTGCAACTAGTACACCGTCGCCGGAGATTTTCGAGAGAAAGAGATGGCTGAAACAGCGAGAAGACAAGGTGGTGGGAGGCCATTGCCGCCTCCTCCGAGAGGCGTCAATCAACCTCCTCGCCTTAAAGCCGAACCTGTCGATCGCGAGAAGGTTTGTATTTGGTTCATAAGATCGTGGAAAGTCTTGTAATTTTCTAGGGTTTCTAATTGCAACTCACTGAATCCTGCAGACATGTCCCCTGCTTCTTCGTGTTTTCACCAAGGTACGCTTTTTCTACAAGTCTGTTCCTTTAACGTCTCTTAGGTGTAGATGATTAAGGTCATGAAAGCCAGTTTGAGTCTACTTTTGCAGACGGGTGGTCATCATACCAAGGAAGATTATGCTGTGAGAGGCAAAGAACCAAAGGATGAAGTTCAAATCTACACTTGGAAAGATGCCAATCTTCGCGAGTTAACAGATTTGGTATGTTTTATTTACACAACTGTTTGTGTCTATTTTTCGAATTGCTTACAAAGGAAGTACCTTTCACAAGCTTAGAGAGAGTAAAAACTACTTTTTTTTTGTTTCAGGTGAAAGAAGTATCTGTAGCAGCTAGGAGAAGAGATGCAAGGTTGTCTTTTGCGTTTGTTTATCCAGATAAGAATGGCCGCTTTATTGTCAGACAGGTAAACTTGTTACCTTCTTCACAATGACATGATATAACCATGAACCATTACCACACTTGATTGTTGATGCATTCTAAAGTTGTTATGTTTGTTTTCTGCTACTCTTAATTTATCCATTGATGATTCAGAGATTATATAAAAGCAATTCTAGTTGAGTAAATCATATTTGCATCGATTAGCTATCTTCTCATGCTTATGATTTTGAGTCTTCTGATTGTTTTTTCTGTTGATTAATACAAGGTTGGTCAGACTATGTCTTATCCAAACCGAAAACAACCAGACGACAGTAAAACACTAGCTGACCTTCATTTCGAGGTAAAAGAGTTCAATCACACACACATAGGAGGATAATGGATAAACCTTTTAAAAATCAAAATATTTTTCCCAAGTAGAGTAGCTATAACTGCGATTAATCATATCCTTTTGTAGATTGGAGACTATCTGGATGTGGCAATCTACTAGGAGGTTTCTGCTTCTTGTTTGTGTGCACAAGGGAAAGAACACATTCATGGTTGTTCCCATTTCGAACTTCGTTTAGACATGTTATGTAGCTTTTGGATCTGGTCTTTGCGCCAATGGTTTCGTAAAGTATGCCTACTTTTTATTTATTTGATAATCTCTTTTTCTGCCGCCAATTTTTGTCTGTGAACAAACAAATACTATAGAAAACGTGTATAAATGTCTACCAATCAAACATCATATAATAGCTTCAACATAAGACATTTTCGTATGGGTCAGTCACAAAGAAGAAATTAAACACAATCAAAAACGTAGAGCAACTGAATCTAACGATAACCTATATACAAGCCACAAAAACCTGTTTTCTGAATCTTTAAGTCTCGCCTTGGCCATTATTATTGTCTACAGGAAGATATGGTTTTAAAAGTTTGGCAGATGGGTTTAGGATCCTGATGCAATCTTTGCAGCTCGCTCGAACTCTTCCCTCAACACTCGGATACTAAGCTTATCCACGACCCGACCCAGATCATGGCCTGTCTCAAACGGATCCTCTATGCATATCAAGTGTCTATCGGTCTCCACTTTTCTAGTCCAGTCCTCTCGCTTCCTGCAACAACACGGGTTTCATGTTTCATCTCTGAGACTGCTTTACAGTAGTAAGTAGAAGATTTGAGTGTGAATTTACCCAAGTATCGAACCGGTGCGGACAGATACCAGTTACCACGGTATTGGCAGTGTTTATAACGATGATTAGTGTTTAATAGTTTTGGTAAATCTCTCAAATATTTTTTTTAGAGTTTTAATCATAAAAATAGTTTTTTTCTAAAAAAATGATCAAAATAGATTGTTTTATTTTAAAAGTTTTAATATTTTTTATTTTAGATTTCACTTCCAAAATTTCATCACATAACTCTAAACCGTAAATTTATATTAGTTAACCCAAAAATTATAAATATATATTTACACCATTTAAGTAAAATCTATTTTATTTATTTTTTCATTAATATATATTTTGGTAATAATTTTTTTAAAAATCTATGTGAGTATTCATCTAATAGTTTTGCCCCCTATAGAAGTAACTTCTAGCTTTCTGAACCCAGTATTTGAAAAATCCCCGCACCAGCTCAGCCATGGTCTCCCTGTTACTTGATCCGAAGTTACCGAGTCTCTCAACTTTATATGTTTTTTTCTTTATATATATTATTTCAGGATGATATCTTCACCGTCCGGTCTTCGGGTTTCTATTTCTAAAGCTGATAAATAAATTAAGAAACGATAATTTACTTTTTCACTAATTTAAATTATACTTTTATCATTCTCTTTGAATATTTCTTCAAATAATTTATCCTTTCACTAATTTAAATTATACTTTTCATTTCGAGAAAAACAAAAAAATTGCAAAAAAGTTTAACCATACTTAAATTGGATTTTTAATATATTACATTAATATTATTTATTCATTTTATTGCATGGAGTGCTGGATCAATTAATTAATAAAATCTCTGATCATATTAAGAAGAGCGACGGCTCGGCGTGGATCAACGAGCTCGATTCCATGGAAACCGGCATCGTCAAACTTTGCTTCAACCCTAACACCAGCCGTAACCAGCATATTCACAAAGTCTTGTTGATGATCAACCACCGTGTCTCCGCCGTAACCGATCACCAAACACCGTCCCAAACGTCCCACTTTCTCCTTCTGCGGCAAATACCCTACCGGATTACAGTACCTGTGATCCCGATCAACGCCTTTCGGCAAAGAAAGCTCCCACATGGCGTCAATCGCCGGCACCGGCATTACCGGATCGGCGAAGTTTTTCAGCTCCGACTTCGTCCTAGTTTTCCCGCCGTATAGAGGCTGGTAAAACACGCATCCGTCTATCTTTAACGGCGTTAAATCGTGGTCTAACGACTTGAGCGCGAGTTGGAAAGCGACGTTAGCGCCGTTACTGGAGCCGAAGATGTAACACCGTGAGAAATCTGCGTAGTCTCGAAGCCACGGCTCGCCGTTAGTTGGGTCAACGGCTTGTCGTTTGACCCAAAGCAGAGCTTCTAATGCGTCGTCGTATTGGGTTGGGAGTCTATGTTCTGGAGCTAGACGGTAGTTAACGGAGACGATGATCACCGTTAGTTCGCTCGCCATCTGAGAGCAACCGTGGGTGTTCCCGGGGGAGTTGGCTGGGTAAAGGACCCAGCCGGAGCCGTGGAGATGGATGAGTATCGGGAGACGAGCGACGGCGTTGTCGTTAGAAGGGAGGTTGGTTGGTCGGAAGATTCGTACGGTCACGCCGGTTTCGAGGTTAATGGTGACGTCTTTGGAGGCAGTGAGCTTTCCCGGGGACGGGGACGGGTCCGGATCGACCATTGGATACTCGAAGTTGCGAGTGCAAGAGCCATCGGGGTTAATTGAGAGGTTGAGGTGCTTGTATGGATCAAATGCGGGAACTGAGTCACGTGACATGGTTAGGATAATTAAGATTTGATTAGGAAGAAGTGTTTGAAGTTATTTAAGTTTTTTTGTGTGTTTTATGTTTATTGGAGCTTAAGCTGTGTGTGATTAGCATTAATGCACGGATTAATTTTGAGGTCATTACGTTGCTTAGTTTTAGCGATATTGACCAGTTCAAGGATGTTTTTTTTATATATTTGTTCTAAATGAGGAATAATGTTATACTTTTGCTTATGTTTTGTCTAAATTGCATGGAATTATAAGGCATTTCATCGCGTGCATGCAAATGATTAATTAAATTGTCTAAGCACGTCAAGATTTCAAGCTTTTGACGGTATAATCTCTGGAAAATCTTATAGCTACATGGTGAAATTGTGGATGATGAGTGCGCATCTAAAAGTGTCTCCAGTGCAATATCCCAAACACTAATGTAGTTTTGCTGATTATGATATGATATTGTGTCCAAGATGTATCGTTTTGCTGACGAAAATCATAATATGAAATGTTGATATGACGTAGTTCACCGAAACATGATTCTAGGTGATTTAAGCGTTAAGGGGCATTTTGAACATCCGATTCATTTCAGAACCATTAATACTTATCGGAGCATACATATTTGGATAAACACAAAGCGACATGCAATGCAAGTCTCTTATAACATAACACTAACATATGCATAACTTGATTATTAAAGGTAGATAATCATTAGATAATTTAGATTGGACTGCTACATGTTGGAGGATGGTGCAGCTGATGAACAACTCTTCATAAAAGCCTCAACAGTGTCATACAAAGCCTTGGCTTTGTTCTCATCAAACAACTCACACGCATGAAACCCATCTTTATCAAACTTCGTCTCCACGTGCACTCCACGTGCCTTGAGCATCTCCGCCACGTCTCTCTGCCGATCAACCAACGGATCACCACCGTAACCGTTGATAAGAGTCGAAGGAAACCGTCCCATCTTCTCTTTCTCCTGGGGTCCACTGCTCTTAATCGGGTTACTGTACACGTGGTCACGATCTACACCGTTAGGTAAACAAAGAGACCAAAGCAAGTGAGTCGCAGTCAACGGACAGATCCTGTCGTCTTTAAGACGTGACTCCGAATCCGACGTCTCAACGCCTCCGAAGAAAGCTTGGTTCATTATCAGCCCTTGGATCTTAACAGGAGAGAGATCTGTCTCCACGACACGTAACGCGACACTGTAGACTATGTTCCCACCGGAGCTCGATCCCATGACGAAGCATTTCGAGAAGTCGACGGTGTCTCTCAACCACGCGTCGCAATCCCCGCGGCGAGCTTGGTCTCGGAGCCATAAGATTGCCTCGACGCCGTCGTCGTACGCCGCCGGGAGACGGTGCTCGGGAGCTAGACGGTACTCGACGGAGAGGATCATGGTTTGGAGACGGTCGGCCATTTTGCTGCAAGATTCGTGGAAAGGAGCGGAAGCGGCGCTGTAGAGGATGAAACCGCCGCCGTGGAAGTAAACGAGGATGGGGAGTTTGGACTCCGGCGGAATATTCCGGGGCTTGAAGAGACGGATGAAGGTTTTGTTGTTTGGGTTTAAAGGGATGTCTTTTGAAAGCTCCGTTGGGGGTAGTTTGGGGAAGTCACGGTGTCTGGTGAGAGACCCATCTGAGTTAAGTGTAATGTTGAGGAACTTGAATGGGTCGCTTGAAGGTGGAGGAGCTTCCATGGATGCTTCAGAGAGATAGAGATAGTTTCTGTGGCGAAGTGTGTGTGATTATGAAGAAGGATTTGGAAGCTAAAGATCTGAGAGGTTGAAAAGATCAACGTTTTCATTCAAAGTTGTAGTTGGATTTGCCTAGATTAGAATGCTATCCATTAATAGTGGCTTAAGATCAGAAGTCATTATTACATGGACACCAAATTGTAGAAGCAAACTTAATCTAACGGCTCATATCTTTGTGTACCATAATAGACGACCCAGAAGTTAATGTGCATTAACAATATGACATCCTCTTTTCCCCTTATCCAATGAAACTTGTTTTCTCGTGTTGTCTAATGTCATTGTTCAAGTGTTTGTTTGACTCAAAGACCTGTTTTACAGTTTAGCTTAACGTGCCAGCCTAACAACGGAACAAACAAAGCTAACATTAGGAAAAGAGAGTAACGTACACGTAAACACATGGTTAAGCTGCCAAATAGTAATTAATTTGACACATGTGGTGACCAATAGAATTTAAAGTTATAATGTCAACCCTATTAGTAACTAGCAATGAGTCCAATACAAGAAACACTAATAATTAGAGCACTTCAACCAATCCCAGAAATGGATCAACAAAAATTCAAATTCACAGGAAAATTTGCATGGCATAAATTCATATCAAAGTTTTTCATTCAGTTATTTGATCTTGTAGACTAGTCTCTCAATCATTACACCACAAAACTGAAACCTACAGAGTGACTGTCCATGCAAATTTGGCGGTGGCTAGTGCTTTTTTATTTTATTTTCAAAAGACAGCAAGTGAACGGTGCCGGTGTGGCTGGTGCCTTGATATCCCATGTGTCATGTATAGTCCCAGAATCACATAGATTGCATCGTCGAATCTTTTAGTAAGTAACGTCAACAGTATTGTATAATTCAGAAAGAACACATCCACAAGCGTTATACTAGATGAATACGACACATGCATGCATGTCTCTTTTGTTTAAACGTTAAACGTTACAAATTTAAAATTTTTTTGCACCTCAAATTTTTCATACCAGAAATTAGGTAAGAAGTTAAGCTTCCAACTTTCCATAAATGTGCATGATAACTGATAAGAAACAAAAGTGTCGACTAGTTTAGTTGTAACCTCTAGGTGTTAATGGAAATCACCGAACAACTCATACCATCGTGAAAGTTTTCGAGCTTGCTTCTCCAACTTATAAAATATCTCTATTTTAAAAATATGAAAAATGCATGAATGAGCTATATTATTAAGCCATTCTCCAATTCCTTTAACAGTCCGTGCAATGGAACTCTCAATAGTTCCGGCCGTGTGTACGATCCTCTTTTTTCTTGTATCTCTCTTCTTTTTCTCCACCGCAAGAACTCGGAGGAACTCCAGATACGGCGTCAACGGCCAAGGAGGCTCACTTCCGCCGGGTCCTCCGGGACTCCCATTGGTCGGAAACATGTTCCAACTAGGGTTCAATCCTCACCGTTCACTTGCTGTCTTTTCGAAAACTTACGGACCTATAATGAGTTTAAAGCTGGGAAGGTCAACCGCAGTGGTTATATCTTCACCAGAAGCAGCTAAAGAGGCACTTAAAACACACGACCATCTCTTGTCTGCTCGAACCTTTAACGACCCGATCCGAGCCTTTGATCACCATAAACATTCCGTTGTCTGGATTCTGCGTCAGCTCGTTGGAGGTAATATATAAAATAACTCTATCTTTGTTTAGTTTGATCAAACTAGTAACTCTACCTATCTATCTATAATCATTTGTATAAACCACAACAACTAAACCAAAATTTAATTTGGTTGGAATGATTCTCGTATTTATATATATGTGAGAATAAAAAATTTAACCTGAAACTATATAAAGATGTAACTTTCTAAAGATAACAAAGTCCAAAATATTATATACATTATTTAATTTGATTACTACACATATGATACAATAGTCACGACTCTGTTGAAGTTCTGTTTGTATTCTTAAGGTTTCTGAAGAAGATAATAGTGCAAAATTTGTTATCACCGCAAAACCTAGAGGGTATTCAATCTATAAGGATGAGAAAGGTGGAGGAACTTGTGAGCTTAGCAAAACAATTTTGCGAGAGAGGAGAGGCTATTGACTTGGCTCGTGCTTCCTTCCTCACATCTTTCAATATAATCTCAAATGCTCTATTTTCCGTTGATTTGGCCACGTATAACTCAAACTCGTGTGTCGATTTTCACGGAACGGTGGTTCATCTTGTGGAGATATACGGGATACCCAACGCAGGAGACTATTTCGAGTTTCTGAGGTTTCTTGACCTACAAGGTAGCCGAAAAGAGGCGATGCTCTGCATAGAGAAACTATTTAGGGTTTTCCAAAAATTCATTGATGATCGTGTGGCCAAAAGATTGTCTCAAACAGAGGCCTCGAGTAGTATCGATATGTTAGATACCCTTCTAGATATTTTACAACAAAACGAAGAAGAATTCACCATGAATGATATGAAGCACTTGTTACTAGTAAGTCTTGCGTAAACACCAATGGTACAAAAAAAAAAAAAATTCGGATATTCGGCTATGTTTGATTTTTCTAGATTTAGAGAAACAAAAATGTTTGAATTTTTATAAATTTTAGTTCAGTTTTTAAGTTCAGTTCAGTTTTGGTTTTCGCGTTTCAGATAATATGCCCAGGACTAACTAGCTCTTTCAAACATATCTATTTATGTGACAGGACGTGTTTGTTGTGGGCACGGATACAAACTCTAGTACAATGGAGTGGGCAATGACGGAGTTACTCCGTAACCCGGAGAAGATGGTCAGAGCTCAGAGTGAGATACGGCAAGTGATAGGTGAAAACGGTTTTGTTCAAGAATCTGATATCCCCAGGCTGCCTTACATGCTAGCAGTTGTAAAAGAGACTCTTCGTTTGCATCCTCCAGCTCCTTTGATCCCTCGAAAATCTGAATCCGATGTCCTAATCTTTGATTTTCTCGTTCCAAAGAACACAAAGGTTTGTTTCATACTCGTTTCATCACCTTTAGCGAACTTGGGATGCACGTTAACGCTTTTTGGTTAGGCATACAGGCTTTTTGTTCGTTTGATATATAATAACAAAGAGAGAAACATAAGTTTGTTTGGGTTTGAATACTAGGTTTTCGTGAACGTTTGGGCAATGGGACGAGACTCGAACCTGTGGGAGAATCCAATGAAGTTCGAGCCTGAGAGGTTCTTGTTACGTGAAATCGATGTAAAAGGCAAAGATTTCGAGCTGATACCGTTTGGATCAGGACGAAGGATGTGTCCAGGAATCTCAATGTCATTGATGACAACGCCTATGGTGCTTGCCTCTCTTCTCTATTCCTTTGACTGGAAACTTGAAGACGGTGTCGTCCCTGGAAACATGGACATGAGTGAAGTCTTTGGTCTTACTTTACACAAAGCCAAACCTCTCTGTGCTATACCCATCAAGAAACCTACTACATCATCGTCTTAGCACTTTCCATACTATTATTTTCTTTATAATAAGACTTCTCTTGTGGGTCACATTTGATATACTAGATGTTCAAAACACTCAATTAAAAAGGAATTATCAAAATTTAAATATCATAGAAATATGCTATAATATTCATCAAAACTATTTTTCTTAGCTTTTTAAAAATAATTTAACAGTGCTATTAATGAATGTCAAAAAAAAAAAATCATGGCACTGTAATAATAGTTTTACTGTTCGATTATAACTTCAAAAACTACTAGTATTTTTATGATAAAAATAATAGGAAAATCATCTCAAGCGGTAAGATTTTCTTATCATGAGGTGGTTAGGGCTTCAAGAAGCCTGGGTCTCCAAATTTATATTGGGCCTGTTATATAAAGCCCATAGATTACTATAAAGTCCACAATGTGAAATACAATTACTTAACATGATTGCATTAGCGTAATACTTGATTAAAAAATATGTAAATTTAATTCTAATGCTAATTGACTTTTATGTGGGAGAAGTGAGCTAAATCCTGAATCAGACACAACCTCTCTCTCCTCTCTTTCTCTCTCTCTCCCGCGCGCCCAAGTCGCCTCGCTTCTCCGATCGTCTCCCCTCTCTCTCTCTCTTTACTTTCGTCGTCTGAATCGTTCGCATTCTTCGCTTCTACAGTTGCTCCGCCTAAGGATTAGAGGCTCCCGTGCAGATTCGCTCTACTTCATCTCAGTCGCTTTCATATCTGAACACTTCTCCGCTCCGATCCGTACGTATTCTCTTCCGATTCGCGTAATGTACATATATTTTCAATACGAGTTTCAAAAATCTTCCTAATCGATAAGATCTGCGTATGTTCCATCTCTGATTTAGTGTTTACTGTGTTAGTAGATCCAAGTGAAGTGTATCGATTCTTGTGCATTGATCGGTACTCTGTATTCGTTTCCATCAACGTCAATGTAAGCTAAATACTTAAACTGAATGTTTAACATGTGGCAGGTGAGATAACTCTGCTGTGTATGACTTTACTCTCCATAAGTTGAAACAATGGACGAAGATGATGAAAGAAAGCTCGCAGAAGCTTCTGGTCTTCATCCTGATATACTTAGTCCTGTGGAGAATAGGATAGATGCGTTTGATACAGGGGATTCTGGTTTTGCTGCCAAGGATGATGCAGCTGGTAGAGACTTCAAGGATGATGACTTTGAACAAGTTTCTCTGCGAGATCAGGATAAGTCTGCAAACGAATCACATGGTGACCTTAAGGAACCTGGAAGCCCTTCAAATTCTGACCATGGGAGATCCTCGTTTGGTGGCACCGAAGGGGTTGCTTATCACTTGTCCGGGACTCAGGATACGTATGATTTGATGCCTATGGATGATGTGCAAAGTGACAGACTTTCTAGCCCTGGACCAGAGAGAGATTATTCCATGGCTCAGTCTATGTCTGCAACTAGCCTGGATTCTTCCCACCATCCAGAATCTGGATATTCACCGCAGAAGCCCAGGCCAAAGGCGACAACGTCAAATGTTTCTCCAGAACTACTGCATCTAGTGGATTCAGCCATCATGGGGAAGCCTGAAAGCTTAGACAAACTGAAGAATGTTGTTAGCGGTATTGATAGTTTTGACTCTGGAGAGGACCCCGAGAGCACTGCCTTCCTGGTTGTTGATTCGCTTATTGCCACCATGGGTGGAGTTGAGAGCTTTGAAGAGGATGAAGATAGCAACCCTCCTAGTGTCATGTTAAATTCTCGTGCTGCAATTGTTTCTGGTGAGCTTATTCCTTGGCTTCCTGGTTTAGGTGATAGCCTTCATTTTATGTCCCCGAGGACTCGCATGGTTCGCGGATTGCTTGTTATTTTACGGTCATGCACGAGAAACAGAGCAATGTGTTCGACGGCAGGGTTATTAGGGGTTTTGTTGCGATCAGTGAAAGAGATTATTTCCAAGGACGCTGATATGAAATGGAATGCTGCTTCTGTTTTTCTTCTATGCATTCAACATTTAGCTGGGCACTCCCTTAGTGTCGATGATTTACACAGGTGGCTTGAGGTTATAAAAACCACGCTAACAACACCATGGTCAAGTCAGTTGATGCTTGCTTTGGAGAAGGTAATGAGTGGAAAGGAATCAAGGGGACCTGCTTGTACCTTTGAATTTGATGGTGAAAGCTCTGGTTTACTTGGTCCCGGAGAAAGTCGTTGGCCCTTTACAAACGGGTACGCGTTTGCAACATGGATCTATATTGAATCATTTGCTGACACATTAAATGCTGCAACTGCGGCAGCTGCAATTGCTGCTGCCGCAGCAGCCAAGTCAGGGAAAACATCCGCAATGTCAGCTGCAGCGGCTGCGAGTGCACTCGCTGGTGAGGGTACTGCTCATATGCCACGTTTGTTCAGCTTTTTGTCCGCTGATAATCAGGGAATAGAAGCATATTTCCATGCTCAATTTCTGGTGGTTGAGAGTGGTAGTGGGAAAGGAAGAAAGTCTTCACTGCATTTTACCCATGCATTTAAGCCTCAATGTTGGTATTTTATTGGACTCGAGCATAGCGGCAAGCAAGGACTTCTGGGGAAGGCAGAGAGTGAATTACGGCTGTATGTTGATGGATCCTTGTATGAAAGTCGTCCTTTTGATTTTCCTCGTATATCCAAGCCTCTCTCTTTTTGTTGCATTGGCACAAATCCTCCTCCTACTATGGCTGGCCTGCAACGTCGCCGTCGTCAGTGTCCTTTGTTTGCGGAGGTGGGACCAGTTTATATATTTAAGGAACCGATTGGTCCTGAAAGAATGGCGCGCTTGGCTTCTAGAGGTGGGGATGTTTTGCCTTGTTTTGGCAATGGGGCAGGCCTCCCTTGGTTAGCTACAAATGAACATGTACGTAATAGTGCAGAGGAAAGTAGTCTTTTGGATGCAGAGATCGGAGGATATACTCACCTGCTTTACCACCCTTGTCTGCTGAGTGGGCGGTTTTGCCCAGATGCCTCACTTTCTGGAGCAGCAGGTGCCTATATATATACTCCCTTTTAACAAAATTTAAGATCAAATTGATAACGTTAATTCCCGAAATGATTTTGATATGCTTTATTATATGTTATCAGATTCTCATGGCTGATTCGTTATCTCTGTCTTTGATTTGCTCTCTCTCTCTCTGTCAATGGTTTTCTTTTCCCTTCATAAATTCCTTTCGTGATTTTGCTTCTTCGTCATTATCGTACAAACTTTGTGCTTCATTTTTCCGGCAATGAGACGGGAAATAGTGATTTTAACTTTTTTACTGTAGCTTGAACAAATCATTCTGATCTGCTTTTTTTTTTTTCTTTGTAAGGCACTCTACGACGACCAGCCGAGGTCCTTGGACAAGTGTATGTTGCCACGAGAATGAAGCCAGTAGAGTCCTTCTGGGCCCTAGCTCATGGAGGACCCATGTCTCTGCTTCCTCTAACTGTAAGCAACGTGAATCAAGATAGCTTGGAGCCATGTCCAGGAAACCATCCATTGTCTTTGTCCACAGTTACTCTTGCTGCACCTGTGTTTAGAATTATCTCAGTTGCTATTCAACATCCTGGGAACAATGAAGAGTTGTGTCGTACTCAGGGACCCGAGATCCTGGCCAGAATTCTGAGTTATCTTCTACACTCAATTGCATCCCTTGATAGGAAGCATGATGGAGTAGGAGAAGAGGAACTAGTTGCTGCTATTGTTTCTCTGTGCCAATCGCAGAAGATCAATCATGTTCTTAAAGTGCAGCTCTTCCGTACACTGCTATTAGATTTGAAAATATGGAGCTTGTGCAATTATGGTCTCCAAAAGAAGCTATTGTCATCTCTTCAGGATATGGTTTTCACTGAAGAAAAAGCTATGAGGAATGCAGATGCTATTCAGCTGCTTCTGGATGGCTGTCGAAGATGCTATTGGATGATTTCTGAGCAGGATTCCGTGACCACTTTTCCTCTTGACGGGAATACGCGTCAAATGGGGGAAGTTAACGCTCTTATCGATGAACTTCTGGTCATTATTGAACTTCTGATGGGAGCAGCATCTCCTTCTTTAGCTGCTGATGACCTCCGACGATTACTTGGTTTCATAATTGACAGTCCACAGCCAAATCAGGTAACACTTTTCCTTAGTGTTCTCCAGTTGCCACAATTAGACAATTAAAATAGGGAAGCAAATAATTTCTATGCCGGTATATTGGTTTTTATGTAAAATAGTCCAGTGGCCAACCTGTGAGTTTCTTTTTTTTTTCCTATTTTTTTATGCTCTCTGCCCCCCAATACTGTTCGGCTTGGATGCACGTTTTTTCTTCTGATTATCACATGCGTATCTAACTGGATATTCAATGTCAATTCGTCCTCCGCCAATTTCTTTGTTATGCAGTCCACTACTGGCATTTTAGCGTCCTTTGCAGGTTGCTTGCACTATCAATACCCATGAAAATAGATTCAGCGACAATAGTCATAGTGTGTATACTTGAATTCTGGAAAACCATCTTATAATAGTTTGCATGGTTAACTATGGATCACTTTGCTAGAGAATATTCAAGCATATTGTACGTTTCTTGTGTTGATGCTAGGTAAGGACCACTTTAATTGAAAATACGTCTTTTCTGACACTGTTCAAACCTTTTCGTATTTATAGGTTGCGAGGGTACTACACCTTATATATAGATTGGTTGTACAGCCAAATGCCGCAAGAGCTACGATGTTTGCAGAGGTATTTATAACATCTGGTGGGATAGAAACACTTCTTGTTCTCCTGCAGAGAGAAGCTAAAACTGGTGAGGGCAATGTTTTAGCTGGTAAGAGTGAAACAAGGTCATTGTCTGATCAAAGTGAAAAGAGACAGTTCAACGAGTCTGGTTCAGTAAAAAAGCCGGAATCTGATCCACACGATGATGAGATTAACATTGACCCTTGCGGTCCTGATGTAAATTCTGTTGAGGATGATAATTTAGGGTCTTCGGATAATTCAGAGTCAGTTCAACAAGGGAAAGAGGACAAATCTGTACCTGTCATTTGTGATAATGACTCCATTTCCGTGTCCAGTTTTATAACTCCTGAGAGATTATCGTCGGAAATTGGTGGTATAAGTCTTTCGATAAGTGCTGATAATGCAAGAAATAACGTGTACAATGTTGACAATAGCGATGCTGTTGTGGTCGGGATCATCAGATTGATTGGTGCTTTAATTTCTAGTGGCCACCTAACATTTGATTTGGGGGGCCGTTCTGATGTGACAAGTAACATCCTGGGAAGTGGGCTCCATGAAAATGGTGTAACAATGTTTGATGATAAAGTTGCATTGCTTCTATTTGCTTTGCTGAAAGCATTTCAAGCTGCTCCAAACAGGCTGATGACTGACAATGTTTATACAACTTTGCTTGGGGCCTCGGTATGCACTCTTGATATCCCATTTTATTTAATTTGTTTATGAACATTCTAGTCGCAAAGTATATAAGGTTTCTTTCCTGATTGCAATGGTACAAAGTCTCAGTGTGTTGCTACAGGGTTCTTTCGCTTCTTATTTTTTTTTACTGCTAAAAAGGTGTGAAACTTGATGAAAGTTGGTTTCAAATCCGGCTCTAAGAAATACTCTCTTTTTACCATATACTGACTATCATGATTTACTATGGTATTTTATGTGCGGTTCTCATTGGGGTGCTTTCTTGCAGATTAATGCTTCATCAACAGAGGATGGCCTTAACTTTTATGATTCAGGTCACCGCTTTGAACATTCCCAACTTTTGTTGGTTCTCCTGCGGTCTCTACCATTTGCGTCTAAAGATCTCCAAAGACGAGCACTTCAGGTATTAGTCAGTTGAAATATTTGCCCAGTTCCAAGGAATTCCTTGTAAAATTGCTTGAGATATTTTGAACTCTGGGTTGTATAAGTTTTAATCTACTAGGAAATATTATGAGCATTTTTGTTCCTTACAGAGCTGTCAGGAAGACTAATAAAGGTTCAGATTAGTAGCCTGAAATTGTATTGTGGACTGTCTTTAAACGCATTCACTTGTCCAGTATCCTCCACTTCTGAACTTGCTCTTGTTTTGTCAGGATCTTCTTTTTTTGGCTTGCAGTCATCCGGAAAATAGGAATAGTCTGACAACAATGGAAGAATGGCCTGAGTGGATCTTGGAGATACTGATCACGAACTATGAGGTACTTATCTAACCTTAGACCCTAGACCTTTTCCTTCATGATTGTTTTATTTCTAGTTAGGCGTACATCTTTTAAAAAGTGAGTAAATTGTAGAAGCATGTCCCAACAACAGCTCTGATTATTGTGTATACACAGAAGGATGCAGGGAAGCAGTCTGTTTCAGCTGGTTCTTCTGAGGTAGAAGATCTGATTCACAACTTCCTGATCATAATGTTGGAATATTCAATGCGGCAGAAGGATGGTTGGAAGGTAGATTTTTGTTTGAACTGTCTATTGGTTACACCTTAGCTCTCTCTCAAGCTACAATGTTTTAATTTTAATTACTTGCGGCATCTATTTCCTTCTTCAGGATATCGAGGCTACAATTCATTGTGCAGAGTGGCTGTCTATTGTTGGTGGATCTAGCACTGGGGAGCAAAGAATTAGGTATTTCTATGTACTTCTTCATCATTTTTTTTTTCCAAATTTTTGTTTTTGATTTGACTGCATTTTTATGTGCCATTTGCGAATTTCTCATATTTTCAAGCATTTTGTATGGTCATCTATTTATGTCATATCTCTTGCTGATCTTATCGTACCTAGTGAATCGTTCCTGTCTTTTTTCTAATCTTCTATTCTTTGAAGGCGCGAGCAGTCATTACCAATTTTCAAAAGAAGACTTTTTGGTGGATTGCTAGATTTCGCTGCCAGAGAACTACAGGCTCAGGTAACTCCGCTTCCTCATAATTTGTTGTCTTTATGATTTCGCTTGCAAGCAAACACTGATATAAAGCTTTTTTGGTGCTCTCATATTAGTCTTCTAAGAATATGTGTGTGTGTGTGTGTGTTCATCTGTCTTGTTATACTGGGAACTAGATTTCTTATCTATACAATCTTTTTTTCTTTTCCTCAACAGACTCAAGTTATTGCTGCAGCAGCTGCTGGGGTTGCTGCAGAGGGTCTAGCACCAAAAGATGCAAAGGCAGGAGCAGATAATGCTGCACAGCTTTCTGTTTTTCTGGTGGAAAATGCAATCGTGATTTTGATGCTTGTCGAAGATCATTTGCGTTTACAAAGCAAACAAACTTGTGCAGCAAATGCAGTTGATGCCTCCCCTTCTCCTCTATCTTTTGTTTCGCCCCTTAAAAATCGCACAAGCACACTGACAGCAATAGGGGAATCATCAGAGGTTCCTAGCAGTCGCGCTTCAGTGTCAAGTGATTCGGGAAAGGTCCCGTTAGATGTAAGTGGAGAACATTCTCAAACGCCTAATTTCTCTAAATTGGACTTTTCATCATGCTTTATAATTTTCAAATATTTTCTTATGTGTTGACCTGTTCAGCTTTTTATATGTCCTGACCAATTGTCAGCTTTTATAGTTTGGTTAATACCTCATTTTATGTACATTATCAGCTTTTCTCGTGCACTTTTATGTTATGGACACTCAAGTTATCTTGCCTTTTCTTTTCTTTCAGATACTCGCTTCAATGGCTGATGCAAGTGGACAGATTTCTGCAGTCACTATGGAGCGCCTTACTGCTGCCGTTGCAGCTGAGCCCTATGAATCTGTTTCATGTGCTTTTGTTTCATATGGCAGCTGTGCCATGGATTTGGCTGAGGGTTGGAAGAACAGGAGTCGATTGTGGTATGGTGTTGGTTTTCCCTCTAAAACTAGTTGTTTTGGTGGTGGTGGCAGTGGTTTGGACTCTTGGAAGTCTATTTTAGAAAAAGATGCTCATGGAAACTGGATTGAACTTCCTCTGGTTAAAAAATCTGTATCCATGCTTCAAGCTTTGCTGCTAGATGAGTCCGGACTTGGAGGTGGCCTTGGAATAGGTGGAGGATCTGGTACTGGAATGGGAGGGATGGCATCCCTCTACCAGTTGCTGGACAGTGATCAGCCCTTCTTATGCATGCTTCGAATGGTGCTTCTGTCTATGAGGGAAGAAGACTATGGCGAAGATAATATTTTGATGAGAAATGCAAGTCTTGAGCGCTCCTCTGGAAATTCAATTTCACTAGATAACGGTTCTCAGATGTCTATGCGACAGTCACGATCAGCATTATTGTGGAGGTAGAGTGAATGACATATATATTTTTTCCCTTTGTTGCCAATTAGTTATACATCTGCTTAGATACTTTTTGTTAGCATTTTGGAGCCGAGACAATATGATGCTCTGAGTTCAATTGTGTTCCCAAGTCACTTGTAGGTCACTCAAGCTGATGCTACGTGGCATATAGTATTTTTCATTGAATTATTTGCAAAGAATTTTAAAATATGGTATCAGATGCTTGATTTTAGTTATCAATGGATATTTGGCCTGGTTCTGCTGTTTATCAGGAGAAGTTTGACTTTTTTTTTGTTTAATCTCACAGTGTGCTTTCTCCTATCCTAAACATGCCAATATCCGATTCAAAGAGGCAGAGAGTTCTAGTTACTGCATGTGTTCTCTATTCTGAGGTTAGTTCATCCCTAAATCTGGTTGGCATGCTTAATGATGTTCTGGTCTCCAATCTTCATGTTGCTAGAGGGATTGTTAAACATCTTCCCCTATTTTGCTTCTCATGCTATCCTTTCGTTCATTTTTTGGGGGGTCTTATTTCTTCACAAATCTTTATAGGTATGGCATGCTATCAGCAGAGACAGAAAACCACTCCGTAAGCATTATATAGAGGCCATTGTACCACCATTTATTGCAGTCCTCCGGAGATGGAGACCACTTTTGGCTGGCATCCATGAACTTGCCACTGCTGATGGTATGAATCCCCTTGTCGCTGATGATCGTGCCTTGGCTGCTGATGCTCTCCCCGTCGAGGTAGCAAAAAATGTTAACATTCCCTTAGTTATATGTTTCTAGAATGGCCATTATTCATTTCTAGTTGCTGCGATGCTGCTTGAGCCCTTAAATTTTTACCTTAAGGGTTATGTTAGGTTTGGTATTTTTGTTTCTTGGTTTATCCTATTGAGCTACCCAAATCTATCTGTTTAGGGCGCTCTTTCTATGATAACTCCGGAGTGGGCTGCTGCTTTTGCATCACCACCTGCTGCAATGGCTCTGGCTATGATAGCTGCAGGGGCAGCTGGTTGGGAAGCGCCGCCACCTCCTACACCTTCACATCTTAGGCGCGACTCTTCAATGCTTGAGCGTAAGAGTGCTAAACTCCAGACCTTTTCAAGCTTTCAGAAACCGCTGGAGGCTACAAAAAATAACATACCACCTCGACCAAGGGATAAAGCTGCTGCAAAAGCGGCAGCTTTGGCAGCTGCACGAGATCTTGAACGGAATGCAAAGATAGGTTCAGGAAGAGGCCTAAGTGCTGTTGCAATGGCTACATCTGCGCAGCGGAGAAATATCAGT
Organism: Moricandia moricandioides; assembly: GCA_905132885.1. Taxonomy (NCBI): domain Eukaryota; kingdom Viridiplantae; phylum Streptophyta; class Magnoliopsida; order Brassicales; family Brassicaceae; genus Moricandia; species Moricandia moricandioides. The sequence continues at coordinate 226,234 of CAJHQQ010000029.1, forward strand.
GACATGGAGCGTTTACAGAGATGGAACAGTTCTGAAGCTATGGGAGTGGCATGGATGGAATGTCTCCAACCAGTGGACACAAAATCAGTTTATGGAAAAGATTTCAATGCTTTGTCCTACAAATTTATTGCTGTACTCGTTGCAAGTTTTGCTTTAGCACGTAATATTCAAAGATCAGAGGTTTGCTTTCAGCTTATGTCACACTTTATTGGTTTTCGAAAGGCGCATACTCTGACCCCACCTTTTGGTTCAACTTTCTCACCAGATTGATAGGCGTATGCAAGATGATATCATAGCGGCAAATCGCCTAAGCTTGGGAAGCCGTGGTTGGCGCAAACTAATTCGTTACTTGGCAGAGATGAGATGCTTTTTTGGGCCTTTTGGAGATGAGTTATGCAGTCCGGAACGTGTAAGTTCATTTTTATCTTTGTTAAAAAATTTAACACATGTTGAGAACTTTCCGAGTGACGTGATATAATTAAACATCCAGATTTTCTGGAAACTTGATTCTATGGAAAGTTTTTCGAGGATGAGACAGTGTATAAGGAGGAACTATTCTGGGACTGATCACCTCGGGGCAGCAGCAGACTATGATGATCAGGCAGTCACTAAAAGTGATAATGCTAGCAAGGGTTCTCCATCAAATCCTCCTGTTTTTGCTGCTGATGTAATATCGATGGAAATAGCATATGAAGATGATGAACATGGAGAGGGTGATCTTCTTGATGTCAAAGTCAATTCTGAAGAACATAGAAGGGAAAATGAAGACAGGATAGCTGGCTCACATGAGCATGCATCCAGAACTTCAGCAGGAACTAGTGATCCTAGACCTTCGAATGACCTTGAACTGGCCCGGGATTCTTCAGTAGTAGCAGCTGGCTTTGTTCCTAGTGAACTTGATGAAAGGATCCTTCTTGAGTTCCCCACATCTATGGTCCGGCCACTAAGGGTTGTGAAAGGAACCTTCCAAGTATGTTTAATTAACCTGAACATTTTAGATTTTCGACAATTAGCAAAAACGAATAGAGAGAAAAATTGGATACTAGCGCATTAGATTAGTTAGATACCGAGAAGTCAAGAACTGTGGCATGCCTATAATTGAGTCGAATTCCCAAATACGCTTTTTGTATGGCTTTCTGGTTGTTAATCATAACTACTTTGCCTTCTCAGATTACAACACGGAGAATAAATTTTATTGTGGACAGCAGTGAAAGCCAGCATATGACTGATCATTCAGATGGGTCTCAATTAGGTGACCAAGAAAAGGATCGTAGTTGGCCAATGTCTTCCCTTCATCAAATTTATAGCCGAAGGTAAAGTTTCATCATCAAAATTTTGTTTAGCTCGTTTATTCCTATTCACTACTTCATTTTATTATCTTTTGAATGGGTTATGTTCCATTGCTATTCGCCCTGGATTAGTGATTGTGATATATATTTTTTATTATTTCTCAGATATCTCCTGAGAAGGAGTGCCCTGGAACTCTTTATGGTTGACCGTTCTAACTTCTTCTTTGATTTTGGGGTCTGCATCTAAAACCCTTTCTACAAATGATATATGTATGTTATCAATCCCTAAACTGTAACCAATTACTTGTCCCAATTGTCTTATTTAACACTATAGAATACCGAGGGAAGAAGAAATGCATATCGAGCCATCGTTCAAGCAAGACCTCCTCACTTAAACAACATTTACCTAGCAACTCAGGTTTGTAGTTCTTTTCCTTACCATCTTCTTTCGTTTCGATTTTAATTACTCTTGGTCCTTGTTGTTCTTCAATGGGGGATTGCTAAAGCATATGCCTAAGCTGAGTCACTTTCTGTCCTGTGCTGCAAACTTACATATATTGTTACCTCTTTAGAGGCCGGAACAGCTTTTGAGAAGAACTCAGTTAATGGAGCGCTGGGCTAGATGGGAGGTACCGATAAACAGCAGATTCACACTTGTCATGCAAATTTTTATTTCTTTTCTGAGAATAACGTGTGATAGAGAAAATGCCCATCTGGATAATATCTGCAGATTAGCAATTTCGAATACTTAATGCAGCTTAACACGTTGGCTGGTCGTAGTTACAATGACATTACTCAGGTAAATCTTGTGCTCTTTAGCGTTTTCTGTGAACTTATTAATGTCGTTTCTTCCTTAATAAAATATCTTATTCTTTGCAGTATCCTGTTTTCCCGTGGATTATTTCTGACAATAGTTCAGAAAGTCTGGACCTTTCAAATCCATCTACCTTCAGAGATCTTTCCAAGGTAGTTTCCGTTGCAGTTTGCTTCTAATTTTTCGTTCTAGACCTGTATATGATGGCTTATAAATTTAGAGAATCTTGTTGTGATGTGGGTCTGTATATGTTCAGCCAATTGGTGCATTGAACCCGGAGCGGCTGAAAAAATTTCAAGAGCGATATTCTAGCTTTGAAGATCCAGTCATCCCCAAATTTCACTATGGCTCGCATTACTCAAGTGCTGGAGCAGTAAGTTCTCTTCTCTGTAAAATCCTGCAACAACTACATTCCCAGTATAAAGTGTGTATTCCTCTGAGTCTTGGAAGAAAGACAATGACACTATTTTTGATGTAGCTGGATGAAGTTTGTAGACATTTTGATATGTTATCATTATTATCTCATGTGCGCAGGTGTTGTATTATCTTGCAAGAGTTGAACCGTTCACAACCCTGTCAATTCAACTTCAAGGTGGAAAGTTTGATCATGCAGACCGCATGTTTTCAGACTTTCCCGCCACTTGGAATGGAGTTCTAGAGGACATGAGTGATGTGAAGGAGTTGGTAAGTATTGGTTTCCCTAAATCATCAAATAGATTTCTTTATCCGCCTCTTCCTCAGCTGCTCATCCATATTTTGCATTGCAGGTTCCAGAGTTGTTTTATCTCCCCGAGGTGCTCACCAACGAAAATTCAATCGACTTTGGTACAACACAGTTGGGAGAAAAACTTGGTATTGTGGTTCTTTTCCTTGTCAAAGCTAAAGTTTATTCCTGGCGGGTGAAAATTTCATTATCTGATGCGTTTTTGTATCTATCAGATGCTGTAAAACTCCCTCCTTGGGCGAAAAACCCAGTGGATTTTGTACATAAGCAACGAAGGGCTCTTGAAAGCGAGCATGTATCTGCACATTTGCATGAATGGATTGATCTCATATTTGGGTAGGTCCCCCCACCAACACGTTTTCCAATAACTTGGTTGCCTCCTTGTATCGAATGTCCAACAAAATAATCACAATAAATTTTCTTTGTATTCTAAATTTTTTGTACGTTAACTTATTCATTTAGATATAAGCAACGTGGCAAAGAAGCTATAGTGGCAAATAACGTTTTCTTCTACATTACCTACGAGGGGACTGTTGATATTGATAAGATCACAGACCCGGTAAGGCAACTTTGTTATACTGTTGGAGTTGCTCAGTTACAGTAAACATGTTTTCGTGACTTACCTGTGAATATGTAATGAAGGTACAACAACGTGCTACGCAAGACCAAATAGCTTATTTTGGGCAAACACCGTCCCAGCTATTAACTATTCCTCACATGAAAAGGATGCCGCTGAAAGATGTCCTACAGATGCAGGTTACTTCAAGTGTCATTTTGGTTTTGCAATTTCACTCTTAATAAACACCTCTTTTAATCATTACCATTTCTCTGAGGGTGGATTACTGAAGGTGAATAGGTTCCTTAACAACTTTTATCACAATGAATAGTGTTTTGTTACAGAGGTCTGTGTCATAAGGTTTAGCAAGGAGTTTTCTTTGTCTACCATATGCTATGTGAATATAGGAGATTCTACTGTACAGTTTTCTTAGAGAAAGTTGAGACAGAAATATCTTACGTACTATATACCTCTGTGCTAAATTTGCTATTTGACCATGAGAGTTATTTTGAATTTTTGGCAGACCATTTTTCGAAATCCAAAAGAGATAAAACCGTATGCGGTCCAAAATCCGGAACGCTGCAACTTACCAGCCTCAGCCATTCAGGCATCTTCAGATGGTGTTGTCATTGTGGACATGAACGTGCCAGCAGCTCGTATTGCACAGCACAAGTGGCAACCAAACACCCCTGATGGTCAAGGCACTCCTTTCCTCTTTCACCACGGGAAGGCAACAGCAACGTCGACTAGTGGTGGATCATTGATGCGCATGTTCAAGGGTCCAGATAGTTCCGGAACTGGTGACTGGCAATTTCCCCAGGCACAGGCGTTTGCCTCATCAGGAATCAGAAGTTCGTCCGTAGTTGCTATTACAAGCGATGGCGAAATAATAACAGGTAAAAAGGAAGCAGTCCCAATTAGTGTGTATTGGTAATGTATTTACAGAAATCTTCTGTGTTTCTTATAGGTGGACATGCAGATAACAGTATCAAGCTAGTCTCATCTGATGGAGCAAAAACCCTGGAAACAGCTTTTGGGCACTGTGCCCCTGTTACATGTCTGGCTCTGTCTCCAGATAACAACTTCCTTGTGACGGGTTCACGGGACTGTACTGTTTTGCTATGGAGAATTCACAAGTCTTTTACTTCTCGAACAAGCGTTTCTGAGCCATCAACTGGCTCTGGAGCGCCTTCATCCGCAAACAACACGAATCTGGCCAACACGAATAAAGGCAAAAAGTGTCGCATTGAAGGGCCAATACAAGTGCTCCGTGGCCACCGAAGAGAAATCGTTTGTTGCTGTGTCAGCTCAGATCAAGGAGTGGTTGTTTCGTCCTCCGAGTCCTCAGATATTCTACTGCATTCCATAAGAAAAGGAAGACTGATCAGACGATTGGTTGGTGTGACGGCTAATTCTCTTTGCATTTCATCTGATGGGGTTATAATGGCATGGAGTAGCTCGGAGGGTTCTATTAGCGTCTTCACCATTAATGGAGTTCTGATTGCGAAAGCGAAACTTCCTTTCTCTTGTAACATAAGTTGCATGGAAATGTCTATGGATGGTCAAAACGCCTTGATTGGGATGAACTCATGTTCCAGCATGGATTATTCGAGCAGTAACGAAACAACAAAAGATAGCAACGAAATCGAGAGAGTGGATGTTTCATCTCCTTCAATTTGCTTCCTCAACTTATACACACTACAGGTACAAATCTGAGCTCCTTGATAAGAGAGACGTAAACTAATCCACGGGGGGTGTTTATTATCTTGTCTAAACAATTTGTTCTGTAGGTATTCCATGTGCTGAAGCTTGGTCAAGGGCAGGATATAACCGCACTGGCTCTGAACGTTGACAACACAAACCTATTAGTGTCCACGGAAGATAAACAGTTGATAATCTTCACAGATCCGGCTGTAAGTTTAGTAATTTATCTATTGCCATTTGAGCCTGGTTCATATAACCTGCATAAAAGCATCATCCTTGATGGGTTCTTTACATTAGTTTTTCAAAAGCACAAATAATTGATATCGTTAGTCATCATAGTTAATGGTAAAACCATGTGTTACTTGCAGTTAAGCTTAAAGGTGGTGGATCAGATGCTAAAGCTTGGGTGGGAATGAGAGAAACAAACCAATTTGATTAAAAAAAAGAGCTGGCGTAAACTGAGGTTTGAATACTCGGAAGCTGTATAAATCGTAAAATGAGATGGACATGGTTTGGTCTGTCTTGTCGTGTGTAACATATGTAAAAGTATGTTTAGCTTCAGTAAACTTATACCGCCCGATTGTCTAGTGACCGACAACTGTTTTTTTTAGCTCCATGGTTATTTTGGAGATGGTTTAGATCAAAGGCTTGTTGAGTTTGTTGAGGTTATCTACACACTAAAGGTTGAGTTTGTGTCTTTGCTTCTTTCAATAGATTTGTTCTTTTTCGGCTTTTTTTTCATCTGTAAGAAAATGGCGTTCTTTGGTTGATTGACTTGATTCTATTATATTCATTTTGTTCAGAAACATTAATCTCATGAACCAAATCGTTTATAACTGAATCTATTCTCTGATACAGTATTCAAAATTTATTATTAGGAACTTTTGAAAGGCACATAAATTTGAAAAATTATTAAGCAAATAAAATCTCTTACCTAATTGTTTGGAAAATGTTATAAAGAGTATCCATATATACATACATTGGAAAGTCTTTTAAAATGTTATTGGGCTAAAGATATGGCCCTAGGCCCAATTTGTTCTCCTGCAAGGTTAATAAAACAAGGCAGGGCTGCCACTCGAATTCGTTAAAGAGATGGGAGAGAGAAAAACTACCTAGCTGCTCACGGCGGACCGGCGAGACTCCCTCCGCCGCCTGATCGTTCGAAGCAAGAGGCACTTCCTTCCAAGCTCCGTATCCTCATGAACTACACCTCTCCGTCTCCCCACGGTAATATATCTTCGCCATTATGTGTTTGTGAATTCTCTATGTCACTGTACATCCTCTTCCTTCAGATTCTACTAAACAAGTTGTTGACAAGAAAGTAAATAATACTAAAGATAGAGTAGATTCTGCTGCCAAGGTATAGTTTTTTTCGATAAATTTTAACTTTTTTTTTCTTTGCTTTGCGAAAGTATGAAACTTTTAAAGTTTAAGCAAAAAAAAAAGTATGAAACTTTATGTGATGTAATCAGAATGTCAAGCTTGGAAGTGACATAAAGTCGGAAGCAAAGGTGGTTGAAGAAAGATATGCTGACGGCTACACAACCTCTTCTGATCAGGAGAATGATGTAATGTTGAACAGAGGAGATGAAAAGAAGAAGAAGAAGTTAAAGAGAAAGAGGAATCAGATAAAGGACCTTCGATTCGAACAGGAGCTTGCGGAGTTGGATGGTCAATCTAAAAGGAAAGAACGCAAGAAGAAGTGAAGTTTTGTAATGACCATCCGTGTAAGATATGTTTGAGTTTGATGACTTGATTGGAGTGTCCCTACTTTGATGCAGGTATTGGGATGCCAAGAAGCAGAAAAAGAATCAAGGAAAGATCGAAGATACTCTTAGAGAAAACTTCCCGAAGCATGAACAGATTAAGTTTGGTGATGTGGTGCAAGCTCCACTAAAACTAGCTGTTGTTCCAAAGGTAGTCTCACTATAGTTTCTAACTGTAAAAATCTCAGGAACATAGCTTCTGTTTTCTGGTTCAAAATGGGTGTTTATGTGTTTAACTGACAGGCACGAAAGACTCCTATGAGTGCTTCCAAGGAGAGGCTGCGATTAGAGGCCATTGAAGCTTATAGGTCTCGAAATGGATGGACCTCAAGACCTGGTGTTCAGATTCCTGCGGTGGCCATGGAATAAGATGCCTCATCAACTCAGTTTTGTAGTGTGACTCCTCTGTTTTATACATTATCGTGTGTCCCCTTCGGATTTGTTATCTTACTAGAAACATTATGTTACTGGAGTCAATCCACAAATTTCATTTCTTATTTGAGTAAATCTCTCAAATAAATATTTATAAATATTTATGAAGTTTTTGTCATTTCAATGAAAAAAATAACCAAAATAAATCTTTTTATTTTAGTCTATCTTAGGATATTCCTCTCCTTATTTCTTACGGATCTATCACAAAAACCCATCAATGTTTGGCTTAACGCTCACACACTATGCTTCTATGAGAATTTGCAGGCAGTATAACGATTTACCAATGTTGCATCACATGAGACATGAAGCAGGTATTATTAAAGTGTGGCAAGTGTTCTAGTGAAATCAAGTACTTGTCCTCGGGATTGCATGGAGGTGGAGCCCTCCTTCGATGTGAAGCGTAAGCATTCTCTTGTAATGCACGTTGCTCTTCTCATCAGCCATTTTGAAGCGGAAGAAGTGAAGAAGCGCCATTGATACTATCTTCATTTGCCGGTATGCAAAATCCTTGCCAAGACAGATTCTTGGACCAGCCTACATACACAGTCAAGTAAACAAAACATCTCAGGTATTAAAAGAGAATGTCTTTACTCTTAACTACATGCATAGATTGTCTGCAATGAGAGTGTGCATACATGAAAGCTTATGAATTTGAATGGCGATTCTGGTTGGAACACGCCATCCTTAAGCCATCTCTCTGGCTTGAATTCCTCAGCATCTTGGCCCCAAATATAAGTCATCCTTCCCATTGCATAGGATATGTAGTAGACGTTATCCCCTTTGGTCACTCTATGTCCATCTGGAAGTATATCATCATTTTCTGCACACCTCGTGTCCTTTAAAAGGGACCAAAGAAGTGTTAAATCCTCATTGGTTTGGTTCCATTAGCTCTTGAAAGATGTTTAATCACATAAGAATATTTAAAGGAGTATTCATTTTTTTTACCACAGGCACAGAAGGATAAAGCCTCAAGGTCTCAGACAAAGCTGCATGGAGATAGTGCATCTGATCAAGAGCCTCTTCATTTATACTTTCAACGAAACCATTTACATCGGTTGTTTTCTCATGACTTGATGTCACGTCTCTGATTTCTTGTACGATTTTCTCCTGAACAAGTGGGTTTTTGCAGAGCATGTACAAGAACCAAGAGAGAGATGCCGCGGTTGTGTCCTTCCCAGCAATCATAAAGCTCAAGATTATATCCCTCAGGTACTTATCATTCATGTTCTCCGGATCTTTCTCACTCTCCACTAGAAATCTTGATAATATGTCCTCTCTAACAGCCTAAGGACAAGCCATACATTTTGGTTTAACATTCAATCAAAACAAAGAGATGGTTAAACTTTAGAGAGAACTCACAGTGTTCTGTTCCTTAGCAAGCTCTTTCCTCTTAGTGGTAATGAGTCTATAAACAAACTTATCTATAGTAGCAATGCTCTTCTTGAGTCTAGCTTGTGATCCGATGTTGAGAAACCATTTGAGCTTCCAAAGCGGATCAATGAATCTCAAACTAGTTACATCGTTACCTTCATCAAAAGCTTCCATGAACTCTTCCCCTTCTCTGCTAAACCCATCCAAACACTTTAACTCCACACCAAACCCAACTTTAAAGATCGAATCCAGTGTACATCTCATCAACATATCCTAACAAAACAAAAGTACCCTTTTGAGAAAGTTTCCAAATTTAGAAAGCCAACAGAGTCTGAAAACTTACCTGAGCATCAAAAGACTTTCCAGAGAGACTAAACTCCGAGACAAAACCAACAAGCTTACAAGCATTTGTCCTAAAAACAGAGCAGCTAAAGTCTCTTAAAACCCTAGCAGAGAACTCAAAGCTAGCAAGCTTCCTCTGCTGTCTCCACTTCTCTCCATCAACAGCGAAGATACCATGTCCCAAAAGATCACCAAGATTCTCACGACTGTTTTGTCCTTTGCTGTAGTTATCAAACCTTGTCTTGAGTATATGCTCCACGTTCCGAGGATCAGCAGTTAGTATCTCGCTCTGTCCTAGACCCAAGAACCTGAAAGTTGGCTTCTTTCTTGCGATCTCCGTCTCGTGGTCGTATAAGTCGTCGCGGTGGAAGAAGAGGTCAAAGATGGTGGCGTGTACTGGAGGGTACTCCTTGTTGTGTATGGATTTTCCGGTGAAGATTCTGATCATTAGATAGATTATGAAGGATAGAACGATGAAGATTGTGGTTGCTACTACGATAGCTATGCTTGCCAAAATCTCCATTTTTTTTCCTCTGCTTCCGAGATTTTTTTCGGTTTCAGTCTTTCCGTTGGCAAGTCATTAACCACAAGGAAGACAAATGTCACGTCGCATAATGAAGATGATCATAAACTCTTTGAAAATGTTAGGTCCATTATGAAAATGTAGGCCTTCTTAGACGGATTCGAACCCTCTTTCCCGCTCAGAGGGTTATAAGCTTTCAATGATATTTAACTTTTGGGTCTTCTTCGATTTCATCAATTTTTAATCCACTAGAAATTTTTCTTTGATATGATTCGTCTCTTTAAGGCCTAAAAGTAAGGCCCATTATAAAGTGTAGCCCTTCTAAAACGAGTTGGAGCCCTCTCTTATATAGAGGTTTATAAACTTATGAATGATATCCAAATAGATTCCTCTCTCAAAGGCCCTAAACCAAGGCCCGTAATAAGAACGCAGGCCTTCTAAAATGAGTTCTAACCCTCTTTCTCACATAGAGGCTTATAACTATGAATGATATTCAACCTTTGCGTCTTTTATTCGTTCCATATTCAGTTCTTTTAATTCACAGGTAATTCTGATTCGATTTGATTCCTCTCGGACATGAATTCATCCGAGCAAAACATGGTAAGTGAAGCCTGTTCTGTCGTTTTTGATTCTGTGTTCATTTACTACCACTATTGAATTGAATTCGGAATATTTGTTTTTTGTTAGATATGAGTTTCTTCAGAGGTATAATCGATTCGTTTAGCTCAATCTTCACCGAAGAAGACAACAATCATCGTTACGAAGAATCTAAGCACGATCCTACCTTGTCATCTTCATCTAGCTCCATGAACATTGTCGATGGAGCTCTGGTTACTAACGAACGGGTTGCGTATAAGCTGAAAGGATACTTCGATTTGGCGAAAGAGGAGATCGCTAAAGGTGTTAGAGCAGAAGAGTGGGGTTTACATGACGACGCAATTCTTCATTACAGAAACGCTCAGAGGATCATGAGTGAAGCTACGTCCACGCCTTCTCCTTCGTATATCAGTTCCAAGTAATGTTCTTTTTCAGATTTGGAGTTCTTTGTTTTGATTTGTGTGTTGACTTATGTATATGGTAGTGAGAAGGAGAAGGTGAGGTCGTATAGAGAGAAGATTTCTAAATGGCAGAGTCAAGTATCTGAGAGATTGCAAGCTCTTGGTAAGCGTGCAGGTGATGATGATACCTTCGATTTTTTTATGGACAAGTGAGTTGACATTGACATTAGATTGGTTTGCTTGTTTCTGACATCAATGGCGTTCTTGTTTTAGGTGTTGGAATGTCTGAGAATAAGGTATTGTCTTTAGTTCTTTCTCTTGTTTCTGTTCCTTTAGGAGAATGTGATGTTTGTAGATTTTAAGTGATATGTTTCTGTAGTGGGATTGATTCATATGATGAATTCATCCTTTCTGATTCTTGAATATGTAGAGAACTTTACCATCTCCTTCTTCGACTTCAGTTTCCTCTACAGCGTCTAATAGAAGAGTATCATCACAAAAGGGTTCGCTTCCCAGAGGTGGCGTTGGAATGGCGAGAATCCCTAGAGATGCTACCACAAACCCAAAACCTGCTAAAGAATCTGGAAGCGGATACGATGATAAGTTAGAAGAGATGATAAACACAACAATAGTGGATAGGAGTCCATCTGTGAAGTGGGATGATGTTGGTGAGTGCCATTGTTATGCTTTCCTAATTGTTTTGCTTTTTCATAGCTATATGTGGAATCACACTTATGCTGAACTATTGCAGCTGGACTTGATGGAGCTAAACAAGCTTTATTGGAGATGGTTATTTTACCAGCTAAACGAAGAGATTTGTTCACTGGTCTCCGAAGACCAGCTAGGGGTAAAATTTGCAGGCTTGGTTTCTTCTTGATCTTATCCTGTGCCCTCCTTGTTGAAAGTTCTTCTTTGTTAGGTCTGCTTCTCTTTGGGCCACCTGGAAATGGAAAAACAATGCTTGCCAAGGCAGTTGCTTCCGAGTCACAGGCAACATTCTTCAACGTCTCAGCATCTTCGTTGACATCAAAATGGGTATGTGCTTAGCGTAGTTTTGTTTCTTCTTTTGTAATAGGACTTTTCGTTTCAGATATAGTCAAATTGACTTTCATGTACTGTGTCAGGTGGGTGAGGCTGAAAAGTTAGTTAAAACGTTGTTCCAAGTTGCAATATCCAGACAACCGTCTGTGATATTTATGGATGAAGTATATACTTTCCCCCCTCTTTCCTGTCTTATATGTTGACTAATCAAAACACCTGTTCTTTCCAAAGTTCTAGTAAATACCATATAAGTCCTATTTGAAAGAAAGTGCTCCCTGGAAAAATGGCGCCCTTGTAAGTTGCAGCCATTGGAATTAACCGTGCTTGTTTTGTTGTATTGGTATATGAAGATCGTTGTCGTGATTTACTGATCCACTTATTGCCACTTGTAGATCTCAATGTGTTTGTTTTACTCTGGTTTTCAGATAGATAGTATAATGTCTACAAGGTCGATCAGTGAGAATGAAGCAAGCAGAAGGTTGAAATCAGAGTTCCTTATCCAGTTTGATGGTGTGACTTCTAATCCTGATGATTTGGTTATTGTCATTGGTATGCTTCCTGCTCATTCAACCTTCATCAAATCCAATCTTCACTCTGTTTAGCCATCATGTCTGATATATATATGCTTGAACTGCAAAAAAGATCTCTGAGTATCAGTTTACATCTGTTATGTTTTTCCTTATTTTGATGTAATATGGTTGCAGGAGCTACTAACAAGCCACAGGAGTTGGATGATGCAGTGCTTAGAAGATTGGTAAGAACATTATCACCTCCAGGATTTTCATCTCCACACCAATCCCTATGAAAGAATCTGATTATTAAATGGTTGAATTTATCACTTTGTTAGGTAAAAAGAATATATGTACCATTGCCGGATTCAAACGTCAGAAAACTACTTTTTAAAACTAAACTGAAGTGCCAGGCTCATTCTCTATCCGGTGGCGACATTGAAAATATCGTCAGAGAAACCGAAGGCAAGTTTTGTAGAAGAAACACAGATGTATTAACTGTTAAGGAGTCTAAGTAAACTAATAAGCATATAAGCTTCCTTATGGTACAGGATACTCAGGAAGTGATCTACAAGCATTGTGTGAAGAAGCTGCAATGATGCCAATAAGAGAACTCGGTGCAGATATTCTCACCATCCAAGCAAATAAAGTATTATACCAACCTCTTCTAAACTCTTTAAGTCTTGCAAAACAATTTTGAAGTTTCTTTGAGTTGAAAAGGTTTGTTTGTTTGTTTGTTTACAGGTGAGACCGCTAAGATATGATGATTTTCGGAAATCAATGGCAGTGATAAGACCAAGCTTGAGTAAAAGCAAGTGGGAAGAGCTTGAACGTTGGAACTCAGAGTTTGGCTCTAATTGAATCACTTCTTGTAAGTAGTATAGTGTTGATTACTCTTGTAAATTGTTCAGAGTTGTGTTTCTAGAAAAAAAAAAAGTCAAACGATCAAAGCTTCAAAGAGGAGGAAACAGTTTACTCTCCTATGAACTAACCCAAATTTAATTTATTTACAATGTATCAAGTTATGTCGTAAAACATATGAATTATTATGATCTTCTGAAACCATAAACAGTGGTTTGTTTACTGTAAAATTGCTTAAAGAGTGTAGAGGGTAAAACCGTCATTCAGCAGATCTGCTAAAACGCTGCGTATAAAATAGGTATCTAATCTTTCTTGTGGGAATCTGAATTCAATTTTCAAATTAGCTTTCTCCCTCGGAAGCACACACAGGCTCTCTTGTCTTCTATCCTCGTCGACGATTCACGGTGATCGGAGAAATGGATAAGAAACCGATAGATTGTGACGCTCGCGATCCCGAGAAGCCATGGTCACTTGCAGATTTCGAGATCGGGAGACCCTTAGGTAAAGGCAAATTCGGGAGAGTCTATCTCGCTCGAGAAGCCAAGGTACACCAATCAAATTGAATTCTCTTGCTTCACTGTCATGGAAACCTAATTTTTTGAAATTCAAACTGTGTGTGTGAATAGTCTCACTTCGTGGTGGCGTTGAAAGTGATATTCAAGGAACAGATCGAGAAGTATAAACTTCATCACCAGCTAAGGAGAGAGATGGAGATCCAAACGAGCTTAAGGCACCCTAACATCCTCCGTCTCTTCGGTTGGTTCGACGACGATGAGAGGATCTTCTTGATCCTAGAGTATGCTCATGGTGGTGAGCTCTATGGTCTCCTCAAAGAGAATGGTCATCTTACTGAACAACACGCCGCCACTGTGAGTCTCCTTTGCTCTCTCAATGTCTCATGAATCATCTGCTTAACGACTCAATCTTTGGCATTTTCAGTACATTTCAAGTCTTAGTCAGGCACTGGCCTATTGTCATGGAAAATGTGTGATTCATAGAGACATTAAACCGGAGAACTTGTTGCTCGATCATGAGGTATGGTTATAGTGTTTATAGTGAAAAGTGTGGATCTTTTTCATTGGTATTGTGATTTTACAATTGCAGGGAAGGTTGAAAATTGCAGACTTTGGATGGTCAGTGCAGTCAAGTAACAAGAGGAAAACTATGTGTGGGACATTAGATTACTTAGCGCCTGAGATGGTGGAAAACAAAGATCACGATCATGCTGTTGATAACTGGACTTTAGGGATACTGTGTTACGAGTTTCTATACGGTAACCCTCCATTCGAAGCTGAGAGTCAGAAAGATACGTTCAAGAGGTAAGACAAGTGTAGAAACAACATAAGAAACTTCAAAACCTCAGCTCCTGATGAAGTGTTTTTGTATATATTCATAATGATATGCAGAATTGTTAAGATCGATCTGAGCTTTCCTCCTAAGCCAAATGTCTCTGCAGAAGCTAGAAATTTAATCAGTCAGGTAAATCTAAGCTAAAGCATTACCCCTCTTGCTGGACTAGTTATGGAGCATTAACATACATTTGTTATAATGTTCTACAGCTTCTTGTTAAGGACCCTTCCAAAAGGCTCTCTCTTACGAAGATCATGCAACACCCTTGGATCGTCAAGAACGCAGATCCTAAAGGTGTGTGCCTCATTTGATCCTATTCACCCTATCTCTGGACAAGTGGCTTATATGTAATCTAGTGTTGTGTGAAGAAAAGTCTTAGAAATTCAGGGGACGCACATTTTGGTTCAGCACATTGTTCAAAAGTTTGTTTTATCATTTGGATGTTACATTTCTAATACATTTTTAACTTGGTAAAAACTATAAAATAGATTCCTTTTCTAGTAAGAAGCAAAATAAAAACAAACAATATTTTATATATTAAAATCTAAAATGGTTTTATTGAGTGCTTAGTAGTATCACACAATCACTATTTGATATTATACATGTGGGTAGTATTGCTTTAACAGCTCAGAAAAATCTTTATAATGGGAAGCTGTGATCCAATATTGGCCCTCACCGACTATATATTTAGACACATTGTATTTTCTATATGTTTTTATTCTACAATACAAAAAGTCAGGTTTGAATCATAAATGCGTAAACCAATCCTAAACTATTTTTGGTATTTAAAAACATATTTCGGATTTTATTTTCTTCTGAACAGATAATCTATAGAATCAATTATTTTTAAAGTATAATTTATTACTTTTTATTTCACATATAAAATAAAATTATGGTTTTAACTGGAAACCATGAAAAAAATATGGAGAATAAGAAAAAATGATGAAAAAGCTAAAAAATTATCTATTACTTATGTTTCTCTTCAATTTTGATAAGGAATAAAAGTGATTTAGAATTTCTTAAAATGTAAATAAATATTAAGAAATTATAAGTAATATATATTCTTTATAAATAGTGTAAATTATAAGTAATGATAAAAAGTTAACTATAACTTTATTCTTTTTGGTCATCATTTAAATTCTTCTAAATAAGTTGTAGAGAAGAGAAGAAGAAAATAATATTTTCAATGGTGGCGAAAAAGTTAAAAGTGTTATTTTTGCCAAAGAATATCAAGGTGTATAAGAAGAAGCCCAAAGCCCATTTTGGTAATTTAAGCAAAAAGACAACTAAATGGAATGGCCTCTTTCTTCTTACAGCTACTGTCCGAAAAAGCACATGGCCCCAATCCAACTCAACATACTTATAAACAACACACATTTGATAAAACAATAACTAACCCTAGTTTAAATTTAACCTAACCACGGTTAACACTTAACCATTGGTTCACCTCATTTAGTCTTCATCCTTCCTCTTCTGTCTTCTCACTTCCTCTGCTCCACTCTCACTCTGAAACTCAAGACGTCTCATCATGGCGGCGCCTCAGACCTTCTCACTCCTCGCCTTCGCTTTCTCTCTCCTCGCCCTTGCCCTCACCGTACACAGCCACAACATCACTCAAATCCTCGCTGATAACCCGGAATACTCCTCCTTCAACAGCTACCTCTCTCAGACGAAGCTCGCCGACGAGATCAACAGCCGCTCCACGATCACCCTCCTCGTCCTCAACAACGGCGCAATGGCTTCTCTCGCCGGAAAACATCCACTCTCCGTCATTAAAAACGCTCTGAGCCTCCTCGTCCTCCTCGACTACTACGACCCCCAGAAACTCCACAAGATCTCAGAAGGCACTACACTCTCCACCACACTCTACCAAACCACCGGAAACGCTCCCGGAAACTTAGGATTCGTCAACATCACTGACCTCAAGGGAGGCAAAGTCGGCTTTGGCTCCGCCGCTTCAGGTTCAAAGCTGGACTCCTCTTACACAAAGTCCGTTAAACAGATCCCTTACAACATCTCTGTCCTCGAAATCGATGCGCCGATCATCGCTCCGGGACTATTAACAGCACCTGCTCCTTCCGCCGCCGTGTCAAACATAACCGGTTTGCTTGAGAAAGCCGGTTGCAAAACCTTCGCTGGTTTACTCGTATCGAGTGGTGTCCTCAAGACTTACGAATCCGCCATTGAGAAAGGCTTGACGGTTTTTGCACCGTCCGATGAAGCTTTCAAAGATGACGACGTCCCGGATCTGACGAAGCTCACGCAAGCTGAGGTGGTCTCGCTCCTAGAGTATCACGCCCTCGCTGAGTACAAACCCAAAGGCTCTTTGAAGACTAACAAAAACAAAATCTCCACTTTAGCCACTAACGGCGCCGGTAAATATGATCTTACGACGTCAACCTCCGGCGACGAAGTTGTTCTCCACACCGGCGTTGCTCCGTCTAGACTCGCCGACACGGTGCTTGACGCTACTCCGGTCGTGATATTCACGGTGGATAATGTCCTTCTCCCTGCTGAACTGTTCGGGAAAGCAACTTCTCCGGCACCGTCGCCGGCTCCAGCTACCGCACCGACGCCATCTCCGGCGGAAGGTCCTTCACCGACTGCAGCTTCACCACCAGCACCTCCGACTGATGAGTCACCGGAGAGTTCTCCTTCGGACTCGCCGAAAGGTTCAGCTGACAGCAAGTCGGCTAACGCGGCGGTTGCCGTGAGCTCACCGTCGTTGTTCACCGCATTGGTTACGCTCGTTGCTATAGCCGTTTCAGTGTCTATTTGATCATGAAATTGAAACCTTTCGAAGTCTTCTCGTAATTACACAAGCTGCCACTGCTTTTGTTTGTTTTTATTTAATTTTGTTCTACTGCTTTTGTGGTTATGTTTGTTGAGTTTAAACTTGGGATTAGAGAGTGAGGTTTTAAATCTTTTGTTTAATCACATTTTCATTATTGCTTTCACTGTTTATTTGATACTATCCCTCTTCAGTTATTTAATCTTCTATAAACTTTTTCTTTTTGCATTTTATTGATTGGAACACTACAAATATACAATGTGCCACAAATTTAAACTTTGACATAGGTTTCAAATAAAAAGTACATGCACAAGCACAAACAAACACTGTGTTTTATAATTAGTGTTTGATTCTAGGCTTGGGCGTTTTTACCCCATCCCGAAATATCTACTTAAACCCGAACCGGAAAAACCGAAATCGTATCTAAACTATTTTACAAAAATATTCGAACGGGACTTATGAGCTTAGCACTTTGAGATTTGGTTATAACCCGAATCGAACCAAAATCCAAAGTACGTTAAGTATGTTAATATTTTGTATATTTTAAGGTGATTTATATATTTTACGGTATTTAAAATATTTATTTTATTTGTTATTTTGAATCCTTTTTAGTTAATTAAGATAGTTTAATTAATTTTTAATTAGATTTGTGAATAATTTATACCTTTTGAATTTTTTTTGAAGTTTCAAAAATATTTTTTTGGATGATTTTAAACATTGGTTACAATCTGACCCGAACTAAATCTGGAAAGAACCAAACCGAATCCGACCGGTTAATTATTAAAAACCGAATGGGACTTATGAGCATAATACCGAAAATCTGAATCGACCGAACCGAAACCGACGGACCCCCGAATGCCCATGCCTATTTGATTCAAAGGCTGTAGACTTTTTAAGTTTTAGTTGGTGATTAATGATCCCATGGACCTAGTTTCTTGTTTTAGGTACCCAGACTTTTAGTGAGTGAGCCTAATTTTTAATTTTTCCTTAAAAAATTAGAAAGCAAATGATACCTTATACATTTACCCGCGAAGCAACGAATAAAGCAAAGTTTCCACTTTTAGATTTTATTATTATTTTTGCTAATTTTCGTTGTCTTAACTCCATAAATGGAACAACGAGAATATGCCACATTTCAGGGTTATTCAAAACGGTATCGTTTCACATGTACAAAATATATCTACCAATGAATGGGTCGACACCGTCTAGAGCTGGCAGAGGTGTGGCCCAGTAATATTTATTAAAGAGAGCAAAAAAGCCCGTGTTGACACCGACACTTTTCTCGTTGACGACGCTCATATCGTTTCTATATTCTAAAATCACAAACCCTATCGTTTATTACTACATATAACGACGCGCATTCCTTGCTTTCGTTTAAAGAACGACAAAACGTTCATACGTCCGTCTTCCTCGAGAAGCTTTACACAAAACTACAGAGAATAAAAAGCCCCTTCCTTCACTCACTAACATCAGTGTTAGGGTTTCAAAATCCCCGCCATTTTTTTTCTCTTCGCCGTCTAAAATCGGAAAAACCCTAAATGGCGTCAACTGCGGCGGACGGGAAGATTGCATCGGGAACGTCGAAGACGAGTCCGAACAAAACGGCTTCTGCTGCTGCGTCGCGAATCAATAATAGCCAAAACGACGCTTCACCATCTCCGTCGATGAACTCCAAGGATTTCATCGTCTCCGTCGCTGCTAACATCGCCTCTCAGCCGCTGCAGAACTACGATTCAAACGTCTGGGGTGTCCTCACCGCTATTTCAAACAATGCTCGCAAACGCCGCCAGGTTTGGATTTTGGAAACTGTAGTGTGATTATCTTCCAAAAGTTTTGATTTTGATTCGTGATGAATGTGATTTTTAGGGCATAAACATACTTTTGACTTGTGATGAGCATTGCTTCGGGCGGCTGCCAAGTCACGCCAGCTATCAGATAGAGTCTAATGCTATAAGTGGGAATCACTGTAAGATACATCGTAAGCTGGTCACAGGCGGTGGTGATGCGTCTGTCTTCTTGGAAGACACTAGGTTACTGGAACCCCTCTTCTGCTTTAGGTTAGTGAACTGAAAAAAATTGAAGCTTTTTTTTGTGCGTCTGTCTCTCTTTGATGCAGCACAAATGGTACGTTTCTCAATTGGGAGAGAGTGAAAAAGAAAGGCCCTGAAGTCAGGGTTCAGCATGGTGACATCATATCGTTTGCTGCTCCTCCTGATCATGGTAACTTATATTTCTCTATCTCAGTATTGTGAAGTCATAGCTCACCTCTTAATCAGTGGCTTTTAGGACTATATATGAATATATTTGTTGTCTGGGTTACTATAAGGCTCGCCGTTTTATCATGTATGCCCAGTCGACGTATTAACATTGACCGCTGCACTTTTCTTTTCCCTTTCAGAAAAGGCCTTTGCATTTGTATACCGTGAAATACTTGGAAGTAATCCTGCACTTTCCTCCATGAGCAGAAAAAGAAAAGCAGGTACAACGGTCCAGGCCTTTTTTTGGTCCTAACTTGCCATTCGTATAGACTTGGGACTGGCACGTATTGGGACACTTTTTCACCATTATATAACACGTGTTTTCTCACTTTTGATCTGTGTTTTTACTGCTGTGAAGAGGATATAACTTGTGAAATTAAGAGACCGAAGGGAATAGGCATTGGTGGTCCTGATGGTCCAATATCTTTGGATGATTTTAAGAGCCTCCAGCGATCAAACACAGTATGTTCATCTTCTATTGAGGCGTCGGTTTTTAGATGTTAGTGATTGTATAAACCTTGATGTCATTATAACGCAACTTTGTGTCAACAAATAAATGTTGTCTGCAGGAACTGAGGAAACAATTAGAAGCACAAGTGCTTACAGTTGACACTCTGCGTAATGAGTCCCGGGCAATTGTGGAGCTCCATGAAACTGTATGTTGAGTTTTTCTTTGAATTTGTGTATGGTGAGCGGTGTTTTTTTAAGGTTAAATGTTGTTACAGAAAATAGAAACAATGGTATGATCTTCAGTGATTGGTGGATTATTTAAGTATCTGTACTAATATATCTTTGCATTCTGCAGGAAATAAAACAGATGAAAGAATCTGTTGCGAAATCATTTCATAATGAACTGACTGAGCTGCGTGAGCTAATAGATACTAGGCAAAAAGAACTGGCGCAGGTCAACAAAGTATCAGCTGAACAGAAGCATTCCATAGATGACCTTGGCGAGAGACTAAGCGGTTCTTTGCAATCTCTCAGTGAAGCAAATGAAATAATTAAAAGGTAAATAAAGTGTTTTCCCCTGGTTGATTGTCGTTCTTAGGATCATATTTTCTGCAAGTATTGTGACAACTTGTAAGAAACTCAGTTTTTAGACTTCCAAATTGAATTAGCTGTCCCAACATAAACATCTTTACGTTAATATTTCTCATTAATCGGGCACCCTCTTTAAAATTCAGAAGCTAGAGCTAGACATTAGTCGATCCTTTGAACTGCACTTTGAGCTATTTCAGTTCGGTCTTTTGGTAACATGGCTTAAAAATTTTATACACGGTTTCTTTCAGAAGTTGTTTTGAATATGTTATGCATTAACTCTTTCCATGCTCATATGATTTCTGTATATTGACCTCTCTGGAATATTTTTATGTGGATATGCGTTTATAAGCTGGAGTATTGCAAATTTGTAGCCCTGTGATAACTTTAATTATTGCTTTCAGTCAAAAGGCAACTATAGATGAACTGAAGACAGGGCTGGATGAAGAGAGAAATCAAAGAAAAGAGGAAAGAGATATTGCCGCTGCTGAAATAAAAGCTGCGATACATAAATGCCAAATTGAGGCTCAGGAAGAATTGAACAGATTTTCTGATGTTGCTCTGAAACACGAGAGGGAGCAACAAGAAGTAATCAACAAATTGAAGGTATGGATAGAGACTTTCTGTGTGAATTAACTCCTCTTCATTATTGTGGCCTCAGAATAAGACGGTTTACTTGACAAATATTCAGGAGACAGAGAAAGAAAGGTCCATCCAAGTGGAAACTTTGATGTCAAAATTGGTATGTTTTGTAACTTATTCCATAGATATAATTAATCTCTTGATCACAGAATCGTATAACTCTTCTTTAATCCATTTTGTTTGTCATTTGAGAAGTTTGTTGGTGTTTTATAGGAAGATACAAGGCAGAAGCTGGTCTACTCTGACAATAGAAACCGTCAGCTAGAAGCTCAAGTTTCTGAGGAGCAGCTTGCTTCTGCTAATGCACAAAAGGTACCTGACCTGGATGCAATTTCCCTCTTATTTTGCATGGTTCTCTTCTCTCTCTCCTTTCTTTATTAACGGTTGCAAAAAAAAAAACTTATATTTGGAACAGAAAATGGAAGAACTGGACCTGGAAATAAAAAGACTGCAAAAGGATCTGGAGAACGAAAAGGTAAGCATGGACAGATTTATCTACCTCTATTTTTTTTTCATAGTTTTTAAGAAGCGACATGCTTCTGTTTCCCACCTGTCTCCTGTTACAGAATATGATAATATGCTGTTTTAGAGAACGTGTACATGTAGCTAGAGATCCATGAAGTTATATGTTTAAGCTGAGACTTTCTTTGTTTTGTTAGCAGGCAGCCCGAGAAGAAGCATGGGCAAAAGTGTCTGCCTTAGAACTAGAGATAAGTGCTGCTCTTCGAGATCTTGACGTTGAAAGACAGAGACACCGTGGTGCAAGAGAAAGAATCATGCTCCGGTAAGACATGGATAACCTTCATTATAGTAAATCGTCAAGCGTCAATGGTGAAAATTTTAACGCATGCATACTCTTCTTATTCACTTTTAAGTTTACCTTTAGTGCTGCTGTACAGTTCTTTTGCGGTCTAGATTTTCTGGTAAGAAGGTAGTTTCTTGCTGACTGTGTTGCCTTAAACTGTTAGCATGCATTGTTACGCAAGTTTGATTGGTCTGACTTATTGACATGTGGAATCTTCATGCAGTGAAACTCAGTTGCGGGCATTTTATTCTACGACTGAGGAGATCTCAGCTCTGTTTGCAAAGCAGCAGGAGCAGCTGAAGAACATGCAGAGAACTCTAGAAGATGAGGAAAATTGTGACAATATTTCATTAGATATTGATCTTAATCCAGTGAACATAAATCCTAACAGAGGTAATACTCAGGAAGATGTCAGAGCAACGTGCCATACGAACTGTGCTGCCAAGGCAAGCTCCTCCACATCAGGGCAAAGGTCTGACAGAAACGAAGTTTTGGATACGTCCTGTGAAGATGCGGATGCTACTCAGAAGCATGATTGTGAAATCATGAGTCAGGAAGGCCAAAACACCCAAGAAGCTGAATATACAAGCTCCGACAAAGTCTCGAAGGGTGGATTTGGCTCCGATATAGGTGTTGTTAGTACAGCACCCACATCGGGAACAGACCCTGTAGGAACAGAGCAAGTTGACGAAACTCAGAGTCCAGGAAATGACCATCTGAGGAAGTCACTCATTTCAGCTGGTGACACAATGCAAATAGACTTTGAAACTCAGGTACATGAAGGTGATCAGAAAGATGGAGCTGTTCTCTTGTTAAGGAACCCCTTGAACGATGGAAGGGATACACAAGACACAGAGGGAGTAGGCACTGTAAGAACGTCAGATCTTCTAGCTTCTGAAGTTGCTGGGAGTTGGGCTTATAGCACAGCTCCTTCTGTACATGGAGAAAACGAAACCGAAAGAAATAGAGAGGATGAAGAGAGTCAGACTCAAAGAATCAAGGAAGTGGCAGCGATGGTACATGACTCTACCGCTCAAGTATGTGAAAGTCAAACTAAGACGACAGTTTCTGAGGTCCTGGTCACTGAGCATGTAGCTGTGGAGGAGACAATGGGGATCATTGATCAGGGAAAAATAAATCATTGTAATTGTTCTTCGGACTCTGAGACAGTGAGTTGTTCTGATACAGATGATGAAGACCATGGGAAGGAAAAACTGAGTCCAGTCTCAGACTCGGACACAGAGGGATCTGATATGAATGATGACAAGAGAGCAGAGTCTTTGGATCCGGATAGTGAAGGAAGCCATGAAGCTGCTGATGGGGATCAAAAACAGGTGGACAGGATGGACGAAGACGATAAAGCTACTTAGCAACAAGATCTGGATCCTTATTGAACTTTGTTTTGTTTTGTTTTACTTGTGTACATTAGAAGTAAGTTGTGTAGATAGTGCAGGGCAACTGGTACCGGTTGTAACAATGGGGACTTGTAATCTACGTGGAAATGGCGAAGAAGCTAAACGAATTGATTCAAACAAAAAAATAGTGAAATGTCAACTTGAGGACAAAATATCTCCATAACAATCAGAAGAAAGAGCAAGTCATAGGAATCATCAATTGATAATCTGAAAAATTTAAAAAGAGAGAGGAGAAACTCCTTTTGTTACAATTTCATCATTATATACGAATAATATTTAATAACAAAATTATAACAAGCTTTGAATACTTTTTAGAGAAGCGTGGATGATGGGTGGAGTTTTCATTTCGGTGTTTGACAATCTCCTCCAATTCCATTGATTTTCTCTTTATATTATTTAGTTTGTCTTTGCATTTTGGGTTTCAAAATTGAAAAATCAATACAAGAAATGAGTACATCTTTTTCTATAGTGGTCCTTTTAGTCCTTTTCTAAAAAAAATCCATATATACCATCAATACATGTAATGAGTAGAAGCTTTTTTGTCAGTGTGTAGCTTGATTTTTTTTTATTGAATAGTCATGAATTTAGCTTTTTATGTAAGATTTTTTTCACATTAGACTTTTTTGTTCTTCTTGGTGTTTCTTTAATTAACTACGTTTTTAAGAATTTTAATGTTGCTTATTGGTTTAAAAAAATGATAAATCATATTTTGTAAAACAAGGGAGGGGGTAGTGATTGGGCCATAGGAAGAAGGGGACTGGGCATGTGTGCATGTGGAACTTGGGTTTGAGCATTGAAGAGAAACTAGCCCACAAATATTCATTATGCAAAATGATGATGATGATGATGGTGAATGAATCTATCGTCGTGGAGTGGGGAAGGGGGGGTTGGGTTATTATGGCAAATGGGTATCATGATTGTGGGGAAGAAGAAGAAGCCAAATCGGTGGTTTCGTTTTCCAAATTAAATGTGTTTTGGCTTTTGCTTCTTCTCCTACTCGAGTACTCCCCATGACTTTTTCCACTACACAAAACATACTAACTACATTTTATATTTTGTATATGTTTTAAATAAAAGTCACTACACCCGATTCGCTTGTATTCATTTCACACTTTTTCCTCTTACTTGGAAATTTCATTGATATAAACCCAAGCTCCCTGATTCATCATGAGCCATGATTCCCTCTTATTACATTTTTGTATTATTTCTCCCCAAATCATAGTATAAGTTTAGTTTAGATAGTGAGAACAAAGCCTTTTTGGATTAGAACGATTATCAAATAAATATATGGATAAGAAGAGACAAGGAAGATACACGATATTGCTTAACACATGTAAACAAACTTTATGTTATTGTCCTATAATGAATATTTTAATCTGCTGGTCATAAAGAAAACGAAAATGCTTATTAGTTAAGGATCTTAATATTCTACATCCAAAATTAAATAAAAACTATAGAACGCAAGTCTTGTTGTGCATATTTAACGGAATGATTAACCATCATTAGATTTGACTTTCACTGAGTTGAAAATTTCTGGCTGGATTAACAATCTCTCTACCTTGGAGGCTCTGCTACGTAATCTCTTTTTCCTTTCGTGGAAAAAGGCAAAAAAAAAAAAAAAAAAAATTGATGATTAAAAAATGGTTTAAGTAAAGAGAAACAATTGTACTTGTGAGGAAGATCGAGGTTTTGACGTACTCTTAACCTTTTTTGACTTCTTTGCCTTCCCAAACTAATCATGATTTGACCCTTTTTCCAGTCAAAAAAATCTGCCAAATCGCTTCATAAAACTCAATAACAATTATTAAAAAATCCAAGTTATTCACATAGATGATATAAAAACCAGCTTATTGTTTAGTAAATGTGTTAACGTTGTTGAAGTAAAAGTAAAAAGTATGTGTGAAACGGTGAACGTACTGCATGAACTCATCAAGTTGTAAGCAAGAGACGAGCCTGGTCTCGAATCTGAGTTATATATAGTACTATTTAACTAATTGTAATTTTCATGCAAAAGATCCTTATTATTATTCCATTTATATCTAGTAAAAGTTGCTTGTACCATAGTGATTTATTCAATATGAATGTTTTTTAATATATATTTGGATAGAATAGTTGTTAATGTACGAAAAAACAAATGATTCACAGATTTGACTAACTGTCACATAGACCCATCAACCATGTGATTAAGTTGACAAACATGCAAACAAGCAAATCAATAACCCAAAGTTGAATAGTTTGTATCGTCATGTGTACCTCTTAACGGTGAGATTCAACTTTTTAGGGAAACTTCCTAAATTATTCTAAATAGTACTATTAACTAATCAGTCAGTCTAATAATAAATAAAATAAAAATATAGTAGAGATAGAGACTGTTTTTGTTTATACTTGTTCTTCTTCATTCATCTTCAAAAAATTTCAACTTCATCTTCTCCCTGTCCCTTTGTAATCATGATTCTTCTTTTGCCATCATTACCTTCTAAAGGATCCAATCTCTCTCTCTCTCTCTCTATGGAAAATGCAATACCCAAAACTTTCATCTATATATAATGCCTCTATATCTCTCCCACTAATCAAACACTTCTCACTTCTTCATCTCTCTTCAAGCTCCAAAGATGTGTTTGAGTTCTTCAGAACCATTCTCAAACTCACCCACGAGATTAGTTTTGTACCTCAAAACACAAACCCACGTGCGTATCCCTCGCCTCTCCAGGTTTCAATCTCCCATCTTCACACACCTCTCTGTGAAAAACTATCCATAACCAACTCTGTAATAACGCTATGAGTCACTATTAACGTTTTTTTTTTTTTTTTTTACTATTTTCAGGAGGAGAAGGATGTGGCGGGAAGAAAAGGAGATGGAGATGAACAATATAATAAGGCTTTACATGGAGAACCAACACATGATACTAGAGAACGAGAAACTCAGGAAGAAAGCTCTTCTTCTTCACCAAGAAAACAAAGCTCTCTTCTCTCAGCTTCAATCCAAAAAAGTTTCACATGGTGTTCCATAAACAAAAACCTTACCATCAACAAGCACCAAGATCATATTCTTCTGCTTCTTCTTTAGTGAGTCAATAATAGTAATAAAAGAATCTAAGGGCTCTAAACACACACCAGAGTCTTATTATCATCTAAGTGGGTCTTGTAATTTTATATTCAAGGGTTTAGTGTTATTGGGGTATACTTCTAATTTATTTGTTTCTTTTGTTATCTCTTTTTAATATATGTTTATTCATCTTTTTAATATATGCAACCTCTGTATGTGCGTTCTTTTGTTAATGGTTAATCTACTTTCTAGTTATTCTTTTGTTGTTTTCTAATTTACTCCTCTTTACTCAACATGTCAATCTTAACAAAGAGCGTACGGCTTAGAAGAGTAACCAGTAATATTTGTTGTTCCAAGATGGCAAAGTCATGCCGTTTCAACCAATAGAACCGAACAAGCATGCCGTTTCCATCCAAGAGTTTTAAAACAGAGTAAAAGCAGATCATAAGTTCATAACATGCATAAACCAAAACAAGACCAGACAATATGATGAAATCATTCAATGAGTTTCATTCATCAGACTACATAAACCAAAAGGATAAAAACCATCTCTTCTTCTTTATTAAAATACCAAACAAAGTAACCCAAAGATTCAAGAAAGTATAAGCTAATATCGACCGATAAGGATAAAGTCATCATCATCAAGAGCCTGAACATCTCTCTCACCCACAAAATGCTCTCTTCCAATCTCCTTCACCATCTTCACAAACTCAAGCCTCTTAGACAGAGGCAACGGAACATACGGCAACCTAAAAACAGGCCTCGCCACACCAAGCTGAGCCAAAGCAGTGTTGAGTCCAATCGGGTTGGGCTCCTGGAACAGCCACTCCATTACAGGTAGAAGCTTTGAGTTCAAAGCCGAGTTCTTACCTTCAAACATGAGTTTCCTCATCAAACCAGGAACTAAGTTACTAGTAACCGATATAACACCCGTTGCTCCATAGTCCCATCTCGAGTCATGACACTCATCATCATTCCCACTCCACACAACAATCCCATTATCAGTATACTCTTCGACCCTCTTGTTCCCAACACATTCCTTCACACCAGCTAAGTTAGGGCTCTGAGAGAGCTTGAAGATGGCACGTGGAGGTATGTCCTGCCCCGTTCGACCAGGGACATTGTATATAATCGTCGGTCCCATATGAAGAACTGATTGAAAATGTGCTATCATACCGTCCATGGATGTTTTGCCATAGTAAGGGTTGATGTGAAGAGCCGCGTGCATTCCGACAGCGAACCCTTGTTCGGTTGCGTGGATAGCTTCTCTTGTTGAGTTGCTTCCTGTGTTTCCAATAACTTTGATGCTTCCTCCAAAACAGTTAACGGTATGGCCTATGAGCATAATGTGTTCGTCCCAGCTCATAAGCTGTCCTTCACCGGTTGTACCACCGACGATGACACCTTCAGCACCGTTTTGAATCTGAATGTTGATCAAGTCATCGTAGGCTTCGAGGTCGAATCGTCCGTCGGGTAGGTACGGTGTTTTGATAGCTGTGATCACACGTAGAGCTTTAATGTCGTCTGTGTTGGTCCTGACAACAAGCACAAAACAAAAGAGTATAACATGGAGCTTTGGTCCATCTAAAAGTCTTTTATCACACAGACCTGTTTTTAACCTCCAAGCTGCGCATAGGGAGATGGAAGTTCGGTACAACAGCTGCTTTTGGAGAGACCCATTTCGAGCTCCTTCTGCGTTATGAGCACATTAGCTTGACCCAATAGGCAGAACAAGAGGTGTTTAAGGTCATAATGTTCAATAATTCATCTAAAGGACTCAGCTTTGGCCATACAACTCAAAGAGAGTATCATGCCTAGCTTGGATTAAATAAAAATACAAAAGTCCTAACGAACACGTTACCTATCTGCAAATGATTGAACACAAAAGATAGTCATATAAAAGGAGAAGAGAAGGAACCTCTTGTAGGGCTGGAAAGGCCTTGGACAGGGGAAGTGCAGAGCAGAGTCCATAGAACACAAGCCATAACCTTTCAAAGCAGCCATCTTTAAAGTATCAAAATTTACTAAAACGTCAAAATTATAAACAGAACCCAATTCTCCCAAGCTAATCAGTTCGCGAAGATGATGGCAATAGTGTGAGTGCTTCTGATATTAATAATAATCGAAGAGAGAATCGTTGGACAGAGGAGTGAAGCGACAGAGCTGTGGTAATGGTGGAGGCTTCTGAGCATAATGACGAGAGAGATTCCGATAAGGAGGAGTAAGCGGCGAGAGATGGACGGAGGATGAAGAAGAAGAAGGAGACAGAGGTTATATTAAGACACAAAGCCGTCTTAGGGTTTTGTTTTGTCTAGAGCTTCTGCGATATTGCCACCAGGCCCGGCTTAACTTATAGAAGGGCCCTGGGCAAAAAAAATTTAAAACCCTTTAATTAATTAATTTAATTATTAAAAAAAATGTTAATTTTTTAAAAAGTTAGCTAAACTTATTATTTTGGTTTGCATTTTAAGGATTAAATTTTTTTTTAGTATATTTTAAATTTTGTCTAAATTCAACACCTCAAATACAAAAGAAAAGAAGTTGGCCCCTTATTGTTAAAAACAAATACAAATCTGGATTCTTATTAGTAAATACTAGTATATCATATTTAGGTGGGCTCTGAGACTCTAATAGTGATGAACGTACAGACTTTTGTTGAAATGTCTTTTTATTAGTATCCTGCGATTGCACGTGGATATTGAGTCATCGACACATACAAAGATTATTATGGACTAACTTTTATAGTTAGCAGCCTTCTCGAATACTTTTTAGCTTAAAACAATGGTTTATAATTCTGATTAATGTATTATAAGTAAGCTCATGCAATGCACGTTTCGTTTACATTCGGTCCATCGTGACTGCTCCTCATTATATAGTTTTTTTTAATACAATTGTAAGTGTCTATGTCTGATAATAACGCACTTTAAGATTCTGAAATCAAACCAAGCTCTCTCCAGTAAAAGCTTTGAGAAAACAGAACCCTCCCTTATGAGCCCATTATAGGCCCAATAATATACAGATTACGGCCTAAATGAGTCTAAGATTAATAGGCCCAACTCAAAGTTTGGAAACCTGAATCATAGTTTACAACTTTATGGAAAGAAAAGTCTAGGTTTTGGTATATTGTTAGCGATTGATCTGGTTCATAAGAACTACAAACTTTGACCAGATTACGTGGATGAGCAACTGTTAATGTTCGATCTCCCAATATGTCTATTATCTTATCACTGACAACTGTTAACGCAGGCTATATTCAACTTATCTTTGACAATTGTCACTATGATTAATAGTTATCGTTCAGGCAGTGAAAAAAAAAGAGTAAGGCCATGATTAACCCGGGTCTCTTAAGGTGGGGTTCTTAACGAAAAATTTGTCTTTTTAATTTTTTTTTTTTTTTTTTTGCATTTTTCCCGCTAAGAGACGGCTCTTATGGTTCTTATTTAAGAGACGGTTCTTAGCTTTTCTTAGTTAAAAGCTAAGATACGTCTCTTAGAAAAGCTAAGAACCCCACCTTAAGAGACCCCGGTTAATCATGCTCTAATCGATCATAGGTTATAGAAAGAGGTGAAAGAGAAGATAAGATGTAAATGCAAAAGGGGGGGGGAGGGGGAGAGAAGAGAGATGATGGGGGAAGTGTGGGAGGGAGGGAGGTGGCTTTGGAAGTTAAGGAACTCTCACTTCAGTCATCTCCTCGTAAAGGAACTTTCACGCACGTGCGTCGGTGCTTCATCCAATGCTCTCTCTCTCTCTCTCTCTCTCTCTCTCTCTCTCTCTCTCTCTCTCTCTCTCTACTTACAAATCAAACCCTACACACAAAAAATTATATTCTTCAGTGAGCTAATCAATGCACTCATAATTTTCTTGTTCCAAGATATAGAATCTATTTCTACACGACCCTTTTCTTACTTTACAAAAAAAAAATAACATCACAGTTTGTTTCTTTATATTTGGAAACTACTTATGAAATTGTATTAGTATATTATAAGTATTTTTAGTATATTATAAGTATCTGCCAAATGCAATCACCTTGTTCCCAAGTCTTGTTCTTGTCATTATACCTTGCCTCACCATCATTTTACCAACCTCGGAACACTCATCATTTTCTCCTTTTTCGTATATAACTTACTTTCAAACTTAAAAACTAAATAGAAATAACCGAAATAAAATAAAATACAAACAATGTGAAATTTTCGGAAATTGGGTTTACAGTTTGATAAATACTATGGTAAATGATTAAAAACAAGTATTTGACCTAACACACACACAAAAAAAACTGAAAATTTCCAGTGGTGAGCGTTATAAACCTGAAATGCACTATAATTCAACATATATGCAAAGCTTAATTATCACCAACACATAGATCATACAAACTCCAAATCAATTTATTTTTTTCATAGTCAACGCAGACACAGAAGCCCCTAGGAAACCTAAAAGATTGATCAACCAATCTCATCACCAAAAACGGTTCTCGTCGATTTCATACGTACCACGAATCTTCGTCAAAGGCTACACTTATCTTTTAGAAAAACAAAGGAGAGAAAATAAAATTAAAATTTGACAGAAGATATATTATAAATGAAAAACGAAGAAACGTATTATTGTCTTTAAGGGAATTATTAGAAAGATGGTCTTGGAGTTCCCCAGTAAGGTTCGCCTGGCAATTGAACTGAACTCATAAGGTTAGGTTGCAACCCTTGAATAAACGACGTCGGATCTTGCATCAACTGTTGCTGCTGCGTTTGCGTCCCACCACCCATCGTTGCGTTTCCATCGATATTATTATTAGCTACCGCTCCAGCCGTTTGCTGCTGCTCTTCCTGATCATCATCCTCTAAAGGCAACCTCTCGTACGCAGCGTTCCCAAACGAAGCAGCCATAATCACCACAGGTCCCGAAGCCACGAGTGGGCCCACCACGCTCCCTCCAACGACTTGTCCTTGACCACCGGCTAGGTAAATGGTTAGACCGGAAGCAGCCGGTGGAGCCGGAGGAGGGAGGAAAGATCCCGAGAGAGAAAGAATCTCGAAACGTCCGTGCAAGTTAACCACAGATGAGCCACCACCTGGTACCGAAGCTGGTTGTCTTATGGTAACGTTAGTAACGGCGCCGTTTCCGCTCAAAACGCAGACACCGCGTTGGCGACGGCGAGCGAAGACGGTGACGCTTTCCATGACGTCACACCCGTTAGCTACTTCCATCACATGGGACTTGAGAGCGTTTGCGCTGTCTCTCGTGATGATGATTGGTGGTTTTGGTTTGTTCTTGGATCCCGCTGGTCTTCCACGTGGTCTTCTCGTGGTTTGATTATCTCCTCCACCACCGCCGCTTTCTCCGCCGGAACCGGGAGTGTTTTGATCTTTTCCGGCTGGAGAGTGCTCGTTTGGATCGGTTTCAGTGTCTCGGTCGCGTTTTAGCCCCCCGATTCGGTGCTGGTCGATCTCGAGGCCGTGACTATGTTGTTGATGGTGCTGAAACTGGTGGTGTGTGTGAAGATGAAGATCCCTTGAGAGAAAAGGTGGAGGAAGAGTGCGAGAGACCTGATCCATTTCTTGAATGAAAAGAACAAACAATTGAAAACCCTAATTAATTAATCTCCTCCGCTCGAATCAAAACCAGTAGCTTAGCTTGAAGATTGATACACAATTAATCAAGGGGGAAGAAGATTAAAAATTTGAAGAAGAGAACAAGAAAAGAGATACAAAGGTCATGTACATGTAAAAGAAACTGGAGCTGGACTAGTAATACATGAAGATGAAGCTTGTAAGAAAAAGAGAGAGAGAGAGAGGAGAGAGATGGGTTTAGGGTTAGGTCTGAGAGGTTAAGGTTAAGAAAGTATTCAGAAGGAAGATGGGTTTAGTTTTGTTTAGACTTTAGATAGACGGCGTGCCCCATGGGCGGTGTGTGGGTCCCACCTACTGTGTCACTTTGTGGGGTCCAATTTTTACATGTTGTGTAATAATTTTCAGTTGTGTTTTTGTCTCTCTTTAATTGAAAAAGAAGGAAGAAAATTTAACAAAGAAATCCAAGGAAAAAATATTGGATGATGTTTACTAGATATATAGTCCATGGATGCGTGGAACTATAACAAAGATTATAATGGACACACAAACTAAAGCGCACGAGTCTATATCCAATCTAAAATGATTTTGTTTTTAAAACTTAAACTGATGCATATATATGTATGATGTTATTCCTGGTACATGCCCTAATGTACGGTCTTTAATTACATTTTATCAGTTCACGATATCTTATTTTGTTGCCAACATTCACGAGTCTTTTTCCTCTTTGTATAATATGTTTCTCGATGTAACGGTAGAACATAAAAATAACAATTTCTATCTATATGTACGCACATTCAAAACGTAAACAGGAACGGATAATTTTATAATCTTCAATATAATAAGTTGGTAAGTAGCATAAGCCAGACACTTTATATATATATATATTCCTTTCTGATTATTATGTATTTCATTTTTAGCAGTCACTAGTGTAAACAAAATAAAACTATGTCAATGGTGTGAAGAATCAAGTATTGATTTTGTGTTAACGTTAGCATACGTATGATTAATTTAAAAATTGATTTCCTTGACAGGGAAATTTTAAACAAGCATCAAGGAATGGCTCCTTTAAAAAGGATCCGGTAGGGTTAATTGTAAAGAAAATACATATTGCTGTTTTATTGTCCTCAGAAATAAATGTTCTTTGACCTGCAAATATCTTTTAACATGATACATGTGTCCGCAATATATGTACGTTAAGATTAATCAATTAAGGTGCATGAAAGTAAGTGATAAATAATTAAGAGTTGAAATGACAAAAACAAGCTCATAATGTGAAGAAACGTTATTTTGGTTGGATGATGACAGAAGCTGTTTAAATAATTTCACTTAAAATCCAGGAGAAGAGAACCACTTAATTGTATATTGATATTTTACTATCCAAGATATATTACCAATCAGATTATTCTCCTGGAAATAACGAAATTTGTTTTTTGAACAAACTATATTTGTAAGCCATAATTAATGTCTATGTGTGATTATATGGTATATTTCTTTACATAATTCACCTGCTAGTTAATCATTCAACATCAGCTAAAATTTTGCTCTTTCACTCTCTCCGGCCTTACAAATCACTAAATATATGCTAATAAAATCAAATAGCATAGCAAAACATATTTTAGTAATGGTTTTGATCAGTAACACTGCAAAATAGTGAAACAATTTGAAGATAAAAAAAAAATCAACGAGAAAATACAATTTACCAAAAGGAATGTGTGAACGTTAAGTCTTTGAGTCCTTAAAATCTAGAAAAGTCTGAAATTATTCCACCGTTCTGAAAGTTACCGATCACTGATTAGACGGTTCAAGAGAAACTGACTTAAGTTCCTTTATTTCCAGCCGATCTGTTTTTTTTTTTTTAGCATATAAAGCAATGTAGTAGTATTATATTCAGATGATGCTGAAGGGATTAATTGGTGTATGGTTGGGTCGATCGATGAGGGCAGATTCAAGCTCGTAATTCGCAAAGAGGTTGGGAAGAGACAAGAAGTGGAGGGAAAGAGAAGATGACAAGCGCGTCAGACGCCGTTGGATGTTTGTCCCCGTCGTTTACA
Source organism: Moricandia moricandioides (assembly GCA_905132885.1). Taxonomy (NCBI): domain Eukaryota; kingdom Viridiplantae; phylum Streptophyta; class Magnoliopsida; order Brassicales; family Brassicaceae; genus Moricandia; species Moricandia moricandioides. Next base: position 260,121 of record CAJHQQ010000029.1, read on the forward strand.
AGAGACCAGCCAGCTAAAACCAGCTCACACCTCGCACGTGCGGTGGCTGACACGCGTGAATGATTCATTTTAATGTTTTAAATCACTTTCCCTATAAACATATTCAGCAGGGACATGCCTGAAACTCCAAAGGGTGGCTTTCACGTCACGATCGGAATATTTCACTACTCTAATAATTACCTTAAATATGTCAAAATTGTATCCAACTTCAGTTACTTTCTTGTTCACACGACCACCAAAGTAAACATTCTCCGGACAAGACATGTCAAAAAGTGTTTTGACAGTGCCACTTCTCATTACTTTCTTGTTTTTCACTTTATTTGTCTCGAGTATATATACATTATATCGATCTGTTAGATTCATGTATTATTATTCAAAATTTATTAGCCAAACAAGTATGTATTGTTAAGATGGAGTCACTGTTACATACCTTAAAGAAAGCTTTGGATTCTGGTATGATTCATCAATGCTTTTATGAAGTGGATAAAATGTTTAATAGTATAAGTAATAATCAATCTTAAATTTATGTAGTTGAAGCTTGTTACATGTTGGACAGTTTTATAATTTTATGTGATTCATTAATTGTGTCGGATTATTTTTGTAATTAATAATCCGGCCTCCACACATGAATTATATATATATAATATACAGATCCCTTACAAGTTTCATAACGTCTACCAAAAGGTCATTTGCTTTTGCTTTCTTCTTGGTTCCATATTATATGAATGGTATATACAACAAAATATTCAAACAATAGATATGATGATTGGGGAACATCCTTGAGGAAAATCCTCAGTGTATGTACAACTGTATATACTTACACAATTAAAATCATAACGTTCAAGACCGTATGTAATCCACGGACAGTATCATATTAGTATTGCCTTTTTTGTTACAATTTAAAACATATTGCCAACAAGTGACGAAGAAATTCCTAGGGTAATCTCAATCGGATGGATGCAAGGAGTTTTCTAATCGTAACACATTTGAAAGGCAACGGAGCTTAAGAAATTATAGTATATAGTATTTTATACTATTGTTTATAAGCATATAAAATTTTCAGATTTATTTCCTTTATGTTTTGCGTATATGTATTGGAATGTGTTTGCCAGGATCAAGATAAATATATATACGTCATATACAGAACTAATTAACCATGATCAACCAGCTCATTTAAAACTTCAAGATCCTTTTGTAATGATTTTTAACTTCTTACTCTAGATCCTTGCCTACTTAATTTTCCATTTTCCCAATGATCCGTTTCAGTTTTTGTGCATGGTTTTGTAAGTTATGTATATATATATTATGTCTTCAATTGCTGTACGGTGAATGTTTTCTTCTAATTAGTCATTTTCCATATTTGAACAAAAAAAAAACTCGTAGTCCAAAAAAGCTCTTAGTATTAGTATATCTTTACTCCGAACGTTAATGATGGTGGATTAAAAATTTAGTTTAAGGCCATACATGCATAAAGTTTATTCCGAAGATCCTACACATTTGTATACCTCATCGGACGTATTAATGAAATATGGAAATTTCGTGATAGTAAATATATATACTTAATATCATAATATAGTACTAGTAGATTAAATATAAATTACGAGTTCGTATATTGCTAGTGTAATTAGTTAATGAGAGAGAAAGAGAGTTTAATGTATGTGTTGACCGCATGGGAAGAAGAGAGAGATGTAGGTTGAATCTGAAACCAGGAGGTGTGGGCGTGATTCTTGCCCTTTCCCACCCATCCCCCACCCTCCGCGGATCCCGCTGACACCCAACCCGATTCGGGTGGGTGGACGACTAGCTAGCCATTGGGCATCTCACTTCATTTGTCTTCATTTGTGATCCAATTAAGAGGGGGCATGTGGCTCTGAAACCCATGTTACGATATCTAAAACTAATTACGAAATCTGCAAAACCATTAATACACTTGGATCATACTAACTCACTAAAGCCTAATTAACATGTTATGTAGATATCGAGAAATTTGAGAAAAACTAGATATTTGGACGGTTCTGTGTGTAATCTCTTAGCTCAGTGAATTGCATATGCTCATTTATGGTGTATCTCACTTGTATGTCCTCTTCATTTTCTATATCTAGAGATTGTTTTTGTTAAATTGATATCTAAGTTTTCAAAAAAAAAGTTCTCAGAAAAGATAACTTGTAATCTATTTTGCATATATCTTTCAAAAACTTAGAAGCAATGTGAAGCAGTTTACTTAAATTCATTAACTTGAGATAAACTTCATAAACCAATTTAACCATGCATATAAAAACAGACAAATATATTGCTGATTGCCTTGTAAAGCCAAATTGAACGGATCACTGGGTTTGCTAGTTGTAATATCAAATGAGTCAGGCCATAGACGTTTAAGATGTCGCTCCTAACCTTTGATATAAACGAAAACTCTAACACATAGTTGTTGTTGTTTTTTTTGACTAAAGCTCTAACACGTAGTTGATGAGCCATGTATGTAACCTATTGGCTTGTAGCATATATATATGGTTAGAGTAGAAAAGGTTAACACATTTATTTAATAAAATTTGATATTTTGTTGTTGGAAATTTCATAGTTGTTATCGATATATTTTTTTTTGCCAAAAATTTCTATCAATCTTAAACCCATAAATTTTGTAAATATTATAGGAAGACATATCTTATTTTATCAATAAATTCTCAAAATATGGAACACATGGATTTCATACTAGGGGACATGGAATTGCTAATGGTTCATTAAAGTTTTATTTAAGTACAAAGCTTAAGCAAAAAAAAAAGTTTCATTTAAGTAAGAGATAAGGATGGGCGTGAGAGTTTAGATAGAAACAAAACATAGCTAGATGCAGTTATTGTAACACAATTTCTTTAAATATTACTACGAAATAATATACTCCCTCCGTTTCTTATAATTGACGTTTTAGAAAAAAAAATTTAGATAGAAACAAAACATAGCTAGATGCAGTTATTGTAACGCAATTTCTTTAAATATTACTACGAAATAATATACTCCCTCTGTTTCTTATAATTGATGTTTTTAATTTTCTATGTAAAATTTATTAGTAATTAATGTTACATGACCAATGATATTATAGCTTCTATTTTACTATTGGTTGAATTGTGTTTAAGTAAACAACTAATGATGTTTTTGTTTTAAAAATAATAAAAAATTAAATATTTTTTAATATGTGTGCATAATCCTAAAACGTCAAATAAAATACAATTTTATTTTGTCATATATAATTGAGGGAAAAGGCATTTTGGCTTAACGACATATAAAGATCGAATTATTAATATATTAAACGCGCCGTAGACTATACTTTATTGTTTAGGGTTGAAGAAAGACAAGAGACATTGCCATGTATTTTATTATTGGTAAGAGGATATTATTAAATTCGATTTTCTAACCTCTATTATAAGGTACTACCTAATCAATCAAGTTGATATTCTTCATCATTTAAACGTCGTTCGTAAATCTTGCACATTTTTTCTTATTATTTTAAGAGTTAACTCTATGTTTAACTTCTCTTTTACTTTTTATCTACGTAAGAAGATAACTTCAAACAGTAGAATATATATATTGTTCCTGTATTCTGCAAAACAAAAACCAGATATCTTTCACAAAATTTAATTCTGAAAATATGTGAAATCAAAAAAGGGAAACTAAAAATCTTTAATCAAATAAAAAAAGAAAACAAGTTTACGAAAAAAAAAGAATGGACCAACGCCGAGGTTGTCATGTGATTGACAATGATTTATTTAGAATTGTCATTTATCTTCTTTTGAAACGAACATATGCCTCCAGAACTTGATGCCATAATGTCAACGATTCAATTAACATCAACATAAAGCATCAAAGCACGACGTATGTAGAGTACTTAATTAATTACGGTCCTAATCTTCTTATTACTTATATATGTTATGTTTGTGCGAGCGTTGATTAGTTCTTTAATTTCTTTTTTAATCAATGGAAGGAATAAATTAATGTGTTTAACGGATAGTAATAGTACGTTCTTAAGGCTATTTTAATTTTCAAAAATTTCAGAACCGAATTTAGAAAGTGAGAAAAAAAATAGAAAGTGAGAAGAGGAAAAGTAACACTTGTAAATCTACGACAACTGGTATTAAGCTACTAAATAATATTTTCGTTTCAAAAAGATTTATGTTTTAGAAAATAAATTATTTTAAAATTTAAAATTTTATATTTTTAATATATTATTTGATGGTAAATTGTAAATTTTAACTTGTAAATTTCAAAATGATAAATGTCTTTATCAAAATTTTATTAGTTAAATGTTTTGAAAATAGTTAATTAAAAAAAATAATGTATTGATAATCAAAATTTGTATTAATAACTTGATTATAACCGCAAAAAAATAATTATTGGTTTTAAGAAAAACTTTGTTTGGTTAATTATAATAGTTTATATATCACATTGTTTACTTAATTTTTTTTATTTCTATGACTATTTCATGCTATTTTGTAGTTATGATATATGAGCGTTTAATAAAAAATAGATGACAAACCATATCTTTGTAAGAATCTAAGCTCATAAGCATAACAAATAAGGAATGGAATACAATCCAGTAACAATAAGAAGTTATCTTTTACTATATAGAGTGAGAGTCAAATATATATGTAAAATCCAACCTATACAAATATGAAGGTAAAAGTACATTTTATAGTTATAAATGTGATCTCGGTTTCTTGATAGATATAGTTTACAGGAGGGAGCTCCGACATGTAAGGAAGTGCAAGTTTTGTTATTCTAATCATCTAAGAATTTGATATATGAAACATAATGATTGCGTTTGTTCTTCGCTAGAAATTAAATATTGTGCACGGAACGAAATAAGAAATATAAAATAAACTAGAAAACGAAATTAACAACGATATATAGACGAAGCTTTACCAATTTCATAAAATAATACTATCCCTTTCTTTAACTTGGTATGTCACTTATATTGATTAACGAATCTCACGTACGCGAGCGTCTTTACATAATTACATAGAACTTCCTGTTTTTTGTTTTTTTTAAACTTACATAGAAACTTCCTGTTATTTCTAATATATATGTACTTTTAGTTTTAAACAAAAATAATATCCTGATTTTTGTACTAACGATTTTATTCTTTATTCAAAACTTGAAACTTTCACTTATGATATTAGAGCACCATTAACGCAGTATCCAAGAAGGTTTCTTAATCACTTTTTGTGTGTGGGTCCCAACAAAAAGTAGAAGAAACGATTTCAAAAATTACAAAATAAGAAACGACTTTAGGGTGTTACTTAAACTGTTTGCGGGCCCTACCAATAGGTGGCGGCCCGCAATTAGTTCAATTTTTTTTTATTTTTTTTTACTTAAACAAAAAGAAAAAAAAGATTTTTGAAGAAACCGTGTAAGGGTTCCTGCTTTAATCATGCCTTTAGATGATGACAATTCATTCCCATACGGTCATACCAAGCCAAATGATATATATATATATAAATTCATAAATAACGTAACATATATATATTATTAGTAAGAAAAAAAATATTAACATAAGCAAAGCAATATACGTGATACCTCTACGATCAATACACAATTAAATTTTGATTACTTACTTTGATGTTTTATTTGACATTTTATTGAGTTGATTGCCGGATATTGGCTAGTCAATCAACTCCATGCATGTCGTCTTTGATTGTTTCTTGTGCTGAAAAAACAAAGTTTCAAAATAAAGTTTTGAATGTTTATAAAACCATTTACAAAATACCGATTAGGCTCTCAGGTTTCTAGAGTTTTATAAGTGTTTATTTTAGATGACCGTCATGAACATGATAATTATATGAAAATGATGATGATATTATACCTCCCTTCAAAATATAATAGTCCACATCGTATTGGAATTACATACTTGTAACTAAGATAATTATGTGTTGTCTAATTGAGTTAGTTTTTTTTCTTCTATTAGCTTAGTTTCTTGTTGTAAAAAAAAACTAAGGTAATTATGTTAAAAATATTTAGAAACCTCTTATTTTTAGTATAAATAACTAAAGCTATATGTCCCATGTACAGAAAGCTTAAACTAAACCATAATAACTCATAAAGTTCTACAGTCCGCCTCACTAACTTCATCCAGTCCATTAAGGGTCCAGGTTTCAGGCCCAATAATTTGTTGGACGACATGGACGAGTAAGAACTCGTCATAGACGTCAACAAAAGAGAGAGCAGAACCAGCTTGTTAGTTTTTTTTAAAAGTTATTACATGTACTTACATTTGTCGTTAAGAAAAGGTGAAATGAACAATATCCCAACATGTAATATTTGAAGGATAAGAGCATATCCAATCTAAAATTTTATTTTTTCTTCAAAATAAAGTAAAATATAATATAAAGTAAAAATACTTCAATTTTATTTTATTTTTTGTTCTATAATAAAGTAATGAACAACTAAAAAAATTATTTTATTTAAAGAGTAAACACTATTATAAAATAGAAATTTGGATAGTGATTTTTACGTCATATTTCTTTTTACTTTATTTTAGAATAAAAATGAAGTTGAGTTAATAATACCCTAAAGAGCATGGCGGAAGGGTCTTGCTAGAGTAAAAAAGGGAATGGTAGACACGGTAATTGATTACATTTATGAGTATACATTGGAACTTGGAAGTATAGGCGGAAAATATTACGTCACAGAAAAAATACTCACCAGAGAAAAAAAGGAAAGTACAGAATTATAGGTAAATGTCAGAAAATTACAATCAATATATAGTCCTGAGAAAATCAAACCTTATCGAGTAGTAATTTAATTTTCCTAATAACAAAGAGCAGATATATATATATTGATCAAAGCCAAACTCATCTAGACATGGACCGAGACGGCGAGCCATCGGTAGCTGCAGGTGGAGGAGATCCTTGTCTATGTAGGAGCTCATGTGCTAATGCTTGAAGGTCACTGTTTCCACCACCGAGCCCCACGGCAGCAGCAGAAGAAGATGATGATCCACCGTATTGGTTACGTGGATCAACGAATCTTCGTTGTTGTGTAGCCCACGACGTTGAGGGATCGACTACAGAGGCTAGATCGTATGTTGAGACTGATGCAGGTAAATCTGTTATGGAAAGAGGCGGATGGCGGTGTGAAGAAGAGCGGTTGTGGTTGCGTTAGAGGCGGTTGTCGCGTCTGCGGGTGCGGCTGAGGTAGCTCTAGCGATGCCAAATGGGCTTGTAAGTAAGAAACTTCTGCCTGTAGATTCACCACCTATATATATACAATTTACATTTTACATTTTAATTTTTATAGTTATATATAAATATATACGTATAGGGTTAATGACTAATCATGAAATTTATGAAAATAAGGTGAACATGCGATTAATGAATGACATGCCTTTCGTTGCCAACATATTTGAACAGTTTGATCTATTTCTCTTAGTTTTAACGTTCCATACACTTGACGTCTGACGATTGTCTAATTATCCCAAAATTGTTACTACGTGTTATTTCAAAAAAAAATTGATCACATGTACTTATTACTTACCTAAAACTTTGACTAATTACCTTCTATTCACTTTGATTAACTTTATAGATTAGATATGGACTCAATGCATGTTCGATTGTTAAGGTTGTTAGGCGAACTTATGTAAAATAGTAACATACATAGAATGAAAACAATAAAAATGACACGCTTCATACAGATTCATCGCCCTTTACATGAATATATATGCATGAAGTAAAATCAAAATAATCCAAGTGATTTATTTTTTTAGCAATAGCGAAAACAATTTACACTGATGGAATATATTTTTCTCCACCTTAAAATGAATATATATATATATATAGGCAGTATACGTATTAACACATTAAAATTGTACCCCGACCATTTCCCGAAAACCAGCAAAAAAAAAAACTCCCGATGACCGTATCATTTTTATATAATTACCAAAACATTATTTAAACAAGATCAGCAGTAAATCAACCAGACAACCATGCTTTTTTTTCCCTTTATACTCAAAGTAGAAGATTACAAAACCAAGAAAGTGACAAACTCTCGACAAACTCAGTCGATTTCATTTCATACAAACAAATTGTTCTTACTTAATTAAACAATTTTTTCATGAGTTTTAAAATATATATATTATTCCCAAACGAAACTGAAGTTTGCTACTTTGGAAAAGAAAATAAAACGTAACTGTCATCAAAATAATTTGTAGTTAGTTTAAGAGCAATTCTTTCAAATAGTATGTTCTAAGTTTTTGTTATCAAAATAGTCATAAAAAAACAATTGAAATAGTTTTTTATTTTGAAAATTTGAACTTTTTCAATTTTAAATCTCACTTCCAAAACTCACCATAACTATAAACTTTAAGTATATATTTGTTAACCCTAGAATTATAAATGTATATTTACAATCTTTAATAAAACTTAATTTTGTTATTTTTTCTTTTAAAACTATTTTGTGTATTTTCTAATTTATTTTTTTGTGATAAATAAAAGTTGATTTCACCTGTTAGCCGAATCCAAACCTAAGCGATATAAATAGTCCATTTAAGCAAAAATTGAATCTAAGTGGAGAAGTGTTTACTAGACACTCTTTTAACACTAGAAGCTCGTTGGTATAGTTAGTTTAATTTAATTAGCATGTTTCATATATCACTGATCTACAACACATTTTAACAGTAATATTTAGCAACGAATTAATTACCTGTTGCTGAAGAGCAAATATGTGAGCAACGCAACCATAGATAGGATCCCTTATCCGAGCCTGAGCTTCATAGCAAATGGTTACAACTGCATCGGACCGTCGATGAACCGGTATGTGTAAGAGAAGCTTTGAGACGTTGCTGGCTCCAAAAACTTTATGCACCGCCGCAAAATAAGCCGAGCCTTGCTCCGAGTCGAAGTAAGGTGCGAATATGCAACCCGGAACACACTTCCTCCTTAAAAACTTACAAGCACCACATGGCCCACCACCACCACCACCGCTACTACTTCCTCCTCCACCGCCGATACTTCCACCACCACAACCACCACCTCCTACGGCGGTGATTGTGTTCCCACCGCCGCTCATGACAACCCTACGATTAACGAGTTGTTCTCTCTTTCTTGCGTTTAGGGTTTTTGTGTTATAGAGAAATTTTTATGTTTGTGTTTTTTCTTGAAGAAGACAGGAAGTTTTGAGAAGAGGAGGAGATTAGGGTTTGGTAAAGAAGGGAGTATAGCGAAGAAAGCCTTTAAAGCCACGCGACGACAAAGCTAACCAAAAAAAAAGAACGATCTCTGTCTCTCTCTTCTTTATCTCTCATATTTTAGTTGTTTGCGTGAAGCAAACATGCGATTATAAGCCTCTTATTCTTTCTCGAAACCTTTAATTGCATAATTATATACTATTTATAGATCAAAAGACAAATAAAAAGATAACTATCATGTTATAAGTCTTATCTCTCTTGAAAATATCTCGTGATAAAATTCTAGTTTCCAAGAAAAAGGAAAATTCTTGCTTTCTCTGTATTGATGTGAGCTTACATGTGAATTGTAAAAATTCCTAATTTGGAGATATCTTACGACTTTACCTTTTCTTTTATGTTATTAATTACGTACAAGATTGATGGATAAAAGACACTTAGATCCCTTAATTAAATTAGGCAATCAAATGTTAAATCAATTTTGAAATAAATATACGATTTTCCTAAAGTTGAATAAAAATGCAAAGCATACGTAATTGATCAAAGACCATTTTATAAGTCAAAGATAAACATTTTTTCATTAATCAAATGAATTAGTTACGCTTACTATATAGAATGACTCGATTGCCAACTTATCTTTCCAAATTCAGAAAAGAGCATCAAAGATGTTAAATAATCATTTCCCATATTTAGTAATTAACCTTCCTCTTCCATATATAATTACCGTAAACGAAGGTAGATTACAAGTTAAGATGGGTTCGATTCGGTTTAGAAACGATATACGACCGAACCGGGTGAACCGGGAGTCAAAATGTCTACTCTCCCGGTTATAAAGGAAACAAAATGTAGTAACGTGTACCAATACTTAAGGTACGTGTGGCTATTATGATTGTAACTGCCTAGCGAGTGAAAGAACGAAGAAACGAGTGACGTCAATCTTCACGTGGGTCCGACGCGCCGTTCACATAGAAAGTTGGTAACGTCCCTTTCTCTCTCAATGTCTCCTCCACGCGTATATATACTTATCATACATGTGTACTCTATTTTCATTTTCTAAGTTGAACTTTAATTTGTTGCAATACTAATATATATGTTTTTATTAAGTACAATATATTTATATGCTTTTATTTTCTTTTCTTTTTTGCTAAAATTTCGGATATATTTATATGTTACGGAAATGAAGGTTACTTTGATGATTTAAAATAAGTTTCATGAGGAGAGGATAACAATCATGCAAAACGAAATTTTTTGAGTTCCATATAAAACCTTTACTATCCAGTTTTGAGATTCTTTTTCTGAAAAGCGAAAATTTAGTATTTGGTAATGCTACATCAGTACATCATTAGTTATAGGTAGAACCTACAAGTTGGAGATGATGATAACCTACTTAACGTGTAATATTAGTTCTAAAATTAAAATCTTTATATACATGCATTGCCAGGTAAAAAATTATGCATGATCACACTATTTGTTTCTGGGCATGAATGCATGAGTCAAAGGACAATTCTCTGTATAGTACATTATGTATTATTTTAACATTTTGATTAGTCATAAACATTGTCGACTTATATAATAGCGTAATAAATTAGAAATGAGATAGTGTAGGAGGTGGAAGTGACATGGTACCACAAATTTGGGGATGTACAAAAAGAGTCGAGCATTTTCGATCAGCATTGATTATTTTAGTTCGCTATAGTTTTCCTTAGGTTTGTTCTTTATATCGCATTATATAGTTAATTATACTCTAGTATTATATTGGCATTGATTGATTGGCTTGATGAAACCTTTTCTTCCACTCGTGCAGTCAAAATGTAGTTCGCGTATCATAATATTCTCATCGAATTTGGTAAAGAAAACATGGATTATAGTATATCTTATAATAATTTTACAATTTAATAGACATAATATGAATACACACATGCGTTATTTTACTCATATATTCATAGTGTGGGTTGATCCTGATATCCTATTATTCCTTTGAACTCCAAAATCCACCTGTCAGATATCTACTCGAAATAACATTAGAAAATGATATGGTGTCGCCTAAAAACAAGGCAAAGAGATTGATATAAGAGTTTAAGTGGGAGGATAATACAAGAGTATATATACCACTAGTCTTTAAATAATGATGTTTGATATATGATAAATAACATATATCGAGGGTAATTTGAACCGGTTGGTAACATATACTCCTACTCTCATAGCAACTGTAAACTGTTTTTTCTTTTTCTTATAAGGTGCAAATCAACACAATTCTAAATGACCAAATATCTTTAAAGTTTATCTTAAAAGTATTTATCGAACTACTCAGTTCTAGATTTTTTTTTTCTCATTTGTAGATCTAAGTTCAACCAAAAAGGGTTACAAGACAATTTTTGCTCAAAAACATGTGGACACATATAATAAGTCAGGAACTAAAAATCTAGCTAGCTAGTACAAATTGCAAACCTGATTTTTTCGGAATGAATTCTTAGTTTATAAAGTTATGCCCAACGATTTATAGTCGATGAGTTGTTTGTCTCGGTGTTCCACAAATTGACAAATGATTCCTTAAAAGTATAAATGTGGCCTTGAATTATAGTATATATTATATATATTTCTTAAGCTTGACTCTATTATAAATCATATAAACATAATCCCAAAATTCGTGTACCTTGTTTATATAACCACAAACACACACGTACACGCATATATATGACTTCATTTTAAGTCTATTTGATGACAAATAATAAATGGTTAAATTTTGTTTTAAAAAGTAATAAAAAAATTAATAATAATAATAATAATAAATGGTTAGCTGACAATTTTCAATTCACTCTTACTACTTTTTTCTCAAAATTATGGAAGAAAAAACACTTGTTTGATATAATAATTGCCTCCTGGTCGGATAATTATAAGACAGTGGTTGAATTCAGACGTAAGACAGTTTCGATCAATAGTTCTGGTCGCATAGTTCAAATTCGACAAATTATCAGTCAAATCTGAAATTCCTCGATATTTTTTTCGAACTACATCATCAAAATGTATAAGCCTTTATAGTCACAATGTAGAGATATGGTAGTATACATATACATATGCATCCCCTGAATATTTAAAGGGATGCTTTAAGCTAATTGTCAAATTGATAAAACATACTAATAAGTATACCGTTTTGTTTTTGTTTAAAAGAGAAGAACCGATGCAAGTTACATCAAACTATAATCCATACTGCAACTCAACATGAATACTACATGTTACCAATCGGAGCCAATAAACCGAACGGCGCAATTCGGTTCTCCAACGCTCCTATTTCCTACTCACTCTTAATTAAAATAAAGTATATGTAGTTGGATACTAAAGACTATCATTTTATTTATGTCAGATATTTAATCAGAGATCGTTTGGAAATTAACATATCACACAATTTGGAATTTTTTTAAACTCTTGTATAAATTTAAACTTAATGGTTACAAAAGTACCCCTTATAAATTCAAAATTTTACCTCTGAAAATGATACAATAACTAGTTAACTACTAAACAATAATCAAGTGGTTATGCGTTGAGTTATGAATATTGATATTATTGTGATGTACGATGCCTTAACAAATAGTAGTCCGTATATAGACGTAATGAGAAGGGTTGTTATAGGCTCACTATTAGAGAATGGTTGGTGATGTAAGTGAATTAATGCTTAGGTCCGTGTGACATGAAGTCATAGAGGATATGGTCATGCGACGTGTATAGGTCTTACGACGTGGTTGTTTTGTTTACCTTGAAAAACAGCATACAAGCAGTTTCTCTTTTGTCTCTTTGGCTTCAAATTCTCGAAGAAAATATTTCCTCAAGCAAACACGTGCTTTCCAGTGTTTACTTTCACCCCAAAAAAAAACCAGGGTTAATGGAAACTGATTTCCTCATGAATTCAGTCGTTGAGTTTGTGCAAATATGTTGCGTTACGATCACTGGTTAATTTAATATATATTAGTATGAAATAATTATCTATTAAAAGTTAGTACCCGGTGCACACAAAAAAATTAGTACCCTGCAAGAGTTTTCTTCATAAATTATTATATTTTTTCTTAGTCTGAAAATAAATTTAATATAAAAATAAACAGAAACACTAGAAAGAGATGACCGGATAGAGTGTGAGTTATTAATGTCGGGTGAAACAGAAACAAAAAGGAAGAAGAGGCAATAAGAGCATGTTTATTGGGGGATCTTAGAGGGTCCCTTAAGGCGTGGGACCCACTAAATCCCCCAAAAACCATCCCTTAAATCCCTTAATTAAGAGACCCTCTCTCCTTGGTCCTTGCACTATTCGCGGGCCCCACTGACACGTGGCGGCCCGCGATTGGTGCTTTTAATTTTTTTTTCAAAAAAAAAAAGAAAAAAAAAAAGAAAAAAAAAACAAGGACCCCTAATGGGGTCCTTGCAATAAACTTGCTCTAAGAGCATCATTATCCAAGAACCCCTTTTGGGGTTCTTGTTTTCTGTTTTTTTTTTTTTTTTTTGAATTTAAAAAAAAAAAGAAAAAAAAGTAAAAATGAACCAATCGCGGGCCGCCACGTGTCAGTGGGGCCCGTAAACAGTGCAAGAAACCATCAAAAACGGGTTCTTAATTGGGGATTTTAGGAGATGGTTCTTGCACTGTTCACGGGCCCCACGTGTCAGTGGGGCCCACAAACAGTGCAAGAACCCCCTTTAAGAGCCCCGGATAATGATGCTCTAAAGAAGGTCAAGAGATTGGGTTCTCGAAACTCTCTGCAACACTTTGACCTTGATAGTGATAGTGAGAATGGAAAGTAGAAATTCAATTATATCGCTGTCTTGTCTCACTTACTTACGAAAGATATAACTTAATACTTGCATGTTTTGGTGTTTGTGTGTTTTTCAGTGTCAATTGTGCATCGCCTCCGATGTATGTTGCAGTCCGGTTTCTCTACACCAGCAGTGTCGATACCTTCTTACATCTAGGGTTATGGTTTGAATCAGACATCTCAAGTGTCTATGAGTTCATGTGGGGATATCTATAATATTCATGTATACACTCATAATCCGTACGTGTACATTAGGGGAGAGAGAGAGAGAGAGAGAGAGAGAGAGAGAGAGAGAGAGAGAGAGAGAGAGAGAGAGAGAGAGAGAGAGAGAGAGAGAGAGAGAGAGAGAGAGAGAGAGAGAGAGAGAGAGAGAGAGAGAGAGAGAGAGAGAGAGAGAGAGAGAGAGAGAGAGAGAGAGAGAGAGAGAGAGAGAGAGAGAGAGAGAGAGAGGTGACATTAATAGATGTGAAAGCATGAAAAGAAAGTGCATTGAGGACTGAGGAGGGGGACCACTAGGGCTACAAATTATGTAATAAAACATGTTAGGGTTTTAGGGTTATGTACATTTGATATGAGCTATATGAATTGATCACACGTGGTATGTGCACTCTGATATCGATCTTATCTTTGCGTATATATCTTTGATACAACATATATATATATATATTTCATTGAATAGACTTGTGGGTTGCCTAATTGGTAGTGTTTGTTTTGATTTAACTTTGAGCTTTCAGCCACACTAAATATCTTGAACATGTTACAAGAAGATCATTTATAACATAGAATTTTGGAACCGGTATTAATTATAATTGTATGTACATTAATACATGAGTAGTATTCACGTAAAGACTAAGAAATAAATACTTTTTAATGAATAATAAGCGGCCGATCATTCAATAGTGTTCACAAACTTACATTGACAGTCAAAACCCAAACACTTTTCATTCCTTAATATAAAAATCACTAGAGTAGCTCAACGACTTGGCCTCAATCAACAACTCATCTCTTTCTCTGATCTCTGTGTCTCTTTCTACTTGAAGATGATGAACATCTGTGGAAGAGGAGGAGAAGGACCGTGCGGGGCGTGCAAATTCTTGAGGAGGAAGTGCGTGAGTGAATGCGTTTTCGCTCCTTATTTCGATGCAGAGCAAGGGACTGCTACCTTTGCCGCGGTTCACAAAGTGTTTGGAGCAAGCAATGCATCTAAGATGTTACTGAGATTGCCTTTGCACAAGCGGCATGATGCGGTCTCCACGCTCTGTTACGAGGCCTTGGCTAGGCTCCGTGATCCTGTTTATGGCTCTGTCGGCCATCTCTTCTCTCTTCAACATCAGGTCCTTTATTGGAACCTTTTCTTAAATGCTAGTGGATGATTCTACATATATATGTTGTAACTTACTAGCAAGACTTTGTGTGGTGTATTTAATTAGGTTATGAATCTACAAGCTGAGATTGCTCATGTTCAAGCTCGTCTTTCAAAGTTTCAGCGCTTTTCTGTAATCCCTCCAGAACAACTGCAGCAGCCACCTCATAACAATGAATATCCGATGGAACCAACTAACTTGGATTTTGTGTGGGAAGAAGAACAATTACCTCAAACTGGAAATGAAGATGGTGAGTTTCAAGAACTGGCGATGCAGTTAGTCTCTAAGTATTTACCTGCTTGCACTTTCGGTTAGGTCAAATCACAAGCCAGACTTATGTAGTATAATGATGTGTTGTGTTTTTAGAAATTTTCTGTATTTCCATGAACATGAGATCATGATTAGTGTTTATGGTTTTGATTCTACAAAAACTAGTTTTATGATTTTGGCTTACCACTTAACCAATAAACAAAAGCATATAAAGACCTAACATACAAAATATCTTACCAAAATTCAACATTATTGATGAATGATGATTAATTTTAGAAGATTCTTTACAAAATATTTTAACTGATAATAAAACTTAGATTGATAGAAAGCAAGATGAGTGTTGTTGATAGTGAAGATCGATGACAATCATATTTGGTCACGAGATTTTCTTTTTAGCTTAGAGATCTATTTCATTTTGATGTTACGTAGTGTGTTGCCTATGTATAATGCTCATCTGTGAAGCCTTTGTTGATTATCTTGGATCTTCAATTTTTGGGTGGGTTGTAATTGTTCAAGCTTAATCTAATTAAAAAAAATTAGATGAAAAAAAGAAATCAACATGGCTTTGTCACGATGTTTTCAAAGAAGATGTTTTTTTCTTTTTTGTAAAACATAAATTACTGCTTTTAATGATTTCATCTCCTTTTCTAGTTAAACATCGGTTGCATTAGATATCTGAACTTTTTTCAAAATTTACTCATCATAGTTTTATTATGGCAAATAAAGAAAATAAATGATGTGTTTAAGAGTAAGTTTTGAAAAATATTTTCTTTTAGCCATTTTCAATATTTTAGAGGTTATCATAGTAAATATAAAATAACTAAGCGCATAAGTACATCTGGCCTTCAAGAGCTATGATGGGCCTATTACTTGATAAACATTGAATTGGACATAAAAGCCTAAATGGTAAGAAGGTGTCACACTCGTTCTCTATGTGCACCAGTCTTAAACCGGATTCGGTACAACCAAGCTTATAATAGCTTGTTTGGCTAAAATACAATTGCTCGTTTAAATAATTTGAGCTACCCCTGCGGTGCTCGCCTATACCCGCAGGTTCGAATCGGTTTCTTTATTTTTCTTTTAGCTTTATTGGTTTCTCTCTTTAATGAGTACTCTATGTTTAGTGTGACTAAAGGATGTATCTTTATATGAACAGTTTATGTGCAGTGCGATTAAAACATATCTTGCATTGATAAACGGCTTATTCAAAGTATAAACAAAAACAAAAGATACTTTAAATATATGTAATTAATGATGTAAAACTAAAAAAAATCACTTTATTTAATTTCCATGATCTTCTTTTCTTTTCTAAATCATTTGATCTGTAACAAACTGTCTTTACCGAAAGAGTTGTTGGCTTTCACTACACATATAGAAAAATTTAAAAACTATAAAGAATTCTTCTTAACTTTCATAAATTAACATATACCAAAATCTCAAAACATTTTGATAAAAAACTTGCACGTGGTGCTTCTTCCTTCCGTTATAGCATATGTTTGTTAATTTGGTTTGCCAAATTAAGTAATGTTTTCTTTTTAATTTGTTTTTATTAACTTAGTTTCATGTTGACAAAAAATCGCTTCATCAAACTATTTAGTAAATTTGTGAGTTCTATTGAAAAACTTCATTATTTTTCCATTAAACAAATAAATTATATTTTGATGTGTAATGAAAGCCATTAAATAATAGTCGTCTACTCGTCTATTACTTTTCTTTAATATTGTTTTGTTTATTTTTTTCTGTATTGTCTCTAGTCGTCTATATTTTGTATTGTTTTGTTTCTTATAAATTGCATTTAAGGGAAAAAGGTGGACCATATAAGCTTGATGTGAAAGAAAAACAAACTCAGAGTTCTTCTTCATGGGTCACGCGCATTCACTATATCTCTATAGCTGTAATCGATTTAAAATGGAATTACGTTTATAGTATATAGCCATCTCTGTTCTATCATTAGGAGCGTAGGGATCATTGTTTCCCCTATACACTAGGGTATCGTATAGTCACATATGGAGTTTTGGAATAAAAAATTATATGAAAATATAATCACACCTGTAAGTTTAAGTTTTAGCAAAATAAAAAAATAGAAAAAATAGGAAAATTAAGTGGAATATACGATCCAAAACTTATCATGCGAATATCAGAGTTAGTAACTCTAGTAATATCAATCTTAATTAATAAGCGTTAATAATGTTTTAGCACGTAATGAAGAATCATTCAAAAACATCCTATACTGTTTGGGATAAGTCTTTTACAGGCTACAACAAAACTTAAAGTCTTCTACTATGCTTCTATTCTTTTTTTTTCATGTACACGGGAAAAAAACGAAAACCATCAAACCACATGATTGATTAGAGTTTTTATTTTTATTTTTTTTCCATTTGTCACTTTTTGTCTTTATGTTGTAGTTGGAAGTTGAACTCTTAGCTCATTAATTATTCAAAAATCACTATATTAAGGATGAACTCCCCAGTAATTTCCCTAACTAAGACTGTAACAACCCGCTTCATAGAATCCGTTTAAGATTCACAGTTGAGAAATTTGAATCGGTGCTCTGCATAGTCAATCTGAATCTTAGGATGGGTTGTTACAAGTACTTTAACTGAAACAATAATAATTAATAGAATGAAATGAAACCGATCAGTAACCTCATTAACTAGTAATTTAATTAACAATTTAGAATGACTGATCCAAAAAGTTATAGAAAAAGGAAGATAGTTCGCAACAACAAGAAAGCAAAGGCCCGAGAAAGACGGTAGGTTTGAGGAGACACACAAATAAGATAGTTGCAGGATCATGTGCCACGCCTACGCTTTCTTTTCCACTCCATCTCATTCACGCGTTTTTTTCTTCTTCTTCTTTTCTTTTTGATTATAATCACAATCTAAATAATATCTCTTAACCTATGCATAGAACATGCATTATATAATAATAGTTAATACATTCCACCACTAAAAGCCAAAACTATGGTATATATTAGAGCATTAAAAAAGCTTATTTGTACATAGAGGATGAAAGAATGTAAAATAACGGAATCCAATAACAATGTCTGTAATAAACGGACATAGAATGTGAATTATTATAATAGAATAGTTTAGATGATCTGTAAAATGTAGCATTGATGTAACGGATCTATGAAAATATGATAAAACAAATTTGTAATAAAGAGAGAAGAGGGCAAAACGGGGAACATGTCACGCGGATAGGTCTGGTAGAGTAAATGACGTAGGTTCCGTTATTTAAGAACCCCTTTAGAGGTTCCCACACACCACAAGAGAGAGAGAGAGTAACATGGGGAGAGAAGAAGAAGATGACAAGAACGGTGGAGGAGAGAGAAAGCTGGGAGATGAAACGGCGTCGTCTTTCTTTGACGGAACGGGGTTGGTTTGTGTAACGGGAGGAACTGGTTTCGTTGCTTCTTGGCTCATCATGCGTCTCTTACAACGTGGCTACTCCGTTCGTGCCACTGTTCGAACCAACCCAGGTTCGAATCAATCGGCTTCACTAGTTTCTCTTATACAATCTGTTTACCAAATGCAAACTAAATTGCTGTTCGTATTAGGGCTGATTGGTCCGTTTACAGTTTTAAATAACAAACTGAGAGATATACTACTATAGATTATATATGTTTATATAACATTTAAAGTTGTTTTTTGGATGACAATTATAATATAATCTCTCCGTTACATTTTAGTTTCACAAGATAGACATTTTGTGTGTTTCTATGAAAATATTGTAAAGTTCAAAAAATTAATTAACTTTATAAATTTACTATTAATTAAAGTTTTGAAAACTGAAAATTAAATATATTTATTGTTTTAATTTAATGAATTATTTTAATGTGTGAGAATATTAAAAATATATCTTTATGAATAAGATAGACTATTTTATATAGATATCTGAGAAATTTATTGTACTTAGCTGGAATCATCTGTCAGTTTGTAGGATCTTGGACACTATACATAGTTATGTCATGTTCCACGCATCTTCTATATATAAAGTCAACCATATATTATATGGTCAATCAATAACAAATGATATAAATGATGATAACTAATACTTTGTCCAAAAAAAAAAACCTCCTGATACAGAAGGGAATAAGAAGAAAGATCTGAGCTACCTAACCGAACTCCCATTTGCATCGGAGAGGCTTAAAATATTCACTGCCGATCTCAACGAACCGGAGAGCTTTAAACCGGCGATCGAAGGATGCAAGGCCGTGTTCCACGTGGCACATCCTATGGACCCGAACAGCAACGAGACCGAGGAGATCGTTACGAAACGCACCGTGCAGGGTCTCATGGGAATACTAGAGTCGTGTGTAGATGCTAAAACCGTGAAACGCTTTTTCTACACCTCAAGCGCCGTGACCGTTTTCTACGGCGCTGGAGGAAAAGGAGGAGAGGTGGACGAGAGCGTTTGGAGCGACGTGGAGGTGTTTAGGAATCACAAGGAGAAGAGAGTGAGTAGCTCTTACGTTGTGTCCAAAATGGCGGCGGAGAAGGCGGCGCTTGAGTTCGGCGTTAATAATGGACTGGAAGTTGTCACGGTCGTGCTTCCTCTCGTCGTCGGACCATTTATATCTCCGACGTTGCCTTCCTCCGTCTTCATCTCTCTCGCCATGATCTTTGGTACGTAACTTCATGTATATAACAATTTTTAAATATTTCTGCATATTTATTTTAAAGCTCACAAAAAAAAAACTAATAGGCTCGACAAATATTTTTATTTATTTTTGAAAGAGAAGGCTCAATAAATATTACAACTGTGGTTACATATATAAAAATGTTAAAATTGGTACCTTATATTTATATATGTCTATTAAATATCAACCAATTTATTAGTCATCAAATGGTTAAAATGTCATCATATTAAGGTTCATAAATTCACATAGTAATTTCAATCATGGTTGGGAATCTTTGGTTATAAATTAACATGAAACTTTCATTAATTTTAGACCACATATATATATATATATATTACATTGTATTGAAGATAAGTATATATATATATATATTTTACATTGTACTGAAGATAAGTCTCGAATTATGTTTGGTTTTTATCTGAAAAAGAGAATCCTAATTAATTACATAAGATAAAATTTAAACAAGTGTATTATCCTTTGGGTCGTAATGATCATTCGGCACTATAGTAGTAAATGAATTCACTTTTTTTTTGAAGGAAATTACAAGGAGAAGTATTTGTTCGATACTTACAACATGGTGCATATTGATGACGTGGCAAGGGCGATGATGTTTCTATTAGAAAGACCAATAACGAAAGGTAGATATATATGTTCGTCGGTGGAGATGAAGATCGATGAGGTCTTTGAGTTGTTGTCTACGAAATTTCCTCAGTTTCAGCTACCTTCTGTTGAGTAAGTTAAACTATTCTTTTTATTTTGTACTTAGTTTATTGCTTTCTCGAAGCATTTTGTATTTATAAATTATATTTTGCAGTTTGAAGAGTTATAGAGTAGAGAAAAGGATGAGCCTGTCGTCGAAGAAGCTGAGGAGTGAAGGGTTCGAGTTTAAGTATGGAGCCGATGATATATTCACTGGAGCTATAAATAGCTGCCAAACAAGAGGCTTTCTTTGAACTCTTTATGTGGGACTTTGGGTTAAAAATTTGTATATGAATTGAAAATATCACTTCTTTTATTGGTCATATCCGTTTTGTAAGATGTTCTTACTTGCTGACGAAAGAAAACAAAAAGTTATTATGTATTTAAATTTTGAAAAAATTAAACAAAAGTTAAAAATAATCGCCCACCGTGGGGCTCGAACCCACGACCACAAGGTTAAGAGCCTTGCGCTCTACCAACTGAGCTAGACGGGCTTGTTGATAATGCTTGATGAATATAATTCAGTAATATGTTTAAATAAACGTTGATGTTATATGGTTAGCTCAGGTTGGTGGCTTCGTCTTCCTCGATGAGTTCTGCATCTTCAATTCCTCACTAACACTCGTTCCCTCGTGGGATTCAGTTTCTGAAGAAAAGTCTCTTCCTTTTTCTTTTTCTCTGCTCTGTTTCAAACCGATCCAAAAATCGAAATTTCCATCGATCGTGATTGGTTGACTATGCATAGATCTGGTACTACAATGGCGTGGAACGTCTTCAAATTCTGTACAGCTCTACGTGGACTCGGATCGATCATGATCCTTCTGGTCTTGGGCATTGTTGGTGTGACCTATTACGCCGTCGTTTGGACCAATTACGGTCCCGCATTATCAGATGGAGGGCTTCACTCTCTTGCAGCTCTTGTCGTTATACTCATTTTTCATTTCTTGGTAAACCTTTTTATTGATTCCACCATTTTCTCTGTTTTACGTTTTTGATTGGTCTCATTGTTAAAATTCAGACAAAAGCTTCGTACTTTGCTCAACTCTTTGATTATATTGTCGGTTTCTTGTGTTGGGTTTCAAGTTGTTTTGGTGTTTTTTGATTGCTTAGAATGGTGCGTGTGTGTGGGTTGATGCAGTTGGCGATGCTTTTGTGGAGCTACTTCTCTGTTGTGTTCACTGATCCTGGTGTTGTGCCTCCTAATTGGAGGCCAGCTTCAGACGAAGAGCAACAGGGTGAGTGTGATCCGTTGAATAGTTTGGAGTTTGGCGGGTTACAGCCTGATTCTTCAAACCAGCGAACTCGGTTCTGTAGGAAATGCAATCAGCATAAGCCTCCTCGCTGCCACCATTGCTCTGTTTGTAAGCTCTCTCGGTCACACATACTATCTTTTGCTCCTTTCCTTGAAATCATTTGATTGAAGGAGAATCAAGAAGCTGTTTCTGTGTTTACTTTACCCAGGTGGTCGCTGTGTTTTGAAAATGGACCACCATTGTGTTTGGGTTGTTAACTGCGTTGGAGCGCTTAACTACAAGTATTTTCTACTTTTCTTGGTAAGTCTTAGGAAGTTATATTGTGCCAAAGTGGTTTCCTTTAATGTTTCTTACCAAAACTAGAATTTGGTTTGGGCTTAGGATACATCAATGATAGAAACTCTTCCTCTTTGTGTTCAAATGCAGTTTTACACCTTTTTTGAAACAACACTTGTGACTTTACTTCTCATGCCACACTTCATAGCGTTCTTTAGCGAGGAAGAGATACCTGGAACCCCAGGCACCCTTGCTACTACTTTTCTTGCATTTGGTACGTTTCTAACCCCCAATTTTTTAGTATCTTTGATCCATTTTCTCTGCTACATTTATCCATCCATCTCACGATATTTCATCTTCATTACCACAGTTTTGAACCTGGCATTTGCTTTAAGCGTTATGGGTTTCTTAATCATGCACATCTCGCTCGTAGCTGGCAATACCACAACAATAGAGGTATGTTCTTTACTTTTTTTAATCTCTAGCCTGAGTTTGGTGCATTACAAGGTTAAGTTATCTTTCGTGTATTGACTTTGTGAACAGGCATATGAGAAGAAAACAAGTCCGAAATGGCCTTATGACCTCGGTCGAATGAAGAACTTTGAACAAGTGAGTTTACATTTTTGATAACTTATTTTAGACTTATCATGTTTCTTTCTTTTCTCATTTGGGAGTTTATGTTTATAGGTGTTTGGTGTGGATAAGAAATATTGGTTTATTCCTGCATACTCAGAAGAAGATTTAAGACGCATGCCAGAACTTCAGGGACTCGAGTACCCGTCAAAACCAGACTTTGATTCTCAAGATTTCTGAAGAAAAGAACCTGTAAGGCTGTAACAATACCTGGAAGAGAAAATGTATGTAAAGAGTTGCTTCTGTTGTTTATCCCCACGCCATTGAAGAACGCTGAGAGTAAAAGACTTAGAGTTATACGACCAGATGATGTTCTTCTTTCATGAGTTGATAACAGATGATCTCTAGTTATAAATGTAAAGCCAGAGCCACGTTGATAACAGTCTTTACTGATTTTTCTTAATAGTCAAATCCTTTTTGTTGATGCTGTCCTCTTTAGCTTTTTGTGGTAAAAAAATCAAATTAAAAATTCATAAGGATTATTAGGGAAGAAGAATGATGAAGAAGCTTCTAGCTTGCGGTGTAAATGACACGTGTCATACTAGTATTCCCTTTTAAGAATTGTGGCGTGTATATAATAAACAGAGATGCTGTCATGTTGTCTTTTGAATCAGGGACTTGTCTGTGGAGTTTCTGGTCTCTTCTAGGATTCTCTCGCAGGTATTCTAATCTCTTAGGTCTCGTTCTTCAGTAGATCTCTTCGAACGTCTGTTGTCTGAGTCTATCAGGGAAAGGATCATCTTCTCGGTGACTGTTTTTACAAATCTTAGAACATTGTTAGAGAAAAAAAGCATGTCGTAGGCGTATTTGGATTGTTGTAGTTCTTTAATATGATTGCATAATACTGCTAGTACTATAGGTTATATCTATTATCTCTTCTCTTAGGTCTTGTTGTTTGGAGATCTCTTCAGTCATCTGCTGTTTGAGTCTAGTAGGTATATTAGATCGTTGTAGTTCTTCAGAGGCTGATTGCATCATACCTCTAGGATAGTGAACCAGAGACAGGTTTTTGGTGAAATTTGTATTCCATTTATAGAGATCTGCTTGATGAACTGTGAAACTGGATTTGAGGGAGAGTTCATGGACCATCTCAAATGCATAACATTGATACTGGATTTATGAAAAAGGTTGCAGAGTTGTGAAGATGGGAGATCCATTTGGTGGTAGATTTGGGAATTTTGGAGCATTTAGAGGTAGCATGTTTGGAGGAAGAGATCCTTTTGATGATCCCTTCTTTACTAGGCCATTTGAGGATTTGCTAGAACCAAACACCTTTAGTTCAGGTGCTTCCTTTAGTAATAACAACAATGGTGGTGTGAGAGGGTTAACAATTGAAGAATTACCGTCTGATGAAGAAGTAGGAGAAGATGAAGGGAAAGATACTGGAAGTGACGAAGAACATACTAGTTCAGAGAATCAGCCATCTGTTGAACACCCTGAAGATGATTCTGATGGTACTTAAAGCTTTGTTTACTGATTCTATCCAATAACAGCTTATGAATTTGTCTGATTTTTTTCTTGGTTATTGTAGCTGAGAGGAAGATTCAGAATGTGAATCAAAGGAGTAGCTTAAACGCAAGAGAGGGTGCGCAGTCTCGAGCTAAAACATTTAGGCATCACGTCTCTAAGGTTACATATGGTGGCATAGATGGGGCTTACTATACATCTAGTAGAACCAGAAGAGCAGGCAGTGATGGAGTATGTTGTCTCTCTCTTTTTCCATCCTTCCTATTAATGGAGACACTCGAGTACTAAATGGATTCTTTTTAGGTGGTGGTTGAGGAAAGCAAAGAGGCGGATAAGACTACAGGTGAAGCCACTCATAGGATCTCCAGAGGAATCAATGATAAGGTAAGGTGATGTTGCTTGGTTGGTCTTAATTCGTCTGAGTCTTGACTCTATTTGGTTTGGTGTATTCAGGGACATTCGGTTACTAGGAAGCTTAACCCGACTGGTGGTGTAGAGTCAACACAGACTCTTCACAACCTCGATGAAGGTTAGTCTGCAGTATCCTTATCCTAAGTTAAGCTCGCTGAAGGAAAATGACAAGAAACTAAGAGACTTCTTGCTTTTTTGTTTGTTTTAGACGAACTAAGTGGCTTTGAAGAAGCATGGAAAGGCAAATCATCTGTTGCCAAGCATGAATCCACTGGTTTGTAAAACTCTTCATTTAATCATTTCAAAGCTATCTTTGGTCTCAGGTTCAGAATCTCAGTTTCAGTCTATTTTTGCATATGTTCGACGTTGCAGGCTCTGATCATAGTTTTGAAGGATGGCTTCTTCCATCTCTGGACCAAACTCGTATCAAAACAGACCAGTTTCAGAGAGGTTCAAGCCGTTCTGCTCGTGGAGATAAGAAAGTTGTTCGCATCAACATTGAGTAAAACCATAAGAGAAGTTACGTAGAGACATGTAGTAGTCCTTTATGTCTTCGTGTATGAAGTTGTAGTATAAATAACTAGATTTTTGATCGCGAGTTTGTATTAATAATAATTTTTTATTTTATATTTAAATAATAAAAAGATAAATTATTTATATAATTTTTTCTATGAATTATATTCAAAATATGATTTATTATTATTTTATTTGAAATTGTATGCAATTGTATATCTTGAATAGCCAATATTAAAATATTTTTTTGTTTGTATAAATAAATGTATAAGTATATTTATAGACATATTTATATTATTTATTAAAACATAATTTATTTTATAAAAATATAATTTTTTTGATGTGTATTAACTATTACTATATTGTTATTAACATTTTATCTTAATTTTTTGCTTATCTTTCTAGTTCAGTGATAAAAAAAATTATTTCATATGTACACTGTCTACTTTTGATTTATATTTAGCAAATTTTTATAATGAAAATATAATTATTAGATAGTTATTGTGTACTTATATGTATTGAAAATGTTTCAATTTAATTCTCTTAAATGCATATATGTAAAGATTTTTACATTAGTATAAACCAAAGTTTTAAAAATCGGTCTAGGCGGCGTCTAGGCCTCTGCCTAGGCGGCAACTCGGTCTTATCCGAAACGATTTTTCTAAAATCCGATTTATACTGATTTATACGATTAAGTCGATTTAAATTAGTCAGAATCAGTTAAAATTGATTTAAATTAGTCTAAATATGTTAATTTAAGTAATAATGTTAGTATATATTCACAAATTTACTAATGTTTTTTATTTTACATATCTAATTTTGATAATTTATTACAACAATTTTTATATTTCTATTTAAAAACTAAAATATTTCATATAGATGTCATATATATATATAAAATAAATCAATAATTCGTTAACGCCTAGGCTTCGCCTAGACCCCGAATAATCCACCTAGTCACTAGTCCTCTATAAAGCGTCTAGTTACCGCCTAGCGATTTCTTGAATATTGATATAAACATGTTTGATTAATTTTTTTGACGTTTATCTACATCATTAGACTTCGTAAAGGGTAAAAGAGTAAATATCAATTCTATCGTCTGAACAAATGCTCCTCTCCTGATAGATGATCCACGTGTTTGATCCAACGGCTAGGATACTTCCTTGAGAAACCACCAGTAGCTCCGGCGTGTACGACAACTAACCCATTCCCAATAGGCAAAAACACGGATCTTGCTACACGTGTCACTCCTTTCAACACATCTTGCCATTTGATCCGAGAGGTATCTCTCTGCGAGGCGTTTTTACACACTAAAACGGCACCCTTGTTGCTCACTTTCGTGGACCGCAACGTTCTTACGAACTCTCGTCGCTTCGAGTCCACCACTAAGAAGTCCACGCCGGGAAACTCCTCCAACGTTTTCTCTATAGATTCTCTGACCACCACGACCTCCGTAACTTCCGTAGTAACCACTCCTCTCGTGGCTAATACGTACTCATGTTTCGACTGCTCATCTGGTACTATGCACACGTGTCTCCCTGACGTGTGAACTGCAGCAACCGCGAGTCCCACGCTAGTCGCAATTGGATCCCCGCGTGACCATGTCTCAACGATTAGCCTCGCGTTCCATCCAGCCGCCGTGGCTGATAAGAACTCCGCCACTCCTGATTCTTTGTACATCTTACACTATATATACATGCAAATCAATACGTATAAGATAAATTAATGTGACATATCATTTATGGTTTTAAGTTAAATCACATACCGATTTAACGGTGTCAATGTAGGCGTCAGAGGCAGTTTCAGGCGACCAAACAAGCTTCATCTTAAGAGCGAATGGAGTTTTTTTATGAGTTTGAGAAATAAGGAAGCCGTCAGGTTCATATAAATGGACAGACGAAGCGTTGACATTTGCTTACACTAAATTAACAACGTGTCAATTCGTCCCGTTTGCTTCCATTTAGTACTCCTTATATTTATCGTCTCAAATCTATGAAAAATTAAAACTAATTTCTAAGAAGATCCGCGATTCATCGATAAACTATTTTTTTGGATATTCAAATGGACCAAAATCAATGATCTATATCTATATAAATATTATGTATAATATGAGTTAGTTTTTTTTTCAGTAGATGTATTGAATCTGAAATCTGTTGGAATCACAAATTTATCTCTTATTCCTTTTTTTTAATTGAATATATGTATATCTCTTCAATTTCAATTTGATTTGGTCTTGTAGAATTTTTTTTATATAATTCTCATCATTTAAAATATCTACCTAATAAAATAATATATTTTCACTGTGAGAAAGATACTTCTAATGGTTTTTCTGAACCATCATCATCTATATATGCAAGTAAAATCCATTAGCGCTAGCTATATTATATTTTCATTTTTATATATATCAAATCAATTATTGTTAGTTTACCTAATTGGCCTAGTATATTTTTCACATATTTTTAACACAAAGTGAATGTTGGATACCGAGAAATATAAGAATTATCATCCAACTGATTTTGTCAAACTATCACTTGATTGGTTTTATTTTGGTACTTGTTTCATTTTCTTCATAAGGGTTGATCAGTGTAAGAGATATTATACATACGTAGATCAGAAGATTTGATCGCGACATTCTGGACTTGTTACATGAGATGGTCAGCCTCAATTAATCTTTGAATTGATTCTTTCTTTTGTTCATTTTTAATCTTTGAGTCAAGCCTTTGTTATTTCAAGATAATGACGATTCATACTTGTTTTTTTTTTCCTTTGACACTCGCTTTCATTGTGCCAACCAAATGTCACTTAATTAAGATAACATCAACGTATATAGACGTAATTCCATCGCCGGCTAGTTTGGTTTATTATGCACATACCATAATAATAACTACATATAGACTTTCTTTCTTAATTTGTCTTCCACTGTATTGATTGAATTGTATGGATAAACCAACAAAACCTATGTGATTCTTCAAAATTTAATCTTAAAGCTTAATATATATATATATATATATGAGTTTTAGCCATATAATCTTCATTGATTAAGATTATATGATAAATTAACTAAGCCAGTAAAAGCTCTCGAGTAAGTGTACTTGTCAATGTGTCGAGTAGCCTCAGTTGTGCAAAAGATCTATGAGCAGTTACAAACCAAATTTGGATTACAGTAGTCGCTTGAATCGGATATCAAGCTCATAGTATTCTATTTTGGTCGAGACATGCATGTGGTATGGGTCCTGATATAGCAAGAACAACCAGATATATCTAAGCAAGTAACCTAAAACTAATAAATTCTGAAGTCGACATGGTTTTAATTAGATTTATCATTGAGTAAAAGACAAATAAGCGCTTTCGTTTTATATTAAATACGCATGATTTTTATATTGCAACTTTGCACCAAAATATATACTATATTTATATAAAAATTAAATAACCAATTTGATGATACACGTAAGATATATTGCGAGGAAGTCAATGCCTATCAATATCTTATCATCACTATTAGTTTTATATTTTCTTCACATATATGTATAAATTATTTCGCAGAGATCGTGAATTGATCACTATTCTATCGCTACATAGCTCACGTGGTACAATGTTTAGAGCTGATTACTAGACACTTGTCTTTGTGGGCTTTGAATAATCTCTAATTCTTACTTTTGAACTCTAAACCCAAAACTCTCATGTAGTTTACAGTTGGGCCACAATCTGAGAGCAGATAATACCACACGACGTCGTTTACCTTATTTTTCCACATAGACAGTAACCGTTAAAACGAACATAAACCGGACCAATCCTGTTTTATCTCCAACAGAATGCTTGTCTTCACACATTGTCAGCATCCATGGAGTTCGATTTCACCAATCATCCACCTCCTCGGAACCTGCAAAACTTCAGAAGACGTAAACAAAACCCACGCTCGATTGATCACGACTGGATTCATCAAAAGCTCCAATCTCACGACGAGGATCGTTCTCGCCTTCGCTGCTTCTCGACGCCCGTTTCTCGCTGAGTTCGCGCGTCGTGTCTTCCACGAGTATCATGTACGCTCTGTCTCTCCAGGAGAGGTGAATGATCCGTTTTTATGGAACGCAGTTATCAAATCTCACTCACATGGAGTCGATCCGAGGCAAGCTCTGGTCTTGTTCTGTTTGATGCTCGAGAACGGTGTTCCCGTGGACAAATTCTCGATGTCTCTTGTTCTGAAAGCTTGTTCGAGGTTACGCTTTGTGAAGGAAGGAACGCAGATTCATGGGTTTTGATAAAGACTGGAACTTGGTCGGATTTGTTTCTGCAGAATTGCTTGATCGGGTTGTATTTAAAGTGTGGTTGTTTAGGTTTTGCACGCCAGGTGTTCGATAGAATGCCGCAGAGAGACTCTGTTTCTTATAACTCAATGATTGATGGGTATGTTAAATGCGGATTGGTTGAATCCGCGGGTGAGTTGTTTGATTTGATGCCGAGGGAGAAGAAGAATTTGATAACTTGGAACTGTATGATAGGTGGGTATGCTCAGACAGCAGATGGAGTTAACGTTGCGTCGAAGCTGTTTGGTGAGATGCCGGAGAAGGACTTGATTTCGTGGAATTCAATGATCGATGGATATGTAAAGCACGGGAGGATCGATGATGCTAAAGGTTTATTCGATATGATGCCAAGAAGGGATGTAGTTACTTGGGCTATTATGATCGATGGGTATGGGAAGTTGGGTTTGGTTCATCAGGCTAAGACTCTGTTTGACCAAATGCCACATAGAGATGTTGTGGTGTATAACTCTATGATGAGTGGTTATGTCCAAAACAGGTATCACATGGAAGCTCTTGAAGTATTTAACGACATGGAAAAGGAGAGTCACGTGTCACCTGATGAAACGACTTTGGTGATAGTTCTGTCTGCAATTGCTCAGCTTGGTAGATTATCCAAAGCCATTGATATGCATTTGTACATTGTGGAGAAACAGTTTCGTTTAAGTGGGAAACTCGGTGTTGCTCTCATTGATATGTACTCGAAGTGTGGAAGCATACAACACGCCATGAGGGTTTTCGAGGGAATCGGAAGCAAAAGTATTGATCATTGGAATGCCATGATTGGTGGGCTAGCTGTTCATGGTCTTGGAGAATCCGCGTTTGATATGCTTTTGCAGATTGAGAGGCGTTCCATTACACCTGACCATATTACTTTTGTTGGAGTCCTAAATGCTTGTAGCCATTCTGGGTTGGTGAAGGAAGGCCTTCTCTGCTTTGAGCTCATGAGGAGAAAACACAA
Source organism: Moricandia moricandioides (assembly GCA_905132885.1). Classification (NCBI taxonomy): domain Eukaryota; kingdom Viridiplantae; phylum Streptophyta; class Magnoliopsida; order Brassicales; family Brassicaceae; genus Moricandia; species Moricandia moricandioides. The sequence continues at coordinate 290,870 of CAJHQQ010000029.1, forward strand.
GATAGAACCAAGATTGCAACACTATGGATGTATGGTCGATATACTAGCAAGGTCAGGAAGTATAGAACTAGCCAAAAACTTAATAGAGGAAATGCCAATTCAGCCAAATGATGTTATATGGAGAACGTTTCTCACTGCTTGTAGTCACCATAAGGAGTTTGAAACGGGAGAGCTTGTTGCTAAACAACTCATTTTGCAGGCTGGTTATAACCCTAGCTCATATGTGCTTCTCTCCAACATTTATGCTAGTAATGGAATGTGGAAGGATGTTCGTAGAGTTAGAACGATGATGAAGGAAAAAAGGATAGAGAAAACTCCTGGATGTAGTTGGATTGAGCTTGATGGAAGAGTCCATGAGTTTCTTTGTAGGTAACATGGAAGTTTCCAACACATTGTAGATAAACGACTGTGCAACCATTATATTTTCAAGGATGTAAACCTATTCTGCAACTCCTTGTAAATCAAATGGAGAACGAAACAGAGTAAACAGATGAAGACAATGTCACAACATATTCATTCACATGTTGGTTGGTCTGAAAAACACTTGTTTTTACATCCTAAGTACATCAGCTACACTTACAAAGGAGATAAGATTTTTACATCATGAACCAAGTTAACATCAGGGGAGTGGTGATAGTCCAGGACAATCAAAAAGCAAGAATCTTCTTGTTTAAAGGCAACTAATGACTTGCTGCGAGTTTATTCAGTTCTTGCATAACATCTTCCATGGATGGTCTCTGGTTTGATGACTCATGAGTGCAGAGAAGACCAAGTTTAGCGAGCTGAGCAGCTTCTGCCTCCGGAAAGTTTTTTCGAAGATTTGGGTCAATGAAATCTTCATTCAGTCGTCCAGACTCTACAGCTTGTAAGATCATCAAATGGCTGATTTTGCTTTTACCACTGAGTATCTGCAACAGAATCATACCAAAGGCATAGACGTCGCTCTTGTCAGTGAACCTTCCTGTAGTTATGTACTCAGGAGCTAAGTATCCCATTGCAGCACTTGCTTTGAGCTTTGAGAAGACGATATCATCCGTGAAAAGCTTGTGAAGACCGGAGTCCGCAAGAGAAGGATTATACCAATGATCAATGAGAATCTTCTCTGCGGATAGATTCTGGTGAACTATTGCAGGCTTGTTCCCATTTTCTCCATGCAAGTAAACAATGCCTAAAGAAAAAAAACACATCAGACTTAACTTTCAAGAACAGAGAACAGAGTTTAGTTTAGGAAAGAACTAACCTCTGGCGATTCCATTTATGATGGTAACTCGAGCAGTCCATTCAAGAACATCTCCACTCTCATCCTTGACATCAAGATACTGCAAGAGATTACCATTGGGGACAAACTCGTAGATAAGGAAACACTCTCCTCTCCCTTTAGAGCAGCAAAAGCCTCTCAGCCTCACTAAATTCTCATGCTTCAGCAATGTCAACATCTTCAACCCTTTGAGAAACTCGGTTTCATCGGATTTACAGCTCGATTTCGCTATACATTTGATGGCTGCAACAGAACCATCTCTAAGGACACCTTTATAAACCGAAGAGACGTTACTCTTCCCCAACAGATTAACCTCAGAGAAGCTATGAGTAGCTCTCTTAATGTCCTCAAGATTATACATAAAGCTCTCAAAGACTTCTTGAGACAATGCACTGTTGTTACTGTTCTGTCCTCTACCTAACGGATCCCAACCCCTCGCGTACTCTAAGCTGATCAACGGAGAAGAGCTTTTTCTTCTAGAAGGTTCTTTGAAGTTGTACTCTGTGCTGATCCTACTGTCCATAGCATCACGACTGCTTCCTATCTTCTGTTTCCTACGTCTGTACCATGTGAATGTTGAGCCACCGAAGATTGCAACTATGAGTATTGATCCTATTAGTCCCATGACGACTCCCAAAGGTGCAGACTTTGAGGTTTTTGATGAACACCCGCCATTCTTGTTGCTGCAGTTGCTTCGTTGTAAGTCTGCAGATTCCGGTTTAACATCATCCGTTGTTCTAAAAGTCTTCGGGTTTGTTGGGTCAGGACGGTTTAGGTTCGGGTCGTTAGAACCGGTACAAGGTTTCAAATCTGTGAACCCATCTCCGCATAAACCGTGGTTGTTTGCATACTGGAACCCATTTTTAAGCCTCTTCAAACCTTTAAACACACAAACAAACAAAAATTAGATCCGGTACTATGTTGGTTTGGTTCGGTTATCTAAGTATTTTACCAGAGGGAACAAAGCCGGAGAAGGAGTTGTTGCGAATGTCAAGAACTTGAAGCAAAGGAGCACCGGCGAGTTTAACCGGAACAGGACCAAAAAGATGGTTGAAGCTCAAATCAAGCCTAGTTAAGGTACCAATATCGCCTAAACTCGCCGGTATGGCGCCGGAGAGTTGGTTATACTGTAAAGCCAAGACAGTGATCTTCTTGAGAGAACCTAACTGCGTCGGTATACTCCCACTTAACTTATTGTAACATAATTGAAGAACTGCAAAAAAGAAAACAATATAGAACCTAAACCAGTTACAAGACTTATTAAACTCTTTTTTAGCTAATGTAATAAAACCAAACCGGACCCACTTAAGATCTTGTTGCTGTAATAAATGAAGTGAGATTAATTCAAGAACGCATGCATGAACAAGACTGACCTTGAAGATTATCTAAATCTCCGATTTGAGGAGGGATATCGCCGGAGAAATTGTTGACGTTGAGGTATAAATCGGCGAGGAGAGGTAGATTTGAGATATCTTTAGGAATCTGACCGGTTAAGGAGTTGAAGTGAAGGTATAAACCGGTTAAGCTAGTGAGAAGACCTATGGAAGGAGGGATGGTTCCGGTGAGACCCATTCCTTGGAGAGATATGTTAGCTATGCGGTGGTTTCCGTGGCAAGCTACACCGTGGAAGGAGCCGGGGGAGCAAGGGTCGGAGTCTGGAGTCCATGAAGTGAGGAAACGGTTTTGTGGGTCGAGAGAAGATTTGATATTGAGGAGAATGTCGAGCTCTGATGAGAAAGATAATGAAGGAGAAATAAAGAGGAAGAGGATGAGGGAGAGTGAGACAGAAGAGGCCATGCTTGGTTGAAGAGAGAGTATGTGAGAGTGATGAAGAAGATAATGACTCTCTCTTTTGGTTTTTGAAGAGTCAAACATTTTATTTTTCTAAGTAAAGATTCTTTTTAAAGACTTTTCAGAGAAAAAGAACAGTAATAGTTAGGCGAATCTAGCTTTTTATTATTTTCAAAATTGAAAATGATACCAACTCTCACTAGATTTAATGGTAAGAAAAGTTGTTTCTTTTTTCAGTGCACCAGCTATGAAATTGTACTTTGCATATCATTGTTTTAACTTCTTATTTTCATGTATCCATTAAAGTTATTGCTAACATTAATCTGAAATAATAAGTGGATTCATATATGATTCATTCCACTATGAAAAAATATCACTTGTTTTATGCTCTATGAAAATTTATTCACGTTAGTTTAGTTCAAGTTTCTTTGTGAAAATGTACATACAAATAAAACATTCAAATGTGTTTCCTTAATCAATTTGTTTTTCTTTTCATTTCAAACTATATTATAGTTGTACTTGATTTTCAGATCATTATGAGTGAATATCCTTAGCCATGGTATGTACAATAACCTGATAACTAGCTTATATGTTCACAAGGGGAATAAGGAACAAAGATAAATGTGATTTTTTTTTTACATCATTTCACTGAATTACTATATTTGCTGCAAACAATTGTTAAATGAATAAAACAAGAGTAGGTTTGTAATATATTTTTTTAAAAGATAAGAGGCATCCAAAAGGCATGGGCAAAGAGTACATCAAATGGGACAAAGCAGATGATGGAGGCAAGTCAATAGAAGCAACATGTGAACATTTTGTTTTACATAAATATTCAAATTTAAGTTAATTTTTTTAAAACATGTGAACTTCTCTTGAGTTAGAGTTTTGCTATTCTCTTGATTTGATCACATCAAAAGGTAAATGGACCAACACCTCACTCAACCCTAAAGTATAACATGTGAGTTTACAGAAACAAGAAAGACATAAAGCAAGAGAATAAAGCAGAAAGGCTATAGATCACCTCTAAATATCTCGTGTTTTTTTTTTGTAATCTACTATTTTTGTGGGTAGTGGTGGATGTCTGAATGATATAAAGTTAATATATATGTAATAATATTTTTGTGCGTGATTGAGAGAGTGAAATCATTGTAGTTTTGAGTGAGACTGAGACTTATCGAAAGTAATGTGTCCATTATAACTCTTAGTTAGTGCAGTCACTTTTCTGCGCCTAGATAGTTAGAGACATTCACGTTTCTAAATTCATACATAAAACTCACTTTAAAATAACTAATCTGTGATCAGTTTGCTATCGTCATCTACTAAACGTACCAAATTAAAGTTTTTAAATCGTCATAGTGTTTTGTATTCAATATGATGAGAAACAAAATATGAACCCAAATATTAAAATTATAGTACAGAATTTTAAGGTAATATGTCCCATGTTTAATACAATTATTACACCATATATGACCCTTAGTGGTACATTTTACAGTAGTAATGTCATCATCAAAGTCACTCCTTATACAGTATTTGGATCGTCTTCGTCTCTAATAGAAAGGTCTCACACGTTAGCAAACCAGCCTGTGCCATTTTGTTTGGATGCGTGAGTACGATGTTTCATGCTATTGTTACAATATAAAAATTCAAATAATGATCATTATATTGTATATATGTTGGTACTGGGTAGGCACCGCATTCAACGGACTATCATCCTTGTTTTGTTTTCGAGCACATCTATGTATTTTGTTTTGTTACATATCGTGTCTAAATCTAAGTGGAACTATTAATAGCAATACTATTTGTAAGTTTATGTTTTCTTCGTTCACTTAAATTCAGACGTTGAAAAACGAAACATCGTGTGTGTTCGATGTTTTCTTTAATTTAATATAAATCTGGTCCAAGGCTATGCATACGCGTGCCAATTAATTACCAGATGATATAAAATCTCGATATTTTCAAATGCATTACTTAATTATTATTATTATTATAGTTTTCGTGTGTGTATAATTACTTACTTATTATACTTAGTTAAGTAGCTTCATCACGTATTTCAAGTTTTCGATTCACATTTTTACCTCGTTAAGCAATACGAAACTAAAGTAAACAAATAACTTTGTTGTCGAATTCATTAAAATCATAATCTGAAAAATTAGATTTCGAATTCAGAAAATTCAAATATAAAAGGTAAGATTTGAGTATTTCTTTTGTCTCACCTAACAAGGGAAGACAAAACGCAGAAGAGTCCATGATACAAGCAGTATGCAAGCTAATTATTATATTTTTAAAAATAAATATCCTATTATAATTTTAAAAAAGTTTTTGTCATTAATAATTTTTAAAGAAAAAAATGATTTTATAAAGAGTGTAGATATACACTTATATCATAGGATTAACTAATTTAAATTTAATGTTTAGAGTTATGAAGTAGAGTTTCACAGGTAAGATTTATGATTTAAAAAATATATATTAAAATTTAAGTTAAAAATGTTATTTAATTTTTTAATACTTATTTTGATTACGAAAACTTAAAAATTACTATTTAAAAGAATTAAACTTTTTAAAATGTGATGAATATGTGAAAAAGAAAGAAAAGTGTACATTCTGACATGGAGAGACTTTAATTGTGTATTAATTAGTACATACAAAAACAGTGAGTTATATCAAACAAAATTCATATCAAAGTACGATCAGTATTTAGAATATAAATATGAATTAGATTTCTGACGCTGATTATGGTGGAAATAATATAGTCCTCTCAGCTTGGGCAGATAGTTATTTTTGTTGTCATAGTTGACCACTGCATGTCATTATCATCTCTCTGTACAGTTCGTCTCTCAATTAATTGATTTTCAACGATAGATCAAAATCGTTCTACTCAACTTACCATATAGCATTGTAAAACCATATAGCATAATTGTATAAAATTCAACGTAAACTCTCAATATTTTTAATTCGGTTCACGGTGTGTTAAGATTACGCATAGACTATTTAGTCACTTGAGCTTTAATCTAATTTTGTTGTCATGATTTGTTAAAAAACTATTTCTCTCAGTAAATTATTTGGGCATTTCTGTAAAATCCGAATATTCAATACTAGATCTATAAATATAAGTATTTTATTTGTAAAGAATAGAATAATAGACTAACGGATGGTTAAGTAAATAAAACTTAGAAAGTAATATATACATACTGTGTATATATATATATATTCGTGAGAGTTCTTAGATGTAGTCATAGATGTTCAATAGTTAAACCTAAAAACTCTATTTTATAGAATATATCAAACTATATACCCAAGGAAACTAATGTATTGTATAATAATCTAAATATATTTTTTTTGAATGATATGATGTGATGTTTGCTTCACGGAAACCAGTTTGAGACTACAATTAACTAAGCAAGTCCAAGACTAGATTGAAGCATAAAGGTTACAATAATACACTACATATTAAGGATATTTTCTACCAAAAAAAAATAAGGATATTATTTTTATCATGTTTTAAGGATATTATTTATATGCTAACATCGAATACTGGCCACAAAGAATCACGTGATCGAGACAAATGTGTACTTTAGTTAATTAACAATAATCTCATCGACAATACATATCCTTACAAGTTTTATCTTTTGCTTTTACGATTCTCACTCTTATATATTCTTGCGTTTTTCTAAACCTTTAATTTATTTTTACGTTCTAGTTCTTTTTTTGTTTGAAACTTATACGTTCGAGGTGTGCATATGATGGTATTTTATAGTTTCTGACATCATGGGATAATTAAAGACTAATAATACACTAAAGGCATTGATAATTACAACTTAAAAGACCAAATCCAGCTTTAAGCATATGCATGATCACACTCTTCAGACTATACTTGCAAAGACAAAGATCTCGCTCACTGCGTCAGCTATATTTTATAACACTAAAGTAAGGCTAATACATTATATGAGAATCAAGGGACCAACAAAAAAAAATCGATCCAAAATTATTCTGATATTAACCAAAAGACAATAATCACGAATCATTCAATATTTTTATACGAATTACATAAAATTATAACTTTAAATTATCTGAAATCATCCAAAATAACGAGTCCAACTTTAACCGAACCAAAGCCAAATTTTTATTACTAGTTTTTTTTTTAGCTTTAGTACCAAAACTAGCGGGCTTTTATTTTAAAAAATAGAGAAAATGGCCTATTTTAGTTATGGGCCTTTCTTCCTATAACATGGGCTATGACAAACAAAACCTAAAGCCCAACAGTTGAGCTTTAACAGAACGAGATGTTCGACCCAATTGCAAATGATAAAAAAATAGGGTTTAGTATATAAAGGCTTAGCTCTCGAGGCCCAGCTGGAACGATCTCATAGAGACGACAGTGAAGAAACACTAAAACTTCAAGATGGGGCGTATGCATTCCAGAGGGTTCGTCAAAGTTCTCATCATCTTCGTATCTCTTTTTTTTTTTTCCGATTCAGCTGTTTTGTGATTCTTCATCTTCTCATTTTGTGTTATGTAGAAAGGGAATCTCCGCATCTGCTTTACCTTACAAGCGTTCTCCTCCGACTTGGCTCAAGACCACCGCGCTCGATGTAAGACTTCTCAATTTTTTTTATTACGTGTCTGTGTTCGTGTTGAGACATTAGCTTCGGTTATGTCTTTGATTGTTGTCGTCTAGTTCCTTAATTTCTTAACTTATCTCACTCCTAGTACTAAGACCAGAACTATAACCTGTTTTATTGGGTTTGTCGGAACGTTTTGCTTTATAGCTCTGGAACTTAATTTGGTTAGTCTTTTGTTAACATATCTGCGAAGAAGAAATGTTCAAATCTTTAACTTGCGAATCTTCATGTGTTTTGTTCTATTGTCGGAGAAGTACGTAGTTGATTTTATTATACTTTGGTCTGATCATTCCATATTGTTAAAACAGGTGGATGAGTCAATATGCAAGTTTGCAAAGAAGGGTTTGACTCCATCTCAGATAGGTGTCATTCTTCGTGACTCTCACGGTATCCCTCAGGTCAAGAGTGTTACCGGTAACAAGATCTTGCGTATTCTCAAAGCACACGGTTTGTGTTTTAGCCCTTGATCTTACCTCTTTATCCTCTATATACATTGGAGGAAATTTAATGAGTTGCATTGTACTGTTGTCTTATAAAGGTCTTGCACCTGAGATTCCCGAGGATCTATACCACTTGATCAAGAAAGCAGTTGCTATCCGCAAGCACTTGGAGAGGAACAGGAAAGACAAAGATTCCAAGTTTAGGTTGATTCTTGTTGAGAGCAGGATCCACCGTCTTGCTCGTTACTACAAGAAGACGAAGAAGCTTCCCCCAGTGTGGAAGTAGTAAGTGAACCTATAAACTACCGATATTCAAAAATGTGTTGTTCTTTCTTACCTTTTGTTAAGTAAAGGTTCTGATATAATATCTTGATTGTGCTTTTTTGCAGCGAGTCTACTACTGCCAGCACCCTTGTTGCTTAGAGAGCATGGAGTGCGTGAAGGGGCTTCAATAATTTCTATTCACTTCGTATCAACTGAGACTTATTTTCTCATTTTCGTATTAGTGTTTGTTTTGTCAAGTTACAATTATGGTTTTGATCATTTCAAGGATCAAAGTTGTTTAATTATAGTGTCAAAGTTACTAAACATGATAAACGAACACAATTAGAATATACTTCCAATTGTAATGTTTCTGCCAACATTGTTACACTTCCAACAACCAAAACAACATCCATGATCAAATATTATTGCATTGTCTCTGCAAACGTTAGTTCCAAGCACTCCAGACCACAGAAACAACATAGATCATCAAATATTAAGGTGGTAACAGTTGTATATCGAATATGTCACTGATGTAAAGGAATTGGCTGCCGACTAGGCCAAGACTCGATCTTTTGGAAGTAGTCAACAGGCACTACACCATCAATACCTTCAGTCAAAATCACCTTGTTGTCTGAAATGTAGAAAGCAATCCCATCTGTAGAAAGATCAAAGTGAAACTACAGTGTTAGAAAGGACGGCTATATTGTTAATACAAAGGAATTTGAGTTTTAGTTCTAACCTTCAAGAGCTTTCTTGATGTCGAGAAAGATCAAGACATTAACATCTCTTCTCATGCCTTGGCAAAAAAAAAAACTTATCAAATACGCACATGCAATTATTGTAGAACAACAATAATATCAAAATCAAAACATTACCACTTATCACTTCACCATCTGTTGGTAAGCCACAAGAAAAGTGAACATGAAGTCTATTCATACGCTTTAAGCCAGAAGCTAAGATGGATTCCAAATTCTTCCTATACGTTCCATGTACACACACTGCCATTACAACCAATCAAATGAACATGAGAAACTGAACACAAGTGAATAAGTAAATATCCTAGCATTGCTTTTTACCTGGAGCTTCTTCCGCTGACATTATTTGCTTAAGTAACTTTTCTGATTCAACAGTCTGCACAGAAAGACATAAGCTGAAGCTATAAGTAGATAGCACACTAATCACAAAACCAATTGTGATATACAACAAGTCAAACCACTACAAATAGAAGATCAATGGTTTTGGAAAGGCCTCAACTTTCATCACAAGAGATCAAAGAGAAAGCCACATTCTTGTTACCGTGATGGAGTGGCCTTGGTTAGCGCGAATCAAGAGCTCTCCGTTCTCTTCAACGAGGCTAAAACGTTGCTTATTGTCCCTTCTCACTGCCTACAAGTTAACAACACCAGAAGAAATCATACGCAAACCCCACCACAGCTCAATGAAGATTAGTGGAAACTAACCTCTCTAATCTCATCAACAGTGTGAGACTTCAACTGAACGTTTGCAGATGTTTTAAGGTTCAGGTTAAGCAAGTCTTCAACTTTAACAAAACCATCACCTCTCATGTTCAATCTAAGCTCAGTAGCCATGTGTCGCAAGATTCTCGTCCTAATAAATCCAAAAAGAGATTCGATTTTAACCTAAAAATCCAAACTTTACGACAACTCGAAATCACTTACAAGAGTCTTCCAAGCGCATCGATTTTATCTTTGCCTCCTCCTCCGCCATGAGGTATCCGTCGATCATTATCTCTCTCGTTTCCTCTTCCTCTACCGCCACCACTACATCCATCAAACACTCATAACCAAACCTATGCGAAAAAAAAAAAAAGGTTGACTCAGTACCTTCTGCTGGACTGAGCGAAGGAAGAGAAGGCAGGTTTTCTGGAAGAATTGAGATTCGAAGCATCCATGAAAGAAGAAAGAGGTGAGAATCTGGGGAAGATGCTCAAGGTTGGAAGACGACTGAAACGCAGAAGCCGACCGGTGTTATACACTGTGACAACGACGAGAGACATGGTAATAAAATTAGTTATCGATTTATTCACAACCGGTTTAAATTTAAATCGTAAAATCCGGTTTCATAACAGTGAAAAAAACGGGCTTTTCGTTCGGCAGACTAGCCCAAACCCAGCCCATCAATACACGAAAAAATCACTTCGTTTTTTTCATATTTCGACGGCACGTCTATTACCGCATAAAAACTATGGTGATTACAACATGAGACAAATTGTACTCGATGAAAGCAGTTTTTATGGGTCATTTGTATACTCTATAGACATAACTAGCAGCCAAATAAATACGAGCCTCTATCTTTCTTTTGAATAGATAAGATGAGAAAGGAGACGAGGAATACTCAAGCTAGGAGACGAGGAATAACGGCGTGAGACAACTCGAAAACCCTAAGCTTCTGTAGGCGACGTTGTGAAGACGCCGAGACTAGCGTCAGCGATCAAAAATTAGAATGTGAAAGCTTAGCTGGATTTAATCGCAGAGATTATTAAAAAGCTCAGACGTAACAAATTTTAGGCCGCCAGAATTCAATAGCGTCAACGTTTTAAGAATCCGGAGTCGACTTTTAACCGCCAGCGACTAATTTCTTTTCCATTCGTGTTTGCTTTTGCCGTCGTCTGTGTTTTTTTCTGGTCACCGGTCGCTAACGTCGCGTCTCCCTTCCGATCAATTTATATATAAACTGCGAATAGATCTGAGACGCGTCTGGGTTAAAATATGGGCCTTATTGTACAGGCCCATTCTAACACTTACCAAAAGGTCATTTGCTTTTGTTTTCTTCTTGGTTCCAGGTAATATACAACAAAATATTCAAACAATAGATATGATGACTGGGGAACAACCTTGAGGAAAATCCTCAGTGCATGTACAACTGTATATATTTCTAATCTATTAAATTAGAATCCTATATTTTTTTATGTGTGATATTTTTATTTGTACAAAAGTTAATCAAAATATACATAATTAATTATAATACTTTAATCAAAAGCAATTAAACATATTTTTGAAAAAAAAATCTAAAAATATCTTTTTAGAATCTTTTTACAAATTTATTTTCGTAATTAATTAATATAAATTATAATTATCACTAAAATATAATTATAAATTAACATTAATTCAATTTGATTATAAAAAAACTTTTAAAACATATAAATATTTTAATTATATTTTACTGACAATTAAAAATTAAAATAATCATTTTCAAAGTATATTTTTAAAAAATTGGTTACAATTCTTTTAAATATTTCTTTTTATTTTAAATAAAAAGATATTAAAATATATATAATCTATTAAATTTGAGTCATATTTTTTTCATGTGTTATATTTAAATTTTGGACTATTAAACACATGTTCATCAAAATCATTTAGATTATATGATATAACATTTATTTATACATGTAATTTATCATAAATATGTTTAACCAATTTAAATCAAATTAGTCATTAATCCGAAACCAACCCACAATGTATTTCGAAAATAAAATAACATCTACATAATAAATAATTCACATATCAATGTTTATAATTTTCCAAATAACTAATCAATTATAAATGGAATCATATATATTAAATGTAATTCTTAACATATCATATATTCACTAATATACTCAATTAAAAGCATAAAAATATATTCAAAATAGATCATATAAAAATTAATTTTCTAAAAGATCTCAAACCATACGAAACTAGATGGAAAATTAAGGTAAAGATTAGTAGGTTAAAGTGACACATTTAAAATTAGAGTTGGTATAGATTTCTCGTTATCACTTCATATACAAATATTTATATTAGATATTCAAAGAGGACAGTATCATATTCGTATTGCCTTTTTTTGTTACAATTTAAAACATATTGCCAATAACAAATTCCTAGGGTAATCTCAATCGGATGGATGCAAGGAGTTTTCTAATCGTAATACATTTGAAAGGCAACGGAGCATAAGAAATTATAGTATGTAGTATTTTATACTATTGCGTATGATATTGGAATATGTTTGCCAGGATCAAGATAAATATATATACGTCATATACAGAACTAATTAACCATGATCAACCAGCTCATTTAAAACTTCAAGATCCTTTTGTAATGATTTTAACTTCTTACTCTAAATCCTTGCCTACTTAATTTTCCATTGATTTATTCACAACCGGTGTTATACACTGTAACAAGGACGAGAGACATGGTAATAAAATTAGTTATTGTTTTATTCACAACCGGTTTAAATTTAAATCGTAAAATCCGGTTTCATAACAATCTGAAACAACGGGCTTTTCGTTTGGCAGACTAGCCCAACCCAGCCCATCAAGACACGAAAAATATCTATTACCGCACAAAAAACTATGGTGATTACAACATCACCGAATGGTAGACAATTGTACTCGATGAAAGCAGTTTTTATGGATCCTTAAAGGGTTTAACAAACATATGTCAGAAGAAATTTGTCTTTGAATCATCATCTAGTTAGAGTTTTGAGAGTTTAATCCTTCAACAACAGAGCTTTGCTCTATTTCTATTTGCATTAGTTAATTATGATCATTCTTAAGTTCTCCAAAAAGTTGGTGCACAAGAAAAAAAAAATATCTGCCAAAACAACGTACATGGGGGCACATGCTAAAACTCCACAATAAACGATACAAAATAGTATTAGAGCAGAAGTCATTTTTGATGTGTATAAACAAACAAACAAACAACAAGGAGGTAAACAATCAAACATGCATAGCAATTAAAAAAACTAATATTTATTTTAGGAGGGAGAGAGAGAGAAAGGATGGAATGCAAAGGAAACACCGGTTCTGTTGGAGCAAGCGTCACGGTAAACCCTAACAAGACAATGAGGCTTTGAAAGTTGGTAGTGGAGTGCAAAAGTGGGAGGACGAAGATCGGAGACCATAACTTGAAGACTTGTCCTAGAAGTAAGCTCGTATTCGAATCCCATTGTTAAATTGATTAACCTTGGCCCTCTTTTATATGGTGAACTCATCTCAGTGAGGGACACAAATCTAGGATGTATCCTGTGTCGGGTTGAAATCACATATTCACTGTTGTAACTGCTCCAAAGAGAAAAAAAACACACGATAATATTGATCAGTTAATGCGCATGCAGTATAGTACTCATTAGTAATGGATTCAGTTTAAGTCATACAACTGCAAGTGTATTGAATAGTTTCCTGCAATCATATTGACACCAGCGTTCCACTTATCAAGCTTGTGTCTGTTAATATCAATAACACACATGGAAGTCAAGTCGAAACCAGCGACGTGGTTGAAGACTCTCAGTTTACCACTAAACTGAGCAACCGGCTTGGAATTGCAACTAACCCTTGCACCCATTTCACCATACTTTAGCTTATACAATATACCAATCTGCACAAAAAATAAGCTTTTAATCAAATCTTTTTTTTTTGATATTTATATGTGTGTGGAATAGTATTACAAACCAAACCTCGTTATTGAAACAAGCAGATATAGTAGAGTCATAATCATACTCCTGAAGATAATCAGATGTCAATTGTAGTTCCAGTCCAGGAATGTATTTAGAATTGATCTTACTCATCTCACTCCTCTCAAAGTAGCTCAAATCTGGAACACACAAAATTGAATCTCCCATCTTACTAAGGACAATAATTTGGAAAATAAAACTTTTGAGGACAGTTTACCTTGAAGCATTTCAATAATCTTATTGCCCGCAGATGAAAGATAGGAAAACATCTTTACAGGTGAGGAGATTGGTGTGCTCTCTAGGGTTTCTAGCCAAAACAAAAAAAATAAAAAGTGGAGACTTAGAGCATGATTATCCGGGGTTCTTAGGAGGGTTTCTTGCACTGTTCGCGTCAGTGGGGTCCATGAACAGTGCAAGAACCGCTTCTAAAAACTACTAAATAAGAACCGGTTTTAGAGAGTTTCTTACACTGTTTGCAGGCCCCACTGACACGTGGCAGCCCGCGATTGGTTCGTTTTTTAATTTTCTTTTTCTTTTTTTTTTAAACAGCAAAAAAGCAAAAAAAAAAATTTAAGAACCCCCATTAAGGGTTCTAGGGATAATGATGGCCTTAGAGAGGAAGAATTAAGCGTGCGGTAGCGAATAGGTGTTATCTTGTCTCCAATGTGTACATAATGACTCTCTGTAAAATAGGCCCATATAAATCTAAATAGGCCCAACTCTATCCAAACAGGTCCTATATTTATCAAATAAGTCCTATGTTTATCAGAAACCCTAGACCTCTATTTCTCTGTAAGATCTTCTGCAAAACCATATAGCTATCATGGAGAGACCTCAAGGCAAGCCACCCTTTTTTTTTGTCTTTTCAACATTCGGATATGATCTTGTCTTTTTTTTAGATCGTTCATACTCTGATAGGGTTGGAATCACTTATAAAACCAGTGCAATCTATGCTTTTTGTAATATTTTGTCAAATAAATCTAATATTTGACGTGTGGTTTTCGTGTTTAACCTTACTCATTTAAAAAAAAAGTTAATTAAATGGCAGGCATGTATCCAATGATCTATGATCGGTGCGATAGATGCTTATCAGATTCTTCTTCGGGAATAATCACCACAGGAAGTTGCTTCCACACATATTGCGGTTAAACCATAGCTGCCTTGTTCTTTTATTTTGGTTTAAACTTGGACTTGAAAGTTATCTTGATGGTTCTTTTTTATTTTATAACCGCGCAGTGAAATGTATCTTATACCTCTGGTCAGTCCAGAAGCTTAGGGAACCTTGTGTATGCCCCATTGATGGAGAAAAGATGCCCCGCTTATTTGCTGCTAGACTTAACTTTCCTGAGGAGATTACTTCACTCCTCACCATTTATAATCGTTTATTCCATCCAAATGTTCCCTTTGTAATACCTTTAACCCTTTCAAATTCACATCAAATAATATCTTTATCTGTTTTACTAACTGTTTTTTTTTTTAACTTATGGATTCTAGGACATGGCTCATAACAAGTTTGGTAACTTCTTCTTCTTCTGCTTTGTATTCTTTTTGTTTTGGTTATAACAATCTCTAACTAAAGTTATGTTATTTTTTTGTAGCGCGTAATATGAGACGGCTGTATAAGGTAGAGGGTCTTTTTTGTCTCGTTGGACTTATTGCGTACTGGATCAAGGTTTGATAGTGAAGGACGACTGGTCCCTAGCTATCGTCATGGATAGTATGCTTAAACTATATATATTATTGTAATGCTTTATCAATCCAAACCTACCAAATGTTTCTTCTCTTCTCCAACAATTAATGTTCGAAATAATCTGAAACATTTTGCTCGAAAAACGTTTAGCCATCACTGTGGCTTACATGAATGATGAACTTGGCTGTAGATACCATATTTGCTTCTCCACTAGCTTCCTTTATGATATTAGATCTTTTAGGTCTCTTATTTAAGAGATGGTTTTTAAATTTACTTATTTAAAAGTTAAAAAAACTTCTCTTAAAAAGTTAAAATAAAATCCATGTTAAAAGATTTGCAATAAACATTCATTTCTCCGGTTTCCGGTTAAAGTTCTGGTGGGAGGATACTACAACATCTTTGTATAAAGGCCCAAAACCGATTCAAAGATTGCATATCTCACTCAGTTCGGTACAAAGCAAACAATCTTAATACTCTTTGTTCTTCTAATAAGGTTACAGTGGCTACAGAGAGGAAGAAACAGATTCTCACAGTTGGATCCAAGGAAACTGTTTTTTTTAGTGCTTTGTGATACTTTCAAGGACTTGGAAGTAGTCAGGGAAAGTTTTCCTGGTGCAACCAGGATCCTTGATGGTCACAGGAACATCAGCACAAGCTGCAAGAGAGAATGCCATTGCCATTCTATGATCATCATATGTATCAATCTCCGCTGGTTTCAGCTTTGCTGGTGGAGTTATCACACAATAATCTGAACCTTCTTCCACTGTAGCTCCAAGCTGAACACAAAAACCAAAAAAATTATGCAAAGGTTTACTTAGAATGTAAAACCAGAAAAAGCTACCTTTCGAAGCTCTGTACAAATGGCAATCATCCTTTCTGTCTCCTTAACTCTCCAGCTAGCAACTACATTTACCAAATAGAATCAAGTGAGCATGAGTCTAGAGAAGGCTTTTTTTAAAAGAGAGGGTTTACTTACCATCTCTAATGGTGGTTGCACCATCGGCAAAGAGAGCAACAACAGCAAGAGTCATGGCTACATCAGGCATTTTGTTCATGTTAACATCAACAGCCCGCAAGTGTCTCATTCCAAAAGCATCTCTCGATGGTCCAGTCACAGTAACACTGTTCTCTGTCCAGGACACTTTACACCCCATTTTCTCAAGAACCTCTGCGAATTTCACGTCTCCCTTTGCGATTCATCACAAAAAGAAATCACGCTTAGATATTCACACACTTGAGCTAACCAGATTTCATTTTTAACTTAGTATCATCTTTTGATGATTCAGAGTAGAGAGAATCTACCTGCAGGCTAGTTGTTCCACAACCTTCAACAGTGACAGTTTCACCGGTAATGGCAGCACCAGCCAAGAAATAACTAGCACTAGAAGCATCACCTTCTACGTAAGCATTACCAGGCGACCTGAATCAAATTTACCATTTGGTCAACCATTTTTCTTCAATCTAACTCTAAAGAAGTAACAACTCATACCTGTATTTTTGGCCGCCTTTGACAAAGAAACGATCCCAGCTATCACTATGCTCGGCACTAACACCAAAACGTTCCATCAACTTCAATGTCATTTCAACATATGGAACAGAAATCAGTTTATCAACGATCTCAATCTCGACGTCTCCAAGAGCTAAAGGAGCTGCCATGAGCAGTGCAGTCAAGTACTGACTACTGATTGATCCAGAAAGCTTCACCTGAAAATCCAAAACATGTCTAATATGTCAATCAAGAAACCATACAAGGAAGTGAGAAAGAAAGCTTAATCACCTTTCCACCAGGAAGGCCACCATTAGCATTGACACGAACAGGAGGGCAGTTAGTTCCAAGAGTACATTCAACATCTGCACCAAGCTGCTTAAGCCCAACAACCAAATCTCCTATAGGTCTTTCTCTCATCCGAGGCACCCCATCAAGCACATAACTGGAAATAAACCAAACTAAAAGCTTCAAGACAAGACCAATTCTTGACATAACAAAACTCCTTAACCTTACCTAGCGTTGCCACCTGCAGCAGTAACTGCAGCTGTAAGAGGACGCATGGCTGTTCCTGCGTTTCCAAGGTACAATTCAATATCACTCTTAGAATCTAAGGAAGCTGGGAATATCCCGCCACATCCTTCAACAACCGCACGGTTGTTTAAACTGTCACGTTCCACGTTAAGCCCCAGCTTCTTCAACGCATCAAGCATGTAGTTAATGTCATCACTGTTCAACAAGTTGTCCACTACAGTAGTTCCCTATAATTAAAACCCACATCAAAAAAAAGAAACTTTCTTCAATCTCAAGCCGAGAAAATGCAAAAGAAGGAAACTTTATACCTGAGATAGAGCGGCAAGAAGCAGGATCCGATTGGAGAGAGACTTGGATCCTGGTAGCTTGATAAGACCCGAGATTTCTCTAATGGGTTGAAGCACAATCTCCGGCGTGGAAGCAGAAGCTGATACTTTAACCGGACGGGTTACAGAACCGTTTGGCACCATCACACTCTTGTTCAATCCCCACGAAGCGATCCGAGGCTGCTGCTGATGTGTCTTCATCGAGACTGATGATGGAGATTTGCGTTGGTTGGATTTGGAGAGATTGGAGATAGCAAATGTGTTCTGCACGCCATGGCAGACTCTGCTTGCTTGAGCCATTGATTGAAAGCAATTCAAGATGGGTTTTTGACGAAAGTATAGAAACGACAACTGTTTCGACCAATCAAATGACTCCTTCGTTGTGTTGGCGGCTTTACAGGAACATAAACATAACAGG
Organism: Moricandia moricandioides; assembly: GCA_905132885.1. NCBI lineage: Eukaryota > Viridiplantae > Streptophyta > Magnoliopsida > Brassicales > Brassicaceae > Moricandia > Moricandia moricandioides. Next base: position 309,150 of record CAJHQQ010000029.1, read on the forward strand.
GAGTTTGGTGAGGAGAGGCATCCATCAACTCCTTCACCAACCCCCAACTCTACTATTCGGAGATTGTATGAGCATTTTCTTATAGCCATTAATATTATGCCACGTGTCAAGTTTTTCCACGTCATTTATTTCCCGAAAGCAATCAGCTTTGCTCTGGGTCTTTAAATGGGCTTCGACAAAATTAATGGGCCTTTCTCACAATTTTTTTTTCTCTGGATGAGTTCTTGCTAGTGATCTGTCCTGGTATAGTGGTGGTATCTATCCACGTGCATGAAATGCTACAAAATCTACTCTACTTGTATGTAATAACGACAAGCTTGAGCTTGCATATAGTATGAGATATTGAAGACGTGATTTAAAGAGATTTGACTATGTACCTCCCTTGTCCTAGCTTTGCAGAACCCATGGGTGACTTACATGGAGAGGCATGCACAAACCTTTGTAGAAAATGGTTACCTGCTAGGGAAGCTAGGCAGGTCAGACGGATTTTTCTCTGTTGTTCTGTTCCTGCCACGAGAATACAAGGCTTTGCCACGGTAGGCTTGCACATTAGTCTGTTATAATTTATGTTTCTTATGCCTTACAGCGTCTGGAACATAAACTGTCTGGAAATCACCAGAAGGTTGAGACGCAACACACTACAAGAAAACGTGGGCATAACGACCACAGATTTAGAAGTTATGTGGTAGTAAATGTCCTCTTACGACCACATAACAACGAAAAGCGTTTAGTCGTTATTAGCCCGTCGTAATTCACTTTTGGTCGTAAAGTGGACTTAAATATTACGACTAAATAATTTGGTCGTAACACGGATGTAAAAAACGTAGTCGTACACTAGAGGTTGATTTGACGTAAAGTTACGTCCACAGAGTTAGACGTAAATTGGTCGTAAATGGTAGTCGTAAAGTAGAAGTCAAATCCAAAGTAAAACAGTATTTAAATGGAGGTAAATTGTACAACCACATCACCTCTACCCTTGAACCATAGACACAACTTGGTCGTAAATTGTACGACTAGATAACTTCTGGTTGATTTATTTTGTACGACCACTTAACCTCTAGAAATAAAATAAAATTCAGAAATTTAAAATTCACATAAGATGGTTGAGTGCCTTGGGCCGCGGTCTCAGGGACGACAAACTCTCGGGCTGTGCCAGAGGTAGTAGCTGATGGATCCGACGACGACGAACCGAGAAATGTTTCGCCGTAAGAAACAGTTTGGCTTCGTCTCGCTGCGTGATTTCTTAATCTCTTTCTCCCGGCCATATCTACATATACAAATAAAAATTATGATTAGAAACATAATCATGTGCTAATTATCTAATATAAATAATCTAATAATGTGTTAAACCATTTCCAAACCATATAAATTATCTAATATAAATAATCTAATTATGATTAGAAACATAATCATGTGCTAATATATTATCTAATATAAATTAATTCCAAAATAATTTTAAAAGTAATTAAATACTAATTATCTAATATTAATAATCTAATCATGTGCTAAACCATTTTCATACCTAATCTAATTACCACCTAAACTAACCACCTAAACTAACCACCTAAACTAACCACCTAAACTAAAAACTAAAACTAAAACGAAAAAAAAAAATACCTGAAGAGAGGGAAAGTGGTGGCTAGTGAGAGAGTATAGTGAACAACCAAGTGAGCTCTGCTCAACGAGTTTATATAGGGATTTACCTTTGGTCGTAATGTGGTCGTAAACTACTTCCATATTACGACCAAAATGAATTTACCACCAATTAGGGACCACCTTTTACGACTAATCAGCATCCACTAGTGACGACATTACGACCAATTAGATTCTATATATATTTACGACCACTTAGAGTCCAACATTTACTTTAACTTAACGACCAATAAGAATCAACAGAGGTTTACGACCACTTCGGGACCAAAGTTTTACTTCTACTTTACGACAAAAGAAGGTCAAATTCAAACATTACATCCCATTTACCACCAAAAAAAAAGTCATGAAAAAAAATATTCCTAAGAAAATGTATAAATACCTTAGGCAAATGTTCCAGATAGAAATATTTCAAATCTACTGGAAGCATTTGTCTAAGATATTTTTACAAATTTCTTAGGCAAAAACTAAACTATATGTTATTTAAAAAGAATTTTGTGTTTTGATGTTTAAAGAAATAGATGTTTTAATTTGTTTGTGTTTTGCATTTCCAATTTCGAATGGGACTTGGTATATATTTATAGGGAAATTTTACGGCCAAAAAGGGACTACTAGTCATATACGACCAGGGAAGGACCAACTGTTACGACCAGCCTGGGACCACCAGTGTTTTACGACCAAAAAGGGACCACATGTGGTTTTACGACCAAAAAGGGACCACTAATCATTTACGACCAGACAGGGACCAACTTTTACTACCAGCCTGGGACCACCAGTGTTTTACGACCAAAAAGGGACCACATGTGGTTTTACGACCAAAAAGGGACCACTAATCATTTACGACCAGACAGGGACCAACTTTTACTACCAGCCTGGGACCACCAGTGTTTTACGACCAAAAAGGGACCACATGTCTTTTACGACCAAAAAGGGACCACATGTCTTTTACGACCAAAAAGAGACTACAGTTGTCTATACCCCAAACCTCAAACCCCAAACCCCAAACTTCAACCTTAAACTTCATAAGTATATATCAGAAATTAAATTCTTAATTAATATTAAAAAATACTGAAACTCTAAAAGTATTAATTATACAAAACTTCAATAACATTAATACAATACAAAAAGAGACTACAGTTGTCTTGTTTCCTTTATTTTTGGAAAATCTTGTTTAATTTTTTTTCTGTGTAACTAAAAAATGTAAGATGAGATTGTATTTATAGGCAAATTTCGAAAATGGTAGGTGGGGAATGTTACCACAAATTTACGACCAAAAATATGTTACTTCGAATAAACTACCATGTGCATGTAATTTGGTCGTTAATTCGAAGCTACAAATTTGGTCGTAACTCCGTAGTCAACTAACTTCTACTTTACGACCACTATTTCTTTTGGTTGTAAATTAGAGGTTAATTTACTTTGGATTTACGACCAACATCTGTGGTCCCACTTTTACTTCGGTTTTACGACCAATATCTCTTTGGTTGTTAACTGGTCGTAATACCGACGGAAAATTACGACCACTATTTTGTGGTCGTAACAGTTGGTCGTTAAGCAAGCGTTTTCTTGTAGTGACAACATGTAGCCACTGTTAATTTTGTGGTTAAAACCCATTGCAAATGCTTACCATCACGGTTTATTGGTTCAACAACCACTGCACTACACCTCATTTTGTTGCCAAGTCGTCTCTAAATAAGATAGCCAACGGCACTACACGTTTGTTTTGCTTTTTTTCTAGCAAGCTTTTTGCTTGGACATTGTCTGTCTGTTTTGATACAGAGTAAGGCTTCAAAGCAGAAAGATTCCACTTGCCAGTGGTATTGGTATTGTGTTCATGTATTCAGTTACAAACGTAACTTATCAAAAACAAATCTTATTTATGTCTTCCTTACATTTTTTTTTCCTACTTGGACAAAGAAGACAATGCTTATGGAAGAACCTCTCTTACTTCAGAACTAAACCCTTATACTCTTTAGATAAGTGACTTAGCTGCTGCAACCATAGCTTCAACGGTGATACCAAACTCTTTATAAAGCTTCCCTGCTGGTGCACTTGCCCCAAACGAATCAACTCCAATCGATTTCCCTTTTCCTCCAACAATCTTTCCCCATCCAAATGTGGAACCAGCTTCAATGCTAACTCTAGCTGATACATCTGATGGCAGTACACTTTCCTTGTATGCATCTGTCTGCTCATCAAACAGTTCCCAACACACAAAAGAAACGACTCTTACAGTCTTGCCTTCTTTCCTTAACTCCTCTCCAGCTTGAGCAGCAATTTCTAGCTCCGAACCAGTTCCAATCAAGATCACATCTGGTTTGTTACCAGTTGAGTTATCAGAAATGGTGTATCCACCTCTCTCCACATTTTCAATAGATGTTCCTGGAAGTTGAGGCAGCTTTTGTCTAGACAAGGCTAAGACAGAAGGTGTTTTCCGTCTGGTGACAGCGATTTTGTATGCACCTGCTGTTTCGTTCCCATCAGCAGGACGGAACATCATGATATTAGGCATGGCACGGAAACTGGATAAGTGTTCGATAGGTTGGTGGGTTGGTCCATCTTCTCCAAGACCAATGGAGTCATGTGTCATAACGTATATGACACCAGCTTCAGACAGGGCAGAGATTCTCATTGCAGCTCTCATGTAGTCAGTAAACACAAAGAAAGTTGCGCAGTAAGGGATGAAACCAGGGCTGTGAAGTGCAATGCCGTTGCAGATAGCTCCCATACCGTGTTCCCTAACACCAAACCTAAGGTTTCTGCCTTCAGGTGTAGCGTTTTGAAAGTCTCCATATGCTTTAAGCAATGTCATGTTGGAAGATGCAAGATCAGCGCTCCCACCAAGGAAACCGGGAACGGCTTTGGCAAGGGCGTTAAGACATTGCTGAGACAGGTTTCTGGTGGCATCACCTGCAGACTCTGGTGTATATGTCTGAAAAGTATTGCCGTAAGTAAGAGTCATCTCCAGAACACCAATAAGAAGCTACAGATTATGAGAAAGTTTATACTTACAGGAAGTGCCTTCTCCCAACCGGCAGGCAATTCACCTGAGATTATAGATTTCAACTCTTCTGCTTCCTCTGGATACTTCTTCTCATAACCTGCAAACTTGGCATTCCAATCAGCTTCAAGAGCAGCGCCCTCGGGGGTGTGACGACTCCAATGGCTAGAGAATTGAAGAGTTATAGTGAATTACCAAAGCAAAAGCATAAAACAGAAGTGTAGTTAGGCTCCAGTTACCTTTTAACATCCTCAGGTACCTGGAACGGCTCATATGGCCAACCAAGGTTATTTCTGGTAGCCTCAACTTCCTTCTCACCAAGAGCAGCTCCGTGGACACTGTATGAGTTTGCCTTGTTGGGAGATCCATAACCAATTGTAGTAGTGACCTTAATCAAAGTGGGCTTGTCTGTTACAGCCTTAGCTTCTTTAATGGCAGCACGGATCTCATCATATCCATTGTTTCCATTCTTTACCCAAATAACATGCCATCCGAGAGCTTCAAAGCGCTTGTCCACATTCTCTGTAAAGGCGATCTCTGTGTCACCATCAATAGAAATGTGATTGTCATCATAGAAAGCGATGAGCTTTCCAAGTCCCCAGTGGGCAGCCAGAGAGCAAACTTCATTTGTAATCCCTTCCATCTGACAACCATCTCCAATAATCGAATAACTAAAATCCAAAACACAACATCAGAACTAAACACAAACCAAGAAAACCAAACAGAAGGATTCAATATCATTACGTGTAGTGGTCAACGATTTCATTGTCAGGTTTGTTGAATCTAGCAGCTAGATGTTTCTCAGCAAGAGCTAAACCAACAGCATTTGCAATACCTTGTCCAAGAGGACCTGCACGTTGGCCAAAAACAAAAAAGCATTGACATCAGACAGAGAAGGCAAGCTTCTGAAACTGACAAGAACAGAAACACAAAGAATCGAACCAGTAGTGACTTCAACACCAGGAGTCTCGAAGTTCTCAGGGTGTCCAGGCGTCTTACTTCCCCATTGACGGAAGCTCTTCAAGTCCTCCTCCTAATAAACAATCCGAAACGCTCAGAGTTTCTTCCTACAGAATGATCAAAAACAGAGTAAGAAGAGATCACAAACCCTGACGCTGTCGTAGCCTGCGAGGTGAAGCAAAGCGTATTGCAACATGCATCCATGTCCAGCAGAGAGAACGAAGCGATCACGGTTGAACCAGTAAGGGTTCTTGGGGTTATACCTCATGACTTCATCGTACAATATGTGAGACATGGGAGCACAACCCATTGGAAGACCAGGATGACCAGACTTGGCCTTCTCAACTGCATCTATCGCCAGAAACCTGATCGTATTAACCGATTTATCAACCAGGGTAGAATCAGTCGTTGTGTCCATCGTCTCTACGGCGGCTGCACGAACGAGAGGAAGGATGGAGTGACTGCTTGTGGAGGCGCTGCGTCGACGGGAGAAGGTGGTGCGTGGGGAAGTGGATTTGAGAACAGAGAAAGCTGGAACAGTGACGTGCTTGTCAGAGCCATTGTAAGAGATGGCTCGAGAAAGGAGAGCTTGAGAGAGCGCTAGAGAAGTAGAAGCCATGGATGCTCTCTGCTGGTTTCTTGAAAGAGAGAGAGAGAGTAAGAACGAGATTAATGAAGAAGCGAAGGAGAGTGCTTCTCTGCACTTTTATAGATACAGAGAGAGAGAGAACCAATCAGATCCCGCCAACTCCTCGTGTTCGTTGAGGGGCAAATCAAGCTAAAGAAAATCTGATCGTTGGATTAAAAAAGAACACAGACTTGTTCGTTGATCCTCTACGCCTTTCAACAATTTTTTTTGCTTCTTATAAGTCAATAAGAGAATAGGTGAGACATGAGTTGGTGTGTAAAGCAAAAGCCATGGTCATGACAGGGGTTGGTGAAGAACATAATTGCTTTAGGTTTAAGGAATATATTATTATTAGTCACTAATCCACCAACTCTTATCTCGGTTTTGATATTGACCGGTCAAACCACTCTCTTCAATCATATCGAGACTAAACCGGAGGAAGCTTACTCATGTGCTTGTCTTGTGTTGTGTCTTTACATCACCTTGACACGCAGCAAATTAAACCGTAGAAAGCTTACTCATGAGTCATGTCCTTGTGTTGTGTCTTTACATCATCTTGACACGCTTGCTGCTTGATGAGGAGTTTCTTAGACCTCTACTAGTTACAGTGTATGAGGCGGAAGCTGAAGGAAGCGAAGGGGACTTGTCGATATACGCGTAACGCTCATCACCGTTCCAATACAGAATCACTCGGTTGGTGCACGAATGAGACCAGCTATCGCCTGAAATAACAAATGAATGATGATGATGACGACGATTAGCAAGTATAGATGGTTTGATCTGAGTTTGGTCACCTAACGCAAGAGCTAACTGAAACGAGCCTTCTGTGTACTTTGTTGTCACCTGGTTTAATAACACAACCTGAGATTGGAGTAAAAGAGTATGTCTAAGAGTTAATTAGGATCTGATTGTGACCTCGCAAGTAGTGAGCTTAGATAAATGCTTACAGCAAGAGAGAACTTTTTGGCAAGCCTCATAAACTTCAAGGCCATTTCGCTAAGCACTCGTGTCCTCTGGGCTAAGTCATCAATGTCCTGACGGAAATGAAACGTGACACTGTCTACGATCACCACTTTAACCTGCAATCATAAATGATAACGAATTAATATCATGAAAATAATGTTCCAAACTAAAAGTCTTGCACCTACATCTTTATTTTCAGAGATGAACTTGTCAAGATGATTGACCAATGCGATTTGCTCGGTGTAACTGCAGACACGGAAGTAGTATATGTTCTCTAAGATATCTTTGGGTTTCATTTTCACTTGACTTGCTTTAAAATGTTTGTGCATGTATCCAGTGTATTCTTCCATGTCCTCCACACAGGCTTCTGCTATCTGTAGAGCACGCTCCACCATGAAGCTACCTTCTGTATCTGTAGCACACAAAAAAACTTGGCATCAACAAAGAGACTAACCAAGTCATTACTAAAGGAAACATACCAATATATATCGCTTTTCCTCCAAGACCACCAAACTCACGAGGAATCTGAACATTCACAGAGAGCTGGATCCTGATTCAAGATCCAAGTTAACAGAAGTATAAACACCGAAGAGAAGGTAAAGGAGACGTCTTTACCCAATCTGAGTCTTGCCAATACCCGGTACACCACCTGCAGAGAATAAGCAAAGATTAAAACTACTTGTTGCTGCCAATCTATGTAAAGGAGATGGCTTACCAATCTCTGTAACATCCCTACAGCTTATCCCACCACCCAAGATCTTATCAAGATCAGAACAAGATGTAGTAATTCGCGGCAAAGCTTCCTCCTCATTAAGCATATCCCAAGCATTCTTTGCTCCTTGTTTAGTTACAAAATTTTCAAAAAAGAAGAGAATCCTTCCGTGAACCAAAACCCACAAAGAGCTCCAAGGAGTTCATCAAAACTTACCATTGACGAGAGAAGTGCTTCCATTGCAAGAACTGGATCCAGTGATTTGATTTGCCATCTTCAAAATCTCAAATGCTTCAGTCTCTGTGATATTTACATCTGTTCACAACACCAACAGAGAAGTTTAACCCATGGAAGGATTCACGATCTCTCTCTCTCTATATCGATTCCAGTGTGACCTAAACCTCGATACTATCAGTTACGATTTTTCTGTATAAGAAGAGAATCACCTCGAGCGAGATCGGTGGAAGAGACGGATGAAATCGACGACAGAGAAGTATAACCGCCGGATATCAGCTTTCCTCTAATCGAAGACGATAACGGTAGCCTCGACGTCTCCATGAACGGCGTCGCGAGTGAAGATTTTTTCAATCGCCGGCGATTTTCGCCGCCTTTAAGAGTGTTGGCGCCATTAATAAGCAAAATTAAACCGGATACGGTTTAGAATGACCGGATATAAGATAGACCATTGGCTTACTGAGATTATTTAAGTAACCAGAAAATCTTTTCCTTACGGTAGCCTCGATGAGTAAACCGGGTACGGTTTAGAATAACCATTGGTTTACTGAAACAGAATTAATAATAAACCGGTAAAGCGTTTTGTTGCAAAAAAGAGTTGGTTATTTTAGTTACAAGGAGAAGTAATCTTTAATTATAGCTACGTTTGAGTTTGTTGTTGAAGAGAGGCTGCTCGGATGATTGAAGTAAGAGACGGATGAACCCGTGCGGTTCTCAAAGAACGAGCATCGCTTCTTCCTTGTGCGTACTCCTCTCCTAGCGGCCACCTTGGTCGAAGATCATACTATTATTCATAACACACAACACACATCAATCTCAAAGTTAGAATCTTTCATATTTGAGCTTTGGTTTCAAGAACGTACCACAAAATCATCAGGTTCAATTGCAGGTGGAGGTGGATCGAATCTTCCTACACGAAAATGCTCGAGACCAGTCCAAGCTACCATTACTCCTGAGAGAGATTACTACATTGTTAATTTATATTCTCTGTTTTGACAAGCAGGACAATCTCAAGAACTCTAGATACCATTGTCAGTGCAAAGGCTAGGAGGAGGGCAAACAAGTTTCAGGTTCTTGTTTTCGACAATGTTATTGAGTCGAAACCTTACATACTGGTTTGAAGCAACACCACCAGAGACTACCTGAAGATCAAAGAGTATAAAAAGCCAAGTTTAGTCGACAAGTGCAAAACATAGGTTTCTTTTCTTCATATTTGAGTCTCACCATATGTTTTATAGAAGGCTCTAGTTTCAGTGCCCAGTCTATTGCTCGCTCACACTTTTCCTCCAGATGTAAGACAGCTACTCGCTGGTTTATATAAAACCAGAAGAAGACATGTTCAGATAATCAGCTTCTTACAAAGCATTTTGAGAGTTTGCAGTTTTTACCTGGAAAGAAGCAGCAATATCAGCTCGGTTTCTTCTGTCTTCCTTTGTTGCTGAAGAAACAGGACACTTAGCATCACTGCACATCCACCAAAACACCAATATTTATTAGTACAAAGTTAACATAGCTCGGATAAACAGCTTCAGAAGCTGATTTAAAGATCTAACTACATTAAAAGTTACATTTCTTTGGCTTCAATGGCTAGCCTCACTTGTGTCTTCAAACCAGCATAAGAAAAGTTGCAATCTTTATGATTTTTCATTGGAACCTGAAAATAACAAGGTAACAACATAACAAACATGATACGGACAATAAGTTGAACAAGAAAGAGCAAAGGTTCACTTACATTAAACTTAACAGATTTTGAATCACCCTCCAGAGCAAGTTCTTCAACAGCTGGTCCACCACTTCTGCGCAAATCAAGGCCAAGCCATTTTGCTGTCTTGTCAAATGCCTCTCCTATAGCATCATCTACTGTAGTCCCAAGTTGTGTGTACTGACCAAGCTTATGAGCAAGAACTAGAATATTGTGCCCTCCTACACAGTTAAAAAAACATTGCTTTTTCTAGAAACCTAAAGCTCCCTTTAGTTCTTGTTATCCTAATACTAAAATCCATTCAAGCAATACCTGATATAAGCAATGCCATGAAAGGAAAACTTAATTCATGTTCCACTAATCTACAAAGACAAATCAAAAGCTGCTGAGAAATTCAAATTCTCAAGGTTGAAGTAAAGCTAGCACATTGAGAAATACCTGGCTACAAGGGCATGAGCCTCCATGTGATGCACTCCAACGATTGGGAGGTTAAAAGCACCAGCAACTCTGCGAGCTTTCTGCACCCCAACTGTATTACTCAGAAAGAAACATTTTGTATCTTAGTTCTCTAACAAAACTTTATTATTCCAAAGAACATGTGTGGATACTTTTCTTCTCCAACTTACCGCGTAGACAGAGGCCCAAACCAGGTCCAATGGTAACAGCAACAGCAGAGAGATCCTTCTCTGTCAAATTGGCTCTATCAAGTGCGTCTTGCACAACCTGAAACCAATGAATACACATGTTTTTCACAAAAAGCTCAAGAAAGCCTAACTAGTATACATGCTTGCAAGGAGAAAAGAGTCTAATATATCACCTTATCAATAACCCGAGAGTGTGCTTCTTCAGCTTGTTTAGGAGCCACGCCTCCATATTGGGCAAGTAGTTCTGCCTTAAATGTTGTCATTTCCAAGATCAGAACAGGTTAAACTTGACGAATTTATACGAAGGAAATATTTTTATCAGAGAGAAGTCAGACGAAACTGTGTCTTCTAGTGATGAGCCTTGTCAACATCAAGTTCTAGCATCTCATGAGAAACATAACTCTTTAACACTAAGCAAAAGCAAAGGAAGGATCTTTACCTGAGAAGAAATGACTTGACTAAGAATTTCACCATTCCCTCTCACCTAAACAACCAAAGATTCCAACATCACTGGACTAATGAGTTCCCACAAGTAAACTAAAAATGTTTTGATTAAATGGGCTTACGACAGCAGCTGCAGTGTCGTCGCAGCTGGTTTCAATGCCTAGAACAACCAAACTATCGTCATCAAATTTCGAACTTTCTCTTTTGGATAGCGAGGAAACTCTAGTTCTGGCGGAATAAGAACGTGTCCTCGGAAAGGTGGATGCAGAGTAAGGAGAGGTTTTGGGTTTAAGCTTATGGACATGGTGTCTCTGTAATCTGAGAGAAGGAGATGCCTCTAGGAAGATTCTAGGGTAGAGATTCAATCGGGAAATCGCCGGAGAGAGTGTAAGAAACAGCCGAACCATTTCACCCACCGAGACAGAGATGCACACAGGCAATGAGGAGAAGATGGGTTACGGAGGAAGTGCTTAATCCGGTTTAATCCTCGAATTTAATCGATACTGGAACATAAAAATAAACCGGGAATGACACAAACCGAAATAATTGAACGGAGCAAGGTGCGGTTAGATAGACCATGACGACTCGGTTTAATCCATATGTAACCGGTATTGGAACATAATCAAACCGCCAATCCGGTATATATGTTCTAAACTGAAATAATTGAACTGAGTCGAGGTTCGGTTTAGGATAAACCACGGCGACGCGGAACTCTCTGTTTGGTTTATAGTCGTAGCAAGTTGGGCTTTTACCATTTCGTTAACATCCCTTCCTACAAAAGCATCATTCCTTTGTCTGTATCTCCTTCCCCTCCGGCTAAATCTCCGGCGAAGTATCCGGCCAAGAGCTTGATGTTTACATTTTACTCCACTTACTTGGCGTGAAAGCTGATTGTAAGTGAATCTAACGCGAAACTTCTTCTGTCTGAAAAAGTGATATTTAGGGTTTGATGTCTATAAATTTCTTAGTCTACAAGATCCAGATCGTATCGAAATGATGATTCACTTCGAGATCTAGACAGTGTAGGTGGGTTTTGTCTGAGATTCTGAGATTAAAATTAAAAAAGACCACTTTTTTTTTCTTGCAGGAGAGTTTTGTCTGATTAGAAAGATTCAATTTTTATTTCTAAGTATGCAACCTAGTGGGTTGAAAGAAACCCAACTCAACAACAACAACAACCAGAAGGTTCATCCTCAACCAATGGAACAATCTATCAATCAGAATCCTGAAGCTATGGAAGCACTTATCTCCAATCTCTTTGGAAACATCTCTTCTTTGAAGTCTGCTTACATCCAGCTTCAATCTGCTCACACTCCTTACGATCCCGACAAGATTCAGGAAGCCGACAAGGTTGTGATCTCTGAACTCAAGAATCTGTCTGAGCTGAAACATTACTACAGAGAGAATAACCCCAAGCCTGTGTGTGTCTCTCCGCAAGACTCTCGTTTAGCTGCAGAGATTCAAGAACAGCAGAGTCTGTTGAAGACTTATGAGGTCATGGTGAAGAAGTTTCAGTCTGAGATTCAGAACAAGGATTCTGAGATCACTCAGATGCTGGAGAAGATCGAGGAAGCAAATCAGAAACGTCTTAAGCTTGAGAAGAATCTTAAATTAAGGGGAATGTCCTCCAACGAATCTGGTGGAGATGGTGGGCTGGAGTTTCCTGACTTGACCATTGAACTCTTTATGTCTACCTATGAAGCTGCTTCTAAAGCTGTTCATGATTTCTCCAAGCCGCTGATCAACATGATGAAAGCTGCGGGATGGGATCTTGATTCTGCAGCTAATTCCATTGAGCCTGATGTTGCTTACGCCAAAAGGCCTCACAAGAAATATGCATTTGAGTCATACATATGCCAGAGGATGTTCAGTGGGTTTCAGCACAAAGATTTCTCAGTTGACTCAGAGAGTGCAATGGCCGATGACACTGAGACCTTCTTCCGTCAGTTTCTTGCTCTAAAGGACATGGATCCATTAGATGCTCTATGTACAAACCCGGATTCCAATTTTGGTAAGTTCTGCAGGAGCAAGTATCTCATCTTGATCCACCCAAAGATGGAAGCTTCTTTCTTCGGAAACCTGGACCAGCGTGACTACGTCACAGGAGGTGGGCACCCGAGGACCGGGTTTTACCAGGCCTTCTTGAAGCTAGCTAAGTCGATATGGATCTTGCACAGGCTTGCTTACTCTTTTGATCCAGCTGCAAAGATCTTCCAAGTGAAAAAGGGTAGTGAGTTCTCTGATTCATACATGGAAAGTGTATTGAAGAACATAGTTGTGGATGAAAAGGGAGAGAGCCCAAGAGTTGGTCTTATGGTAATGCCTGGGTTTTGGATTGGTGGAAGTGTGGTTCAGAGCAGAGTTTATGTCTCAGGTGTGAAGGTCGTTGAGTGAAGGAGAATCTGGTGAAAAAGAATCCCAGCTACTGTCTTAAAAGCTTCCCATTATGTTGTGCAACTTTTCTTTTCTACTTGTTATAAATTATGATTTCACTAAGCCTATATGTAATTGGTCAGAACTCGTAAGGAAAACAAAATGTTTATCCAACCAAGAAAAAACGAATGATATATTGAAAAAGAAATATGCTTAATTCAAAAATAATTTGCTAGAGCAAATTAAATCTGAAAATGAATATCTTTGTCTTTCGATTCAGTATAAATATAGAAGGTAGGTTCCTAACATTTCAATCAAAACACTTAGCAGATTGTTTCTGCATAAAGTTACATAAACAAATTCAAACAAAAAGGTAACACATGATCTTCCCAAGGTTTATGAACCAAACCGTTAACTTAAAATCACTTCTTAAGCCAAGGGTATACGTCTGGTGATGAAGGAAGCCTCGCCGTTAGAACCTCAACACCAGTCTCCGTTACCTACAGAAAACGTTTGATCAAATACCAGATCTGGTTTTTTAAAGGTTTTTACAAATTTTTACCAAGAGTGTATGCTCAAACTGAGCACTGCGTTTCCCATCTGCAGTAACCGCGGTCCATCCATCAGGCCATGTTCGATCACGCCATGACCCTATCATCACAATGTCCTCAGCCTTTAACTAGAGAACTCACTAGGGAATAAGCAGAACTTTTAAACATTTACCGAAGGAAAAACAAAACTCACCGGCGTTAATCATTGGCTCAATTGTGAAAGTCTGACCTGCTTTCATCACTCCAACTGCTTTGTTTCCTGATTTTGGGGTTAAGGACATTTACACTAATAGACTAACATTCCAGGTACCAAATCTAACGTTCTTTGGATCTTCAACCAAGACTTAAAAGGATACTTGCATAGTGTGGAATGTTTGGGGCGCAATGGAAGAGATCCCCGATTCCATGACCACAATACGATCTCACCTGTTTAACCACCACAAGTAAGTTATTATCTCGGCGGTAGACAAAAGTTCTACGAGCAGATCCTATCAAATACATAAAAAAGGAGCTAGACTTTACCACTGATAACCCAGACATTGTAGCATGACGGTTGACTACCTCCCCGATTTCCCGGAATCTAACTCCAGGTTTTACTAAAAAAAGACCAGAAAAAAAAAAGAAGAAATTATCAGCCTATATTTGATATTGATAACAGTCAAAACACCAAAGCTAAGAACAGCTACCAATTGCTATGGCCTTCTCCAAGCACTCATATGTGCACTTAACCAGTTGACGTGATGCTTCGTCACAATTTCCAACAAAGTATGTCTCGTTAAGGTCACCTATTCATAAATCATACTGTGAGACAGGATATCTTCATTGGAACCCAATATCACGATAAAATAATCAATTTCCTTCAGGAGATAACATACCATGGCAACCTTTATAACAAACTGTTACATCAACATTTACTATATCCCCATCTTCTAGTTTCCTGGAGCAATTCAAACACAACGAGTCATTAGAATAAAATTTGCTAAGTCTTTTACGCTAAATTTTTCAGAAAGACTCCGAACATTCCAGTCAGGAAGTATACCTAGCATCCGGAATTCCATGACAAATTACTTCATTAACAGATCTGAAAGGGAACATTCAAAAGATACACTTTAGGAGGTAGAGAAATTGCATGGTTGAGGAAAAATGGAGATGCATAGGAAGTACCTACGTGCAGCAAGATTTTGGAAAGAAGTAGTAGTTGAGGGGTGATGGATATCCTCCTGCCAGAGCAAAAGATTAGAAAATAATCGCGATGGTCTTGCGCTGTTGAAATGAGCGATTAACTTCCCAGAGAATAAGAAAGCTAAAAATTACAAACCTGCTGCGATTGTTGCTTCATGAACCACTCGATCAATCTCATCAGTTGTCACACCAGGGCGAATCACTCTAGCGGCTGCATCCAATACCTCCCTAGCAATCTGATAGCAGAATCAATTCAAGTGAGACCTTGACAAAAGATTTCAGTTAATAGAGATGAAGACAACTGGCATTAAAAAGAATGAAAATAACACTAACTTTACAAGTCTCACGCATCCTCCGAATTTGCTCCGGCGTTTTAATCTACAACGCAAGTATAGAACCTTGTTATACGTGATAAAGATGCGTATCAAATGAAACCTCCAAAAAAAAGTAATGAGATAAAAGATTTGAGATCATAGGTCTGGATTCAAGACAACTGAATGAACAGAACCTAATGTATTAAAGGAAAATAACCTCAACAACATGTTGTAGTTCACTATTTGGTTCAATTTTGGGAGTCCCCTGGATGTAAGAAATGGAAGAAAACTTGTTAGCAGCATATAACACGGGATAGTTGAAAACAATCAAGTCATTGCAAGCCAATCGAATGGTTACATAAAATTAAATGTTGAGACTAAGCCATTCTTAGCTAAATGATCATGGATCCAGGTCCAATTTTGCCAGTGGTGCCAGTGGTAGTGTACTAGTGCAGGAGAAAAATAAATCCAGGTCACAAACTGACAGGGACTTACATCAATAGCCCAGTCAGGTTTATCAATCTCAGCAGGCACAAAACGCTTGGTAGATATGGGATATTGCTTTAGTGGCCTACAAAAACGCAAGGAGAAATAAGAAATCAAAAATCAAGAAGTAACAACATAAGCGGTTAAGATATGATTTTTGATTTTGTATCCCTCAGACAGAGAATATAGAGGATAACAAAGGATTACGAACCCTGTCCAATCAAAGTGTGGAAGCTTAGGTGTTCGACCCTGCCCTCTCCTCACACAATACAGCCAACCTTGAGAAACTAAATCAGAGTTCTGATCACCGGGAAGGGAATTAGCAATTGAAGACAGCTGAGCTTTCACGTGAACTGATTTGTGTGAGCTCCACGCTGCTTTGAAACAGTCTTGAGTGCTATTAAAAAGGAAAATAAAAATCAAAACTTTGAAAAACGAAGAAGTAGCCAAAGGTTAGAGAGACATACCAGAAAGAAGCTCCTTCACGAGGAAGCTTCAGCTCCATGCATTTTGGACACCTGTGAGCATTAGGGT
Organism: Moricandia moricandioides; assembly: GCA_905132885.1. Lineage (NCBI taxonomy): Eukaryota > Viridiplantae > Streptophyta > Magnoliopsida > Brassicales > Brassicaceae > Moricandia > Moricandia moricandioides. The sequence goes on from CAJHQQ010000029.1 coordinate 325,528, forward strand.
TTAAGAAACGTTAACACATGATATTACGGCCATAGATGATTCCTTGATTTGATTAAATGCGAAGGATGATATTACGGTCATAACCTAATCAATAGTTATCGACACGATCAAGAAAATTGAATTCTGGAGCTAAACTCAACTATGCAAGTCAAATCCAAGGAAGAAGATGAAGTTAATTACGTACTGAAGAAGTGCTGGCTTGTCGCACCTAGCACACGAGAGAGTAGCGATGTTCGAAGCATCTGATTCACCTCCGGCCATTCGATTCCTTGAGTGTCGATCTCTTTAGCTCAAAGGCGGAGGAAGAAGAAAGAGGAGAGGGAGACGAAAAATCTAGGGTTTATTGGATATTAGGGTCTCCGAAACGGCGTCGTTACGTAAATCTTTTACCTTTAGACTTTAACCTTTTTTACCTTCTAGTATTAAGTTTTAAACTGGTCTGACAAGTCAATTCCCAAATAGATTTTCGGCTTTAAAGGCCCAAAATATATGGCCGGGTATGAAGTGATCCAAACCCGAAGTCTGACAACGATTTAATTAACCATCATGGTGGATTATTTATTTATTACATGTAAAACCAATCGGTCAAAGCCTAATGAATTATTGACTTTGGCCCAAAAATTTTGAAGAAAACTACATAAACATAACCTTTGAAACAATTTTTTTTTTTTGATAATTCAGAGTTACCCGCTTTCGCGGATCATTTCCTGGGCCCGTCAGGCAGCGGTCCACTTCATCCGGGAGGATATTAACCTGGGCCGAAGCCCAGTACCACTAATGGTGACATGGAAGAGGAAGTTCGCCTCCGGCTGGCGTCGAACCCGGAAGTATAACAATTGGTCCCCAAGTTCGCCTCATCCAGTAGGCTCTAACAAAATTTTAAACTCTCAAAATTTATAAAACAAAAAATAAACGTGTCATTAAAAAAAATAGCTTTGTGCACATGTATTATCTCATGCATGCCTCTCCTTCAGTCATACTAACGAGTAAATGTTACAGCGAATGTCTTAAACAATTTGTCTTTTAAAATCATTTTCTTTGAGATAGTGTTCATTTTCGTAAATCTAATTAAAGTTGAATGCTGAAAAGTTCAATGATTATTTGAAATCTACGACAAACTGTCAAGCGTAAAATGGTCGATCTGATTGTTTAATGGAACTTTATTGCATAGGTCAATTAAATACACAGGGATAATTTTACTTACAAGTATATTAAAAGTGTTTTTACAACCGTGAAAATTAAACCAAAACTCGTAGAAATTCATGTTTTTGTCATATAAATTATAGTTCCACTGCCAATAACGAACTGTACCATATAATTCCTAGATGTGGATGTTATATCACTAATTGGACCTATCAATGACAACAAAAATGTAAGTTAGGTTAAAACCAATTTGCTACCAAACAAAAGATAATAATTACAATTTTTCGTATGTTGCTATCATCAAACTATTATAGCAACATTTTTATATCTTCTTACATCAAAAACTTTGGTTATTTTGGGAAAAAACCACTTATCATCATATATATCCAGCATTATTTATTTAGCAGATTCATTAAATCCAGCCACCACTAACCTATATTTACTAAATGTCTACTATTTGTTATTGAAAATATTGTAATCAAGACCTATTACACCGACACAATCTGAAATGATTAACATTGAGAACAAAAAATAAGATATCGAAACAAATTCTTTGCGGCCTCAAACGGAAACTTGCATTATAAGAAAATTAGTAACTTATAATCCATCGTTTCATATTAAGTGTTGTTATAGATATTTTTTTTACAAAATCAATATTGTTTTCGACATTCAATACAAAATTTATTAATTTTTATTGTAATTTATTTTTTTATTGGTTGAAATATTATTATGTGTATATTTAATTGTGTTTTTGTATAAAAAATATACAAATTAATTATTTTTTTAATCAGTGTAAAGTAACACTTAATATGAAACAGAAAGAGTATTAAACTTATTGTGGAAAACCGAATTTTTCATCTTAAATAATTATTATGATAGATTCAATTTAATATGAATTTAATATGTGTACGTCCTTTTGATAACGAGGTTTTAACGATCTCCAGTCTATTATTGCCTACAGCCACTTCTATTCTTTTTTCCTTTGCGTGAGAATTTAAAAACCTAATTTGTTCTCATACATATTTAGATATAATTTTTTTACATATGATTAATGGAGCATATATGTGCACTGCAGCATGCAGGGTCGTGCCATAGTGAAACTAGAGAGTACGTATTTTAATGTGCCCTTATTGATCCAAAAGAACATAAAGAAAACTGTCCCTGTTGAGGTGAGAAATGTCGTCAATACTATACTATTTTATATATTTTGTTAGTAAGTATAACAATGATGTGATTTTGTCAAAATATTATTTGTGATAGTACTCAATTTGGTGACTACCTCTTCCTAAATTGATTTTATTTTATTTTTTAAAAACTCTATGGATAATCATCGAAAAGACTAATTAGCGTCCAGTGATCAAATCACTTCGTTATTTCATCGTCAGCTGAAAAATAAAAGACATGAGCATTGAGTTCGTTACCTATAAACTAAGGAACGTGTTGTGTTCCTAGTGCTTAAAAGTCAACTTAGACCAGATGATAATGTTGGTAATCTACCCATAGATTGGGACATGACCTCGTTTCTTCCGTCGATGTTACGTGTAACGCCGACTTGTGGTGAACGGAGACGTTTCAAGAATCCAGAGCTTGAATGATACTACCAATTAAGTAAACCTTTCAACAAAATTCTAATTTTTGCAGAAAATAAGTCAATTTTGGATTATAATATCAAGTCAGACTAAACAAGTCTAAATAAGTGAGCACAAAAAAATGACAAAATTATGCTTTGTGTAAGAGATTTTGTAAATGTATATGTTATATCTAGACGATGGAGCTTAATTCGTGGGCAGGCTATAGCGGACCACGATCTATAATCTATACTAGAAACATTGGCCTTAGATTCAATTATTAATTGTCTTATGTTCTTATAGTCAGTCATAATTTCAAGACGTATGACCATGATCGTGTTGTGCCTTTCTCATCATTAGTATTGACATGTTTTTGAACTGACTAAACCTTATTAAAAACGCAAGTGGTTACCCGTTAAATAGTTTTCAATCTCATTCATTTAAATGTTAGACGAGGATTATTTTGTAGTAAACATATATTAGCTGTGCATTGCATGTAAACCAATTTCTTCAACGACTTAATAATCAGATTATGGATGGATAAGATCATTAGGATTCATGAATATCTTTTGCTAATGTTAGATGACCAACCTACCATCGCTATAGTATTACACTATTACGTACTCTCATTTGTCTATTTTGTAAGAAACCTAATATATACTAGTTAGTAGTTATAGACTTAAATCAGTTATATATATAAAGTTTGTCTAACATGACTTAAATAAACAATGACTTGGTTGCATCATGTAACTTACACACGTCAATTCTATGATTTGTCTAACGTTTCCTATTATTAAAGGTTTAACTATGTGTTTCAAAAAAAAAGTTTAACTATATGCTAATTCTGTTTTGCTGTAATATAAACGGGTAATCCTGAACGTATACTTCACTCGACTGACAAAGTTTTTTGTGTAGGATTAAGTTTTATTGCATCCAAATTCGAGTCATTATATACATAGACAAATGATTTACATCTTCGTATGTATATATTGTCAAAATCACATTTTGGTGGTTTAGTAATTTCAAGATCGATTCGATCTTGTCAAAATTGTTAATTCCACATATGACTACACAAATGTGAGTCAATTGTTCAAAATTCATTTGAACACATAGAAAGATAGTTCATTTGTGGACTATATTCTTCTTTGAAAATTAGTTTGTACCTTTCTATAAGTTTTGGGACACCAATGTATATATTGTCAAAAACTGTTCCGGACATGGTGCATACATTTTTCTCTCAGTTTGTGAATGATAAGAAAATTAAAATATCTTAACTAGCTAGAGAAGCTTTAGGATATATCTTTGTTTGTAAAGTATATGACTATGTTCATGCAAAAATACACAAACATTTTTTTTTGTTTTTACTGAATTTGGGAATATCCCTAATCTTTGAAAAAAATCAAAATTAATTTCATACTATAAGTTCAGTCTATTGATAGACCAGACCAGACCTTCTATTTAAATATTTAAATAAATTATAAGCAATGAATTTATATTTATGTGGCTACATATAAAATGTGAGGAGCAATTCATATTATTTATCAATCCATAATTGTTTGTCATTAACCAACTCTTTAATTTGCTTTAATGTTTTTGCAATTGTGCAAATTGCTGGTAGCCGTATACTGCCGCCGCAAACGAGTCGTATGTGTATTTAAGAAAGAAAGCAGTAACAAAATTCGAAGTTAACGCGCCGTCGACGGTTGATTAGTATTTGAAGATACCGATTCGTTACGCTGTCTCTGCCTTACCTGCATATACTAAATTTTTCATTAATCATTGTTACAAATTACAACTATATTCATAACTAATCATGCAGTGCAGAGGCATGACTTTGAATTGACATCCAATTAAACTCCCATAAACGGCGTATGTGCCAACAATGATATCGAATTTTATAAATGAAAAAAACTTGATAAATTATAAACTACTTACGACTTGCTAATTAATAAACCCGGTTGTTGCATGTTATAGCTCACATTTAAGTTGTTTTACGATACATATAAAAATCGACTGTGGACCAACTGGTTTATTTTTCTGATTTAAACTAATTTCAAATAATTTGTCACCTACTCATACACGTCAAAATCAGATTATCTCAAACAAGAGAAATAAATTTCAACACAGAATTTACGACGGCATCATGGTTGCCTATCGATTGGTAGGTACACAAATATATGTTTTTTTTTGCTTCAACTGTAATGAAATTGCATATTAATATATTTAAATGATTTATCTGACAAAATCATAAAAGTCATCCATGCATCTATATAAACCCATTGATTCAAGACATCAGTCTCATCATCCATTTACCTTCAAACACAAACTTCTCGTTTCACAAAACATTTGGCCTTATAATGGCTTTTCGAGTTTATATCCTAACATTAATGTTCCTATGCATTTTCGTGGCATCGAACGTTTCCGGGTACAACTCAAAAGACGTGAAAGCATGGTGCAGCCAAACTCCGAACCCTAAACCATGCGAATATTTCTTAACCCACAACTCAAACCAAAAGCCTATAAAATCCGAGTCCGAGTTTCTCAAAATCTCGATGAAACTAGCTCTAGACCGAGCCATCCTCGCCAAAACTCACGCGTCGACACTAGGACCAAAGTGTCGCGACACACGTGCCAAAGCTGCTTGGGAAGACTGTCTCAAGCTCTACGACTTCACCGTCTCTAAAATCAACCAGACGATGGACCCAAACGTGAAGTGCTCCAAAACCGACGCGCAAACATGGCTCAGCACGGCTCTAACCAATCTCGACACATGTCGAGCAGGGTTCTTAGAGCTAGGTGTTACCGATATCGTCCTTCCTTTGACTTCAAACAACGTCTCAAATCTTATATGCAACACACTCGCCATTAACAAAGTTCCTTTCAACTACACCCCACCCGAGAAAGACGGGTTCCCTTCTTGGGTTAAACCCGGTGACCGGAAGCTTTTGCAAAGCTCGACACCAAGAGATAACGCGGTTGTGGCTAAAGACGGGTCTGGTAATTTCAGGACGATTAAAGCCGCGATAAACGCTGCCTCGGGGAGTGGTAGGTTCGTGATATATGTGAAGCAAGGCGTTTACAGTGAGAATCTTGAGATTCGAAAAAAGAATGTTATGTTGAGAGGTGATGGTAAAGGGAGAACGATTATTACCGGAAGCAGAAGTGTTGGAGGGGGAACAACCACGTTTAATTCGGCAACTGTTGGTACGTACCTATGGTTACAAAACAACAAAAAAAATTTGATTGACAATAAGAAAGATTACAGTTAATTATTTCCATGATAAAAATATAATTAATAGGCTATATTTAGCTTGCCATGCATGAACACAACAAACTAGAGTGAAACTGAAACTGCTATATGATTCAAGAATTTAGACGTGGTCTTTACTTCTCATTGGTATAGTTTTTCTAGCAAAGTAAATTTTCATACAATGTTATGAAAAGCCTATAAGTCAAATCTGGTTTTGGATGATGCTTCGTGTCGTGGATTTACAAGTATATACGCAATCCTCTATTATTAGTACACAATAATTTACAACGGTATTTGGGTGAAGTAGACAAAAAATAATATATGATTTGAATGTTGGTAATCCACTAACCGACATAGTCTATACAAATTATAAAATTTTAATTATATAATTGCGTTCTATGCTTGATTGATGTTATTTCAATAATGAAAAACAATTTGTCATGTCACAAATTTGACCTTGATATTTTTAAAAATATAAACTAATGACCTTGTCTATTTTTGTTTTTTTTTTAATTTGCAAAACATTACTCGCATACTATACATGTTATGATAGTCTAGTATAGTACATGAGAATTCAATGTATTATTATAAAATTTAAAGTAGTAATTATTTCTATTTTTTCTTACATAATTGCAGCGGCGGTCGGAGACAGATTTATAGCACGTGGAATAACATTTAGAAACACGGCAGGTGCAAATAATGCTCAAGCGGCGGTCGGAGACAGATCTATCTGTTTTCTACCAATGCAGCTTCGAAGGTTATCAAGACACACTCTACGTCCACTCCAACCGCCAGTTTTACCGTGACTGTGACGTTTACGGAACCGTAGATTTCATCTTTGGAAACGCAGCCGCTGTTCTCCAGAACTGCAACATTTTCGCACGTCGTCCACGTAGTCGCACCAACACAATCACCGCCCAAGGAAGATCCGACCCGAACCAAAACACGGGTATCGTTATCCACAACTCTCGGGTCACAGCAGCTTCAGATCTCCGACCCGTTCTAGGATCTACCAAGACGTATTTGGGTCGGCCCTGGAGACAGTATTCAAGGACTGTGTTTATGAAGACTTCTCTTGATAGCTTGATTGATCCACGTGGATGGCTTGAGTGGAATGGTAACTTTGCCTTGAGAACTTTGTTTTATGCTGAGTTTCAGAATACGGGTCCGGGTGCTTCGACTTCACGCCGGGTCAGATGGCCTGGTTTTCGGGTCCTTCGTTCTGCCTCAGAGGCTTCAAGGTTCACTGTTGGTAGTTTTATTGCTGGTAGCTCCTGGATCCCATCGAACGTGCCATTTACTTCTGGTCTCTAAGAGAATACATCTGATTAATCCAAATATTATGTGATGCAAAGTCGTATATACGACACAATTGATTGGAATAAATATTGTTCCTTACTTGAATAATTATATAGTAGTTCCATGTAATTTCGTTTTTTTTCCTTCAAATATATTGTATTTGGATGTTATGGCCAGTACGTTTACCTTGTCTATAATTCATCTAATCATGGCCCATGAATGTTACATGTTTATGATAAAAGTTTACAAATCACAAGATTAACTTAGTATGTAATTAGTCATTATAACAGCATTGTAGATGAACTATAGACTATATAAATAAAAACTTAGTCTAAATTAATTAAATTTTAAGTTAGATTACATGAATTTACTATTCTTCCATTTTACTGTTCTATACATACTTCAGATGATTAAGATTAGTCGGTTGGAAGTAGGTTCGTAGCTCTCATTATTCCACGCATCTTATCACTCAAACTTGGAGAAGAAAAGCACATTAAAATATGTATGCCCATAAGAGAATCCACAGAAGAAAAGCCTATTATCATATGGATGCCTAAGAAAAAAGCCCATTAGCATATATAGGCCCATAAGAGTTAAATAATACGAACCAAAAACCCTAAATCTCTGCGCGCATCCTCTTCAACTGCAACCGAGATTTTTTTTTCTCAGAGGAAACCTCCGCCTCTCTGTTAGCGCCAATGACGAAGAAGGAGAGCAAAGCAGCTAACGAAGATCAAACGAGAGAAGTCAAGAGAAAAAGCGTCTCTGCTGTAAAATCTCAGAAAGAGAAGCCAGTAGTAGCAAAGGAAGTGAAAAGCTTGAAAGAGGAAGAAGACTTGCTCTTAGATTCTGGAACTGATTCCGATTACGACGGAGATGTATTCTTCTCCCCCTTACTCCTTCTCTACTATTTCATAGCATGGACCTTCTTCTTCTTCTTCTTAAATTGTGCTTTTGGTTTTGTGATTTTGCAGAGCTTGTCCGGGTCTTTGAACTCTGATGACTTCGACTCTGATATCTTCGATTCCGAGGACGATGGTTCACATAGAGAGACAGAAGATGGAGACAGAGAATCATCCGAAGAGGAGCTCCATGGTAAATTGCTTGTTTAGCTCATCTTCAATTAGGGTTCATGTTCTTGCTAGTTAGGGGTTAAGTCTCTTTATAGGTTTAGTAAGAGAGAGTAACTATATGTTGGTGCAGGTCATGAGGGCTCAGATGATAATGATGATGATGGTGAACAAGTAGATAGTGAGAATGGTGAGGAAGATGGGAGTGATGAAGAAGGCTCTGAGGAACGTGAAGTTGCTGAAGAGAGTGATTCTTCAGAAGATGAGGTTAGCTTAATAGAATTTGAAGTTATCGTTCTTCAATTTTAAATGAGATTTGTATAAATTTCTTTTAATATGTAGGTTGCTCCAAGGAATACAGTTGGGGATGTACCATTGGAGTGGTACAAAGACGAGAAACATATTGGTTATGACATCACTGGGAAGAAGATTACCAAGAAAGAGAAGCAAGACAAGCTCGACTCCTTTCTTGCAACTATGGATGACTCCAAGAACTGGTAAGTTTGAATACGTTTCTGTTTAGTTAGTAGAACTATGCTGATGCAATTTGTGGGATTTTAGGCGCAAAATTTATGATGAATACAATGACGAGGAAGTGGAGCTGACTAAAGAGGAGAGCAAGCTCATTCGTAGGATGCTCAAAGGGGAAGCTCCACATGCTGATTTCGATCCATATGCGGTGCGTATGTGGTTTTATGTGTAGCCGTTTTCTACTAATATTATACCAATCACTTCAATATTTGACCTTTGCATTGTGATTGTGACAGCCTTATGTCGATTGGTTCAAATGGGACGATGCAATACATCCGCTCTCAAGTGCACCAGAACCCAAGCGAAGGTTCATCCCTTCAAAATGGGAAGCCAAAAAAGTTGTTAAGTATGTTAGAGCAATTAGGAAGGGGTTGATCAAGTTTGATAAACCTGAAGAAGAGCCCAACGTATACCTTTTATGGGGTGATGAATCAACTTCAGATCCAAAGAGCAAGCACTTGACTTACATTCCTCCACCGAAACTAAAACTGCCAGGTTCAATTTTTTGCCTGACCAGTCTGTTTATCTGCTTTTGTCTTAGAATTCCATTTTAGAAGTTCTTTAATCGTTACATTTTGGATTTCCAGGACACGAGGAATCATACAATCCTTCTTTGGAATACATTCCAACAGAGGAAGAGAAAGCCTCTTATGAATTGATGTATGAGGAAGATCGTCCAAAATTCATTCCTAAAAGGTATGTAAAACTATCCTGAATGTTCTCTTATATAGTTTTCTCTGGTATCTGTTATCTTAAGCCTCATGGTAAATATACATGTGCATAGGTTTACATCTCTGAGAAGCATCCCAGCATATGAGAATGCACTAAAGGAGTCTTTTGATCGTTGTTTGGATCTATACCTATGTCCGAGAGTTCGAAAGAAGAGAGTGAGGGCTTATTCGATAGTGTCATTTTCTGTTTTTTCCCCTTTCTTTTCTGTATTTAATCTCACAGTATATTTCGTTTCTCTAGATAAACATCGATCCTGAATCTTTGAAGCCTAAGCTACCTAGTAGGAAAGATCTTAGACCTTATCCTAACTCATGTTACCTTGAATATAAAGGCCATACAGGGGCTGTTACTTCTGTATCCCCTGATTCCTCTGGCCAGTGGATAGCCTCAGGTATTTCATTTGGTGTTATTCATTTATCTTGACCTCACTTTAGTTTCCAAGATGCCAATCTTTGTATTTCCGTTTTTCCTTTCTTCAAAGGTTCTGCTGATGGATCTGTTCGTATATGGGAAGTGGAGACTGGTAGATGTCTTAAGGTCTGGCAGTTTAAGGAACCTGTGAAGTGTGTCGCCTGGAATCCTCTTCCTGATTTTCCAATTCTAGCCGTCGCCATGTGAGTTAGGATCTTGGGAGATTGTTGGTTAATTTATTAGAAAATCCCTATACTGAAATCATCACATCTCACTTTTGCAGCGGACAAGATTTGGTTATCCTGAACACTGAACTTGGCACTGACGAGGAACAACAAAGGATTGAAGAGCTGCTTCGCTTAGGGAACCTTCAAGAACAAGATGAAGCGGTAAGTGTCTCAGAAAAACGACCAACAAGTTTATTAGACATACATACATGAAAAATGCGAATGATTAATTATGTCCTTCTTGGGTATATTTTCATAGTTGCGGCAATTGTAAGCTGGCATCAAGATGAGACATATAAAGGGATCAAAATAAGACATTTTAAGGTACACTTTTGCTAAAAATTCCTTGTTGATGACAGAGTCGTGCATTTACAGGGACAGATCTTTAACTGTTTTTTTTGTATATATATATATATATTCGCAGAACGTATCATATGTTGACTGGCATCCTAAAGGAGACTACCTCTCAGCAGTCATGTCAGCCGGCGAAACGCGAGGTGTTGTCATACACCAGCTCTCAATTCATAAAACACAAAGGCTCCCAATAAAGATGCGGGGGCTTCCAGTCTGTACACTTTTTCATCCCAGCCACCGTGGAATGTTCATCATCGCCACAAAAAAGAACGTGCGTGTTTTCAATCTTCAGAAGAAAGAATTGCCCATCAAAAAGCTGGAGACTGGGTTGAGAGAGATCTCATCAATGGCGATTCATCCTGGTGGTGATAATCTGATAGTAGGAAGCAAAGAAGGGAAGATGTGTTGGTTTGACATGGACCTGTCTTCGAAACCGTACAAGACTCTCAAGAATCATCCTAAAGACATTACGAATGTGGCGTATCACCGCTCGTATCCGTTGTTCGCTTCGTGCTCGGAGGATTCAACGGCTTATGTGTTCCATGGAAAGGTGTATAATGATCTGAACGAGAATCCTCTGATTGTGCCATTGGAGATTCTAAGAGGCCATTCTACTTCTTCAAATAGAGGTCAGTTTTTTTTTAACGTGTTTCTGATTCTTTTTTTATATTCTTTTATGAGATTATTTTATGCTTATGGGGTCACTGTTTGATGGCAGGAGTCTTGGACTGCAAGTTTCATCCGAGGCAACCATGGCTATTCACTGCAGGCGCTGACTCGGTTATAAAACTTTATTGCCATTAAATTTTCTCCCAAGCCCTAGTTTTGACCATTTTCATCTTGTTCTGTATTATCACATTGCTCTACCTTTTTGTATTACTACTGCATTTTAGTTGGCTCCTATGCTTATCTGGTTCCATTAGCTCGATTACCTTTTCTTGTTGCTGAGAATCAAACTGAAAAACAGAATACAAGTTATATGAGTAACTCACATGGTTGTTTATTTACTGAAAATGGTAGCCCTTCTCACTTGTGATTTATCGTAATGACTGTTTATAGTGTCTTTCACGGTAGTTGGAGAGAATAAATAGAGTAACTGGAGAAGAGTATGGTCTTGAGGAGATTGAGAAACAACTTGCAATTAAGAGTTTCACTGTGATTTGTTTGACGTCTCTCTTTCTCTTAGATATAATCTGTGTGTGTGACTCTGGTCATGTATAACTTTCTTCCTCATTCTAAGTCCTAAGAGGCCACTATGTTTTGATTCTTCAAGAGATTAATCTATTTTATGGGTTTGAGTCTTTGATGGCACAAGTCTTGAACTTTAAGTTCTTAATTATATGGGCTGGGCTCATACTGATATCTCAATATGCATTTCTTTTATTTTTATTAATCAATTATTAGCTTTGGAAGTACAATTTTAGACTAAAAAGTAAACCCTAAAAGTTAACGAATGACCGGTACGTCTGATCAGGCTTCCAATTGGCGGGAATAACAGCGCGAGCTACGACTACTTTACGAGACTCACCAGATGTAAGTCTAATGTTGAACGGTCCGCTCAGTGCACTGCCGTAGTTTAACTTCCACACGGCGGACCTCATTTCTTGCATGGCCATAAATCCTCCGCTGGCCTGTTGAATCTCAACGGAGGCCAAATCTCCTTCACCGTTTTCGTATTCCACAGCAAATGCCATGTAATACGGGTTTGAACCAGCATCAACATGGAAAGCTATTTTTGTCCCTTTATATAAACACGCAGCACTGGAAACAAAAAAAAAACAAAATTAGTATTCACGTACAAAAAGAAACATCCCCAATACTATAGAGGAACAATAATTTGATTTATTACGTACCGTCTGTAACCAACACTTAGAACACCAGCGCTTCGTAGTTTATCGGCTTGGCCAGGTTTGGCTAAGGCACCCATGGCTTTGCCACTTAGGTCAAAATGAACTGGCTCAGAGGCGCAAGGACCACCGGGACACTCGTCCGTTATTGTCACCGTTATTGGTCTCCCTGAACATGCTGGATTCCCCGTGCACATAATCTAAAATAAACAGACATTTCTATTTACAATATGGTTGACCACAATATAATATATGTGTAACCCTTTATTTAAACAAAATATGGTCCGACCACCACGACCCTAAATTAGTTAATACCAAAAAAAATTATAAACAAAAGGTCTTTTATTGGTTATATTTATTTATGTATATGTGGATCTTATGTTAAATAAACTCTAGGGTCGTTCTAGAAAATTGCTTGATTATATTAATACGAACCTGATAACATGTTCCACATCCTTTTCCATCCTTGAATAGTGAAGGGCCTCCGGCTGAAATCATCGCGTATAGTGGTGGATTGGCCACTGTCACACCATATCCACAAGCTCCTCCTATTGACAATATATTTACATCATCAAACAAACTTATTTTGGAGATAAAAAAATTATATATATGTTAGTTTCAAATTTTAATACTACGTACCGGTGCTACCGGCTCCCTCAGGTTCACCGTACCAAGTAACACCAGCTTTGCCCCAGCCAGCGGCATTTATAGTTTCATTATTGCAATAACAAAACTTAAACGAGACTACAAAAAGAGCTACAAGAGCAAAGCATCTATGTAATGATGCCATTTTATGATCTAACTTTGTTTCCTTTACAGAAATTTGTGTAATATATTGATAGCTTCGATTCATAATATGATGTGGGTATTTATAATTGGCAATATAAGGCTGTAGAAATGTAAAATGGAATTAGTAGAACAAAAGGAATGGAATATAGAGAAACATGGAATATATTTCATTCCATTAATTCATGATTAGAATTGGAATGAAATAATTTTTCTTTGAATTTTGTTTATTTTTTATAGAACTAGGGGTTAATCCACGCTACGCGCGGAACTATTTTGATTTTTAAATGTTAACTATATAATATTTTTATATATTGTTATTATTTTTAAATGTATATTTACATATTATTATTATTTCTTATATTATATATTTACTTAGTCTATTTTTCTTACTTTTATATCAAATGATAATATTACAATAAATATTTAATGTAATATGTAGTTCTTATATTGTATATATACTTATTATTTATTTACTATACATTTTCAGATAGATGCTTAATATAGTTTTTTTATTTCTTATATTGTATATTTATTTATTACTTATTTTTCATACATTTTATATTTACTTATTCTAATATTACGACAAATAACTAATATAATATTTATATTTCTTATATTGTATATTTACTTATTATTTATCTATTCCTGTATTTTATATTTACTTATTCTAATTTTCTTGCCTTTATATTAAATAATAATATTACGATAGATGTTTAAAATAACATTTCTATTTATTATTTTGTATATTTACTTATTATTTATTTTTATTATATTATAAACTTAATTATTCTAATATTACAATAGAGGTTTAATGTAATAGTTTTATTTCTTATAATGTATATTTACTGATAGTTTATTTTAATATACATTTTTCATATAGATATATAATTTACTTTTTTTATTTCTTATATTGTATATTTACTTATTGTTTATTTTTTTCTTATATTGTATATTTACTTATTCTAATTTTTTTTTGTTTTTATAAATGATAATATTATGATAAATGTTTAATGTAATATTTCTATTTCTTATATTGTATATTTTATATTTATTTTCAATTTTATCTTTACTTATAAAATATTTGGAAATAATAAAAACATAAAAGTATAAATTTTTCAGATAGATGTTTAATGTAGATTTTCTATTTTTTATTGTATAATTACTTATTATTTATTGTTTCTTATATTGTATATTTACTTATTCAATTTTTTTTTGTTTTAATATCTATGGTAATATTGCAATATATATATATATATATATATGATACATTATTTTTATTTCATATATTGTATTTTTACTTATTATTTATTTTAATATAAATTATATATATATACATATCTAATGTAATTTTTCTATTTCTTATATTGTATATTTACTTATTATTATTTTTCTTATATATTTACTTGTAGATGCATTAATGTAATATTTATATTTTTTTTGATATTGTAATTTTTTTAATATTATAATAGATTTTTAATGTAATATTTTTATTTCTATTATTATATATTTACTTACTATTTATTTTACTATGCATTTATTCTATTATATATTTTATTTATTTACATATTTTAATATTAAGATTTATTTTAATGTAATATTTTTATTTCTTATATGGTATATTACTCTTATATTACTATAGCTATTTAATGTAATCTATTGATAAAAATATTTAATGTAATATTTTTATTTTTTATATTTTGTATGTGCTTACTATTTATTTTTCGTATATTATATACATACTTATTCTAAGATTATATTTCTTATATTGTATATTTATTTATTATTTATTTTACTATACATTTTTTAGATCGATGTGTAATTTAATGTTTCCATTTCTTATATTATATATTTATTTATTGTTTATTTTTGTTTGTATTGTAAATTTACTTTATTTTTTTTGCATTTGTATATTATGATATATTCAGTTTAATATCTTTATTTTTATATTGTGTATTTACTTATTATTTTTATTTTTATATTGTATTTTTACTTATTATTTAATTTTATTTTTATTATATAAAATAATAGTATTACGATAGATGTTTAATGTAATATTTCTATTTTTGATATTGTATATTTACTTATTATTTTTATTGTATATTTACTTATATATATTTAGTGTAAAATTTATATTTCTTATATTTATATTTACTTATTTTTAATATTACAATATATTTTTAATGTAATATTTTATTTCTCATACTGTATATTTACTTACTATTTATTTTACTTCACATTTTATTTATTTAATTATTTTAATATTATAATAGATATTTAATGTAATATTTTTATTTATTATATTGCATATTAACTTATTCTTATATTACGATAGATGTTATTGTAAATTTTGATGAAAATAGATATTTAACGTAATAGTTTGAATTTTATATTGTACATTTACTTATTATTTATTTTTATTATATTATATACTTACTTATTCTGATATTATGATAGATGTTTAATGTAATATTTATATTTTTCATATTGTATATTTACTTATTATTTATTTTACTATATAACTTTCGGATCGATGTGTAATTTATTTATTTTCATTTCTTATATTATATATTTACTTCTTTTTTTGCTTTTATTGTATATTTACTTATTATATTTTTTTGTATATTACAACAAATTTTTAGTGTAATATTTATATTTCTTATATTGTATATTTACTTATTATTTTCATTATTTAGATTTTATATTTACTTATTATTTAATTTTGTTTTTATTATATCAAATTATAATATTACGATAGATGTTTAATGTAATATTTCTATTTTTGATATTGTATATTTACTTATTATTTATTTCAATATATTATTTCTATTTATTATATTACATATTTATTTTAATTTATATTCTTATATTGTAAGTTTACTTATTATTATCTTTTACATTTTAAGATAAATTTGTATTGTAGTATTTACATTTTTAAATTGTATATTTACTTATTATTTCTTTTCTTAATATTGTAGTATTATATTATACATTGTAAGATAAATTTTTATTGTAGTTTTTCTATTTTTAAATTGTATATTTACTCTTTTTTTATATTGTATACTTTTTTTTCTTATATCAAATGATAATATTATTATAGATGTTCAATGTAATATTTTTATTTCTTAATATATTTACTTAAATGATAATATTACTATAGATGTTTAATGTAATATTTCTATTTCTGAATATATTTACTTATTTTTTATTTTTTTATTTTTATTTACATTATCTATTTTTTAATGACACGTGTCATTTTCTCGAAGAATGATTTTATGATGATGTGGACGCTCTATGGAGCTTCAAAAACTCCATTTTATTAGTATAGATTGATGGAATGAACATTCTATTTCATTCATTAAAATGGTAAAATTATGGAATGAAAGAAGTAGAGAACTTCACATTATTCTATTCTAAAAATTGGCATTCCAGTTGCAGCCTAGCCTCAATATTGAAAAGTTTAAGCTGGACAAAAGAAAAGCATATTTGAAGAGAGTAAAAAGTAACATTAACAAATTAATGAATTATAGATAGTTGATCAAAAACCCCTTTGATATATTGTATTGACATATCTTTTTCAATTGCTAATTTCTTTTTTTTTCCGTCAAGATGCTAGTTCAGATTTTCTAAAACTGAAAAATAGGGAAAAAATTGGTACGTTTGTAGTTAAGACTTTAAATTGCGAAGCAAGATCAACGATATATATAAAACGTGACCAATATAACATTAGAAAATGACAATATTTTCTACGGAAACAAACAAGATAGAGGATATTAAAAGCAAACAATTTACTTGTTTATGTTATCATACAAGTGACTGATTATCGTTATACCATTTGAAAGTTAACCCAAATTTTTATTTCTCCCTAGGTGCGTACGAATTAATTATTTATAAACCAACGTAGCTTCCAAAAAACAAAACATAGCTACATGCTTATTTAACGAAGATAACATCTACTAGATATTAATTATTACTCGACTCGTGACTCGTAAGCTAAACTTAATCAAGCTAGACCTGAAAGTTTACGTTCGATTTGTACTTTGCACCGGGCTGCCAACCGGCCGGTATAACATCAGAAGCCACAACGGTCTCGCCGGAGTCTAGATAAGTCAACCTGAGAGACAGTGGAGCTCGCAAAGGTGACGTCACGTCAAGTTTCCACACCGCACCCCATGAACGGCTCATCGGAAGCCATGTGTCAGAATCTAACACTTGTTTGAGTTCAACTAGGCCGATCTCGCCGTCTCCATCTTCATACTCAATCAAAGCCGCGAAGGAGTAGGCGTTTGAACCTTCATCCACTTGAAACGCCACCGTTTCGCTCATATAGTTGCACTCCACTCTACAAACAGATAGTTACAACAAAAGTTACAAAACCAATAAATCAAACGTTAGTTTATAACAATATTGTTGTATTCATTTATTTTATGTGACATATATACTTTCTATAAAGAATCTGCAAAACTCCGACATCGCGAAGCTGACTATCTTGACCGGAACTCGCCATCGCACCAAACGCTGTACCGCTCAAATCGAAATGGACCGACTCATCGACGCATCCTTTACATTCATCTGTAATGACTACCGTAACCGGGTTGGTCGAACACGCCGGTTTAGAAGTGCATTTTATCTGTACATTATATTAACCAAACGTATAAGCTTTAACTTATTAAACGCTTTCTACTTAATTGTAATTAGTTTTTATCATATGTATAGAACCTGATAACAAGCGCCACATCCTTTCCCCGACTTATACAACGACGGACCTCCGGCTGATACCATGGCCGAAAACGGAGCTTGTGCCACAGCATTTTTATAACCACACGCTCCATCTATTCATTATTTTATATTATAGTTAGTTTCATATAATTAATAACTTGATTATGTGGAGATATATAACATAACACATATATGCATATTATATATACCGTCGGCTCCGTAGCCGGTGGAGCTGCCATACCACGTAGCTCCAGCTAGAGACCAACCTGAATCGCTCGTTGCAGCAGAAATATTGAGTCTTTTTGGGTTAAAGCAATGAGCAGAGTGCAATAGAATAAAAGCTAGACTAAAGAGTAAGTTCATGATAATGTAACATCTATCTAAGACAAGAATTGCCATTGTAATAATAAGTAACTATTAAGTCATGACTTAGTGTTACTTATAGATTTATCATTTATCGATTGTAACCCGTGAAGGCCTCTACTACCCAACTGTTTTAAGCCACGTGTCATATATTAATGTATAGTAAACCAACTTATAGGACACGTGAAGTCTTTTGTTTTTTGTTTTACTTGGAACTATGCCCTACGTGACGGTTAACGGTTAGGCCCACAGTTACATGTGGTCGAAATTATCGTTGTCGTATTATGTAATTACCCCAAAATCAAGGGTGAACTGGAACTATATTGGATCTTCGTATGATCGTATCAATGGCGAAACTTGTACGTTAACGTAGCCGTAAATGGTTTGTTTGGCCGTTGGAGATGCATCCACTGATCTACACCGTTGAAATCTCAATCTCACGGTTGAAAACGATATAGTGTGTAAAGTTATTCAAACCCAACGTCAGGCGAAGGGTTTTGAAAATAATCGCAAACTGTTGAACGTAAAAGTTGGCGTGAATTTCGTTATGACGACTTAATGAAATCGATCCATTGTTTACTTTATCATAGTAAAAATTGAAAATCTGAAATATTTTTTCTTATTAGGTAATGATGACGCACATCCGTCTGACTACATTTAGACGCAAACGAGAAAAAAAAAATCATTAGATGGCCCAGTATAAATTATCCGGCCTATTAGGCCCATGCACTTCTTTGTACAACCAAACTAATATTTTTGAGGTGTAATCTTGAATTTACATTTTCACTGATGTAACTTGTAAGTATGACCAAGAGAAACTAAAAGTCACACGATTTAAATTATAAAAGTTATTAATTTTTTTACTAAATATTTTTTCTGAATTTTTAGAGTTATTAGTATTTAAATTAATTTTAAATTAAGTATTATTTAGTTAAACAATGTTTTTTTGTTAAATAATGTTAATCTTCAGGTATTATATATTAATTAGTTTTTTAATTTATTTTTACTAAAAAAAATATTTTTTCTTTTTTTTAATAAAATTAACTTTAAATTACTGATGTTGTGATGTATTATGGATACAAATTAATAATTGATAATATTAATTAAATTATATATTTATGGTTTCTAATGCTATAGAATTTTATTTTTTTTTTTATAAATTTAAATTAATACAAAATAATATTGACATATTTTAATTATTAATTTATCAAATGTTAATCTTTTTACATTACACTAATAATAATAAAAAGTTTGTATATCTCTTGTAGGCAACAATTAGAGATCATTGTTGCCTGCAATAAAAAACAATCAGGGATCATTCCAGCACATCCATCCTAATCTTTTTAATAATCTAGTTCAAAGGATTAGATCAAATGATTGATGCCTTTAGTTAGGTAATTGCTCGTGAACCACACTACACTACTCTTTGGATCTTTGTATTATGTTTTCTCAAACTTATATTACTCTTATGTATGCATGCTCCTGAAAAACATTTGGACAAGTATTTTGTTCGATTGTAAAATGAAATTCCCTTTTGCCATATTTGTTCATGCAAAACAGGGGAAGGATTCAATGAATCGACAATGAACTCAATTCATTTATTTTATTTCAAGTGGTTGATGCACATCATTAAAATAAAAGGATTAGAAACCGTTCGTAATGAATGTTGTTTATGTGCCACCGATTAATCAATTATTCAACACCAAATCAGCACCCGAATCCTAACTTTATATGTATCCAAAATGATTAATATGGATATATAATTCATGTTTAGTATCCGCATGATTTGTTTACGAACAATAATATAGATTGCCAAGAATTTCAATATACTACTACTAATATAAAAAAGTTCATTTATTGATTTATTGTTTATACAGAGTATATGATGGACCTTGGGATTTCTTCCTAACATCCATTTCCTGGCTGTGATCATAATTATAATTTCAAACTAACGACCAGTTTTAGGTAGACAATAATCATATCCACTCAAAATAACCTTTTTCTAACTAACTTTGTTCATTTTATAAAGCACTAATTGGTCCAACAAAATAAATATAACTTCAAAAGGTAAAATAATTGAACTATACTTTTCAGTTTGTATAAGGGCATGATTAATGCAGGTCTCTTAACAAGGGGTTCTTATTTTTTAAGAGACCGTATCTTAATTTTAACTAAGAAAACTTAAGAACCTTCTCTTAAATAAGAGACATAAGAGACGTCTCTTATCCGAAAAAATGTAAAAAAAAAAATAAAAAATTAAAAAGAAGACAAAAAAATTAAAAACTCCATCTTAAGAGACTCGGGTTAAAGATGGCCTAAGAAGCTTCGAACTATGGTCCTTCATATTTTTCTAAGTAAAGTAGTTTTTTCGCATGCTAAACGAAAATAGTTTAGAAATAGAAAGTTGGCATCAACATGCAATCTTAAGATAACGGATTACTTCAAACCCGATGATATTTGATATTCATAATAGTAGATGAAATACTTGAAGTTTGTGCAAGGTGAATGATCCGACAAATCCAAAAACTGCTATTTAGTTTTTGGCGGATTTGAATATTATTTTAAGTAGGTATGGTCTGCAATTCATATACGACAAAATAAACAACATCCATGGATGGGTGTTTTTTATTCTATTTTTATAGAAATTGTTTGTGTTTTCCCCTAGTTGATGTGCATGCCATAGATTCATGTAGCTTGTAAATTTTCAACGAGTTTATGTAGTAAAAGATATGAGTTCAAATCCTTTAGTAATTACTTTTGTCATATTTAGAAGTCTTTATGTAGATTTAGTGTATTTTTGCACCGTGATTGTGTATAAAATAGCTGTACAATCCTTTGAAAACTATTCCTGTTGTGAAAAAAATCTTGTGAACTATTATTTTCCTAAATATAGACAAAACATGAACTGTTATTTTTTCCTTCTGTTATTATATTTACAATAAAGAAAATGTAAATAAATATGTTTATAACAATAAAATAAAACACAACATTTCTTTGGTTGTGGGTTGAACATGACCTTAAGATTGCCAACAATCTTAACAAATCTAATGCATGGCAAATAATATCTGAGATTTCACAATCACAGACATAATTTAATTGACAACCCATTTCTTAATCAATGAATTTTAGTGTCTAAACCCATTGTTAAAAAGTTCACATGTCTAAGAAACTACTAAATGACAAAACAATAGATTAACAAAGATTTAGCATATGAAAAAATCATTTCCTTAAACCTCAACTGGTACATAGATACACACAACAAAGAGTCTCTATATTTTCTCTCTATTTACATTTACATTTCAAAAAAACCCAACCGACAAGGTAACTAGAAAGTCAAAGACCCTCAAAAGCAAACAAAACAAAACAAAACAGAGTTCTTGACTACAACAAGATTCTTGAAAACTGATTATGGTGTTTAGGATCTTGAACAATTTGTCTGGATTTGATTTCCTCAGCGCAACGTAATGCCTTCTCGATCTGATAACCTCCACCTATACTTACTTCTCTCTCAAGATGACAACAGTAACTCTCGAACACACTCACATTCACATGCAACTTAAACCCCATCAAGAACAAGAACTCCAGTTCCAAGTTGTTCAAATCTTCTGTCTCTAATCCTCCTACTTTAGCAAAGTACGAGTTTCTGTAGTTCCTGTAAGAGTCAAAAGAGAAAGAAAAAAATGAGTCAAAACCAAGATTTCAATATAGAAATTAATTTAATAATTTTTTTTTAAAAAAAATTAGCTTACATGTCTTCGACGTATTTGGAAGCAACCATGATGGTTGTGATGAGGAGACGATGTACATTAGTGAGACTGATTCTAAAACCTTGATTATTCTGACAGAACCGGTCAATATAGACATAAGCCACGACGTAAACCGATGGACCGGCTTTAGTATACCGGAAAATCCTCTCTAAATAAGACTGGATCGTCATGTCAGGGATCTCTAGGCAATCGAAGACACGTGTCTTACCAAAACCACCGTAGCTCCGGCTGATCCTCTCGTTCCTAGCTAACGTACGTTCAATGAGAGACGAGAGAACAGAGATCACGAGTGGTGTGCTCGAACCGTCTTGGTAAGAGTATGAATAAAGGTCTGACCGGAGCTTCCTTGGAGATATCGCCAGAGTACTCGAAGACGCCATTAATCAGAGAAATGTATTTATTGTCGTCTGGTAAAAGTTTATTTTCTTCTTTGGTTAGAAAATGAATAAAGGGAAAGGGTTTTGAGAGGCTTTTTATATACAGTAAGCTCGAGATGATGGAGGAGTGTAGCTTTCATGTAGTAGGGCAACTTCCTCCTCTCTTCTTTTTATTTATAAAAATATTAAATTTTAAATTTGAAGTTACTAGTGTGTACTGACTATTTAATAGTATTAAAACGTAGCTCGTGCGACTACGAAAGTTCAGGTTTTATTTTTTGAGTCGTAACTATATTCCTGATTTGAATCACTTTCGTCCAGATAACGCAATTTAATTCCAATCTACTATAAGAAAATACCGTTTTAAAAAAAAATTGTATAGAAAACTATTTGTTGTTTCTAAAAACTATATACCAACCGTAATGAATCTTTATATAAGACCGACATGATTTTGTATAAATTCCTATAGAAAATTTGCGATAATTTCTTTTATAAAAATAATATTTTCGATATATATAGAGATAATGAGTGAGAAGGTACACTAAATTTACATGATTTTATAATATGGAATTTATCGAAAAGAGAATCGACATGGGTTTTTGGAGTCATATGGAAGCTGGAGAGAAGTTACTAAAACAAGTAATTATTTATTTTACAAGCTGAAAATAAATAAGAACATATGTGTAAGTGCAACAGCTAAGCTTTTGTTTTTTTATCCATATTTTATTCACATGACATAGTATTATTAAATCAACTGATATTAATGAACCAGCTTCAAAGTACTTTAAACAAAGATTAAAAATAAAACTAAGAAGGAATCTAAAACTATAATTAAACAAAGGAGGAGAGTACTCCGCCGACAGTCTGTAAGACGGTGGAGAGAGATGTCAACTCAACATCGGTGAGACTCTCTGGTGGAGCCGAGGGGGGTTCATGTTAACAAGTGGTTCTAACGCGTGTACTGTTTAGACACACGTGTGACATTCGTCAACGTCGACGTCGCTAACTTCCAAAGACCACAAGGAGACTCACACGTATGGACGTTAAATCAAACACAACGCACAACCATTTTTTATCTGATGGAGTCACACAACATTCCTATCCTTTCAATGATATATACTTCTTGTAACTTTCGTGTAGTTAGAATCTGTTGTATAACCAGTTCTTGAAATATCTGGATGAAACATTCATTAACTTAAAATATTTATAACTTTTTGAAATCTTAAATTGGACCATATATATTTTAAATTTAAGTTAAAAATAATTTTTCAACTTAAAAATTAAGTGGTGATAAGTACATTAGTCATAATTTTTTACATCTTATTTAATAATGTTTTCAGTTATTATATGAGATTGATATTCATTCATTAACACATCCGTTCACATTCAATAACACATCCACAAAATAGTTTAATATTGGGTAATTCTAATACTAAATTATATTCAGAGATATCATGAAATTTTAATTAACAATTATTTGTAAATGGATTGGTTTCTCTTATTTATATATTAATTCTTCCAATTATGATGTGAGATTTTTATTTATTCGTTAACAACATACATTTTGCATGGTTCTTTTCTTTAAAATTAGCACATTGAGTACGCATTACAAAGTAAATCCAACTTTTAATGTAACTCGGTTGGTATGTTTTTAAAATATTCCTATATTAAAATGTATTTTAAAACTTTGAGCTAGTTAGCAACCAATCACTTATATATTTACTAGCTTATTTTCTTAAAAGGTGTCATGAATACGACTGGTAATAGTATAATTGTGTTGTCGCTATATATCATCTTGCTATACCAAACGCAATAAATATGTAACCATTCAAATCTTTTCATCTTTATCACAATATCTGCTCGACAACTGCAACTCAAACTAAAAGAAAGTACGAGTTCTTGATCTAAGGTACCTCGCGCAGCATAGTAAAGAAAATATACCTGACCCATGATCTGTTTATTTCTATGTGGTAAATAATAAACTATTTATTTTTAAAATACATGAAATTGGAGGGACAACCAAAATAAAGTACAAGTAATAAATTAAGATACCCTAAACGAAGCTACCATGCACCAATGAAGGGGACCCGATTTGATTTTCCTAACACAAAAAATATCATCTCGTGAAAAACTATTTAACACACCATCATTGTCTTATTCAATTATTTTTCTTACTTAGTTGTGTCTTCCCCCACTTTAGTTATCAGAATTAAAGTCTCTTTTTTTTTCTTGATTTATATTCACATCTATGATATATCATTGTCGTTTTAAAAGAAAGATATACACTACAGTGACTACTCAGTGTATTCATTACCGATCTAAGAAATGAATATGTTATACGCTCCACTCAATAGTCAACATAACTAGTATTTAACATGTGTTTTCACATCAAGATCGAATGAAATTTATCTGGTTGAGAAAATATTGTGGTCCAATTTTTTGTTGTCTGCAACACACACACATGAACAACAGTAACCTAATATAAATGTATACATTCGATAATTATTATGTTTCAACTTTCATTAGTTGTGATTCTAGTTTTCACTAGTCATCACTTTCGATCATTGGTTCTTCAAATAGTGAAAATGTAGATATACACTTGTTAGAAAGTAAAACAAGCTTATACAACAATGACTGACTGTAACAGATTTATAAAAATTTATATTATATATATGGCACTGATTGAGTGGAACACATTTATGAAATTTAGATTTTAGGAGGGGATCGATATGTACGAAGGTAAAAGAAAGTAGTACAGTATATGTCGAGTCTGACCGTACAAAAAATGTCAGGCTCCATAACTTATGCCCGATAGATATGTATCATGACACTCTCTGATTAACATATCTGTCTCCATCTCGAGATTCGTGTTCGAGATCTATCTACACAAAAAGATGAATTGCTTTTAATGTCTACGTACGTACGTACGAAACTTCTTTCATCATTCATATTCCTTACTCGGTGTTCTCCACTAGTTACCCATGCGTAACCGGTAACGTAACAACTAAATAACTTAGTAGTGTAATAGTAGTAATTTATTGATTTTCATTGTATATCCATATTGTTCTTGAATATGATTTTCATTAGAAACTAAATTATATCGCTATTTAGTCAATCTGAACTTTAGTTTCAGTTTAAGTGATTAACATGTTAGACCGTAGCAAACGATACGGTTTAGGATTAATCCACTATTTAATATTAAGTATGTTTTTTTAGAACTGACCGAATCAGCTGATAATGCGTATAAAAAAACGTAACAACTAAATCAAATATTGTAACGCTCACATTGTGATTATTTTTTTACGAACTGTATAGTCAAAAAGAAAAGACATTTGGAATAAAATCAAACAGAAACATCTTGAGCTATTATAATAGAGGTTGTACTGGCCCTAATTTCAGCATTGCTGCATATATTTGTTTATTTTTATGTTATATGGCTCTGATTGAATCCTTTGATTTAGGGAATCAAAATGTCATAAAAATCAGACATTTCACTTCAGACATCTTATCATATGACCTACCAATAAAGTAAATGATTACACAATAGTACATTCTCAGTCCGTACTTAAAATTTTGTGGGTAATATACTTTTCGGAATGCTGATAGGCTTTCATTTGGGCTTTTATGGGCCTTTAAACATGGACTTACGTTAGTGATATATCCAAACTCCACCACAGAGTTCTTACACTGAGGTGTCGTTAGCTTATTGGCTAAGAGGATGAAAATTGCGTGGCGAGAATAACACGTCCATATAAAAAGGGTCAGAGTCGGGTCAACTCTTAAAGATCCGAACATCTCTGCGTCTCGTTATCGTTCTCCAGAAGGCGAATCAGGTGAATTTTTTTTTTTTGAATTTGAGTTTTGATGCTGCGATTGTGTGAGATTCAATGGTATCTGAATTGAGGAATCCGTAGATCTGTTGTTGAGTTAGATGAGAGTGTAGATCTGATTAGATGTTGAGAACTAGAATCGCGTTGATCTACGATGTTACGATCTGATACTGTTTCGTGTTGCCCTGAGAAATTCATGGACATGGTTATAGCTATATTGGTTGAATCTGAACGCCATGTGTTGAGAATTTTGCATTGAGAGTCCTTCTAGTTTCGCTGTGTTTGCAATTAGAAGCATGGTGTTTAGATTTGATTGCATTGGATGAACAAACTCAAATGGTGTTTAGGTTTCTTATTTGATTGAATGCTTGTATAAAACTGTTTACGCACATATCTCTCTCAGTAAGTTAAAGAAGAGAAGAAAAGGATGGTGGGAAGTGGAGCTCCGCAGAGAGGAAGTGCAGCTGCAGCTGCTAGCATGCGGAGGAGGAAGCCGAGTGGCAGTTCAAGTGGAGGAGGAGCATCTGGTGGTGGTGCAGCCGGATCCATGCTTCAGTTCTACACCGATGACGCACCGGGTCTCAAGATCTCCCCTAATGTTGTCCTTGTCATGAGCATTGGTTTCATTGCTTTTGTAGCTGTCCTTCATGTCATGGGCAAGCTCTACTTTGTCAAGTGATGAGACTAGCTAGCGAGATAGAGCTTCAAAACTCACACAAAAAAAAATGAGGATAATGGTTGCAGTACACCAAGTGATTGCTAGTGATCAGAGTATTAGACGTTGTTTCAACTCATGTTTTTTATTTTGTGACTTATCTATAAAAAAAATTTCAGTTTCTTGATATTCTTTAAGAAATTTGAAGAGATAAAATTTGAAGAATTTCCAGTTTTATAATTATTAAAAGTATTCAATGTTCACATGAACTAAATTCAAAGAATGTAAGCAAATCCACACTTCCCTATTCTCTATGTCACTCGAGAAGATTTTGTTCATCCTCTGATCAAAAATTAAGAGTTTGTTCAGAGGATTCTCTCAGAGACATTGCTTCTGAGTATAACGTTTACGAGCATATGCTGTTTGGGAAGATTAAAGGTCTGTTCTACCTTGTTTAGCTATCTCTGTGTTTACAATGGTCGTTGTTTCTCTTTCGAATCATAATCGAGTTTCAGTTTTTGTATGCGGAGGGTGTACACCGTTGCTGCATCTCATCCGCTAGTACCATGCGCTTTAAACTCCAACAGTTTGTTAAACCAGATATATGCATAGAACAGGAAGAAGAAAAACTCTGCTTCCTGACAAAGGTTATGTGTATACAGGTTTGAACGAAGTACTTAAAGAATTGCCCACGAGAGAAGCTTCTCACGAGGAGAAACCAAATTAAAATCTCCATTTTTCTAGTTACTCTTTGGTTCTTTCTTAGATGTTGGAGAAAAATCTCACAATAATAATTGCCTAAAACATGATTAAGACTATATTTGTAGTGTTTTGGGTCAATTGACAAAGATGTAATCTCTTGTTGCCTTGTGTGTTTAAAAGGGTGTTGGTTCTTTGGCAAGTAGTTAGCAGTACTAGTTGATGATGATAATAGTCCCACCATCAGGGTGTCTTTAAACCAAGGTTTGGTTCGGTTTGC
This sequence comes from Moricandia moricandioides, assembly GCA_905132885.1. NCBI lineage: Eukaryota > Viridiplantae > Streptophyta > Magnoliopsida > Brassicales > Brassicaceae > Moricandia > Moricandia moricandioides. The sequence continues at coordinate 353,436 of CAJHQQ010000029.1, forward strand.
TTTTCTTATTTGAAAGAGGTATCAAACTAAAATAAAATCTAAGACGACCTGCTTAGTTAAAGAAAACAGAACTGGACGGACGAAGGCTCGCTCCATGGTTTTTCTTCTGGTTCGTAATATAACAAGTCTGGTCGAAACGTAAAGTCGCAAAAAGGTGCAAGTGGATAATGTTATTTAAACTCTGCCCGCTGACGCCGTTTAGTGTAAGCTGAAATTAATGTAGCCTTTTCTAGTTCATCTCAAGTAAATGATTAAATCACTTGTAATTGTTTTTTTTTACTTGTTAATTTTCATCTAATAAGAAAAGATTAACGTAGAAGAAAAGGTAAAATAAAGTTTTAAAATTTGTAAATAATTAACAATTTAATGAGGTTGAGTTCGATTTTTAACACTAGTTTTACGCTCCCGTCGTAGTCGGTCACGTGATAAACGCCGCTAGGATCGCGAAACGTCAATCATCACGTGACTGCCCCCAAACCCAACCCCCAAGAAGAACAAAAAAGAAAAAAAGTGACGTTGGAACTAAAACGGCGGATGGTGGTGGTGGTGGTGAAGTTGGACTTGGTGTGGTTGTCTCATAACCTCTTTCTGCCGTCGAAGCTCCATCACTTTCCGGTGAGAGTTGGAGTGCTGAGTCAAAACAAAAGTAGGACTCGAAGCCGGTCTGTATTCCGGTACAAGCCTACCGGATTTAAACCGGACTCCACAGGCGTTACAAAGAGTCTTGGGACCGAGTGGTCCGGTCCTCCACTGAGGCGTCTTCTCCGAGGCACAGTGAGTGCATCTCCTCATCCCTCCTTCCGCCGTTTCAGCCGTTGTGGACTGATAAGTTCTTCCTCCTCCGCCGGACTGTTCTTTCTTAGGCTTGAGTTTCCCTGAGACATGAACCTGCTGGTCGGATTCGGACATAGGTGCCCATGTTCCAGCGTAAGCAGCTGGAAGTCTCGACCGTTTGCTTCTTGGTTTCCCGGGAAACGTGGTCTCAGTTTTGACGGAAGTCATAGTTCCTCCTCCCAATGGGTTCGCCGGAAAGTCAGCGAAGGAGTCGTCGACGAAGTGTGAGAGCCACTCAAGGTGAGCAGCGTCGTCACTCTACACAAAAACAAGAAACACAAAAACGTTAAAATAAAGAAAAAAAGAAAATCTACAAAGTTTAAATGAATAGGGAAAGAGCATACGGGAACGCATATGTCGTGGAGGAAGGAATGATCGGCGGAGGAAGGGTGGTGGTGGTGGTGGAAGTTAGGGTTTTGAGGAGGAGGGAAAGAGGAGGTGGAAGTAGCGGCGGTGGAAGTGGAGGAAGAGGCGGAGAAGATGTCTTCATTGGAGAAATCAAGAAGGTCATCGACTCGAAGTAAGTCTGGTGAAGATAAGCCATAGAGGTCCATTGATTAGTTAGGATGGTTGATGGAAGGCTCTATGAGTCTGTCTCTTTCTCACTCTCTCTACAGGACTGGCTAGAGTCTTTAATAGGAAGAGATAATGAGAGAAAGAGAGAGAGAGGAGAAGAGGGCATGAGAACGTGCAGAGAGAGTGACCATGCACCGTGAGTGACCGACTCAACCTATTCACTGCTCTCATTTAAAAAAAAAATAAGTACTTTTTTGTAACTGAAAAAGTTTTTAAAAAAAAGTATATATCATCCAAAACAAAAACAAACAAAAATGAGTGAACACTATGCATTATTATGTTGTGAAGAAAAAAAGCAAATCAAAAACGAATAAAGTAAAAAAATACTTAAAATATGATTGTAACTTAAGAATAAAATGAAGTAAAAAAGTGGTGAAAAAGAGAGAAATAAATGGTGAAAAATAAAAGAGAACAAATAATGAAATTACTCTAATACAATTTATAGTAAAAATAAGTGTGCATGTCTCTCCTATTTAATATTAGTATCTAGAGTAAACATGAAAAGTAGAATTCCACTTGGTAAAATTTTAGTGAAATATGAAGTAAATTAAAGTTTAGAGTAATTGTTTACTCTATATTGACTAGCCAAGCACCATTTTTAGTAAGAAAATATATTCTACACAATTATATGTTTTAGTTTTGTTATAAATTATGTGGATAAATAATTAACTACAGCTAAACTCAATTTTCAGTCCAGCGAATGTATATAAATCATTCCAGAATCAATACATGAGCTATTTAATAGCTATCCAATGCTTAAACTTACCACACGGTTAACTAAATGTTAGTCTAAATTTACTATATATTAATACATTTTGCATCATCAAACATTATGAATTTGCAGATGTTATTGTGCGGCTCAACACAATACGTGTATACTCAATTCTTGATATCTGATCATACGTTGATTAACAGATTGAAAATTTGTAATATAAAACTGGAGATTTAATTAACATGTCACATATATAACAAACGCTCAACTTCCAGAACCGATGAGTTGATTTTTGAAAAATAGTAGTTGAATAGTTCATTTTGTATGTTTTCACGTTTTATCTCTCGTGTTTTCATTTAAATAAATTTTGATTAAGTCATCATATAATACGCTATATTATAATGGCTTTTCAGTGACTGTATTAATGGTTTACATTGGGAAAATGCCTTGTTGCTGCGTTTTGGAGATTAGAGGACGAATTACTCAAGTGGACTGAAATACAATTGTAGTTAATTCGATTCAAGTGGACGCTGGAGCAAGTCGCAAATTGGAAGTTGTTTCTTTTGTATTTCCTATTCAGTATTAATCAAAATCATTTGATAAAAATTGTAGTCATTTCGAAATAATTCAATACAATATTTAAATAAAATAATATTAAACTGTAAATAAGAGTTTTTTTCTCACATAAAATCATTAAAATTTATTTCCGTAAAAAACTGATCTATTTTCATTTGATGAAAGAAATGAAGAGCTACATTAAACCTCACATAATATCATCACTATCATATAATTTTTTTTAAAAAAACAAACATTCTTTTATAAGAACTTCAATTCCAAATTTGGTTAAGGAAATCAATCAATATAGTAACTCATTTTTTTTTCAAAACAGCTAATCCCTTACTGCATTTGATTATTTAAACAAGAAAATTATGATACTAAAACAACTTTACCATACTATAACATCGTTATATTCTTGGTTTTCTTCTTAATTATAGTCTACAGAAAATGATTTTAGCCATCATATATAATTTGATAAAAAGAACATCATGTATACGTCTCTTTCATTGCTTCTGTACTAATTTTATGTACGTATTGTGTACTGGGTCATACTCTCAGACTCAGTGTTCTTTTTTCTTTCAAGTAAATTATAAATATATGAAACAATTTTCTATTTGGCTACCAAATCATTTGTTATAAAATCAATTTTGGGGATACATTTGTTATAGAAGCAAATTATAACAATGAAAATTTGAATATATAGATATATCCCTAATTAGATTTGGCAATTTGCTCGGCTTATGTGCAATAAAATTCTGCACCATTGTCCAACTAACAAAGGCGTATCCATTAAAATACATATAATTATGAACTTCTATAAGCTCGAAAAGAAATTAAAAGCGACTTTAACTATATAATAGATGCTGCAGGCGAATAATGTAAGAATGACAATTAGTCTGAAATTATTTTATTTTAGAGTAAACAAGTTGTGTTCGGCGATTTAACTATTGATTAATATTAATATTGGCCCTCTCTCTCACAGTTTTTTCAACTATATGCAGGTATAACACATGGTTTATGGTACATGCCGACAATTTTAGTTCTTGACCTATCCACACAAGTTCTAAAGATAAAATTATTTTCATCTTTTACGAAAAGAAATAAATGAACCAGTAAAGAAAAAGTCATTTACCCACGTGGCTGCATGTGGGGGCCATGAAGATTACAAAAGAAGAAGGAATAAGATGGTTATGAAAAAAATAAACAAAAGAGTAGAGAGAATAGTTAACCATTTGACCTTCATATATATATTTATATGATTTTTGCGTGAATTTGAGGTGTAACTTTCAGTTTCCCTACAAAACGTTAAATTAAATAGTAACTATTGATTTGCACTAAAGAGTAGATTACCATCTACACAAAACTAAATGAAATATATGGTTTAATTAAACTGAATGAGAAAGAAACGGTCCGTGTCGTGTGACGCTTGCTAGGGTTTATAAAACTTTAATTTATAAAACATCGTATTTTGAAAATTAATTAATTAATTCTTATAGTCCATGTTACTATTAAGAAAGTGACTCTCCACAAGGGCCCAACCCCACTGCACATTCAGTGTTAATTAAACACCATGGCACGGAAGGAGAGGTACCCATATGAGATATTTGTTTTTTACTGTATTTATTTTAATTAATCTTCACTTACTACCGACAGTGTCTTTTCCAGCTGGCAACTTCTTCTTGGTGCAGAAGGTTTACTTTCGTACACAGTACATTCCCATGTTACAAACTATTTATATCATTATTTACCATAAAAAAAATAGATATTTGCTGCAGTAAAGTAGATTAATAAGGAGATGGAGATAGAAAAGTTCAAGTCAAATAAAGTACATTAATGTACGGTATGAGTGGAACTATCTTCTCGCTATTACCTCTTTCTCAATCAGAGTCTATTGTTTTGGACCTTTTAGTTTTGTGTTTCTGTATTTTAAGAAGATATTTTTTGTGTATTTAGGATTTGATGCCAACGAAATGTTGTGTCCTCGTGACTCTAGTGTGGAAGTAAGCAAGTGACCATTATTAAGAACGCTCCTAACTTCGAATATATATATATATCATTATTGACATTATAAGTACTACTACTAAAGCTTTTTTTGATTTATTCTTTTGATTTTTTTTTGTTTTCTTGAATCACGTGACGTGACAGAGGACGGTGATCCCAAAGTAAACAGCAAGAACACGTGCGGCCTCATGTGCCCATAATGACACCGAATATTATTATATGAGTTTATTCCCCAACAACACTAGCTCTTTTCTTTGAGTAATTGTAGGAAAAATTACTACGTATACATATATAAAATATAAAAGAAGTCGTCTTTTTTTGTTTAGATAATAGTCCCATCTGACGAATAACATGCAAAAATGATAGACCATATGCTCTTCCTTTATCCCTCTTGTCCCCTGCTTTAACATTTCTAATGTTTAGTAAATAAGTGTTTACTACATTATACAACCTTTATAGCTATAGCCAGTTTCACATTCTCAAACAACATCCAAGAATGGTAATGTCAATTGGTTTAACGTTTACAGTCCTAGAAACTTGCTTTTATTCAACACCATTACGTACATAAACTAGTAGGATATTAATAACTCTCTGTCCAGCAACGAAAATTGATAAGTTGACGACTTAAATGTATCAATAATAAAGTTAAAACTAAACTGGATAATGAAGAGAAGAGGATTAGCTTAAATATTAAAAATAAGATAACGTGTGACTGTGACAATACAAAAGGTGTTAGCTCCTAAGTAATACAATTTGTGAAATGAACTATATATAGATAGATTCTCGCCCCCCAAAACGTTAGGAACCATTAAAGATGGTCATTTTTATGAATGTGATGATTTAGTTAGGAAAAAAGGACTGCACTAGCGCATATTTTAGTCAAATTCTCAAAAATTACTATCACAACTGAAATATTTATATGTCCTATTTTTTCCTTCAAAAATTACAAAACTGAGCTTATTAAAAAAAAGTTATCAGAATATTGATACGATTATTTGGTTTTTGGTCTAATATAAATTTATTTGTTACAAAAAAAAAACAAGATTGAAAAATATTTTCATATTAAGGGAACAAAATTCTGCTCATAAAATATTCATCAATTATTATGATTTATAACTAACAACCCAAAAACTGAGAGAGAAGAGATGAAAATCATTTAAGCAGACCGTACCGGATATATGTTTATGGGCCGTGGAGCCTACTTTATGTTGAATGCGACAGCGACAATTGAAGATTGATATCCAAAGAAATTGTGTCGGAGCTATTCAATTCTTTTACAAAATAATTTACTCAGCATTACCTCATTCATTTTGACAAATCTAAAAGTTTTATTTGTCATTTTCTGGTTATATGGATCGTATCTGGTGTGTTTGGTGTTACTCCTTCTATACTTGAGATAAACAGGCCAAAGTTGCATCATGTTGTGACAATCTACTGGGCCTTTTAGACCATAACCCATTTGTAATGGGCCTCGTTGGTGTTGTAAGTCCATTTTATTAAAAAAACAACTTAATTATATTCCATAACATCTATGATTCTATACACTTTGAGATTGAATTAATCCATATGTGGTCTGGTCTATACGAACCTAAAGATTTAAAAAACCGAGAGCGAGAAAAGTAGTCAAAGTCGAATAGATCACTCCTTCGGACCGAACCAACTTGCCATCAGCTATACTGGTCGAAGTCTCCGAGGCAAGTAACCCAGTTAAGTTGAAATTAGGGTTAGTTCCGTACAAAGACTGTACTCCAACCACATCATCAACATTTAACTCCACTTTCTTGCTTCTGGGCTTTAACGTTGGATACATAGCCGCTTCTTTCACCGAGCTATGGCCCAGCCCAAGCACGTGACCTATCTCGTGCACAGCTACTGACTCTAGATCAACGGCAACCGTTGACTTCTGCTCATGGAAATCGACGGCCCACGTCTCTGCTTTGTCTAGATGAAGCCTACCGTTTTCGGGAGAGAAAGTGTGTGCTAAGACGCCTAAAACACCGTCGAACGGCTCTCCGTCGCCGTGATCTCCGGCGAAGAATCCGATCTTGATGTCGGCGATTTCGTAATCCTCTGTTTCGATGAAGCTTACGGGGATCACTAAAGCCCACTTCGTGAAAGCGCGTCGGAACACGCGCCGTGTTTGAGTTGGTGTTAGATAAGGGGTTAGGTTCTCCTGCGAGAAGGCGTAGGTGAGTTGCAGTGGGATGTCTCTTGTCCACCTGGGACTTCCGGGGAAATACACGTATTTTTCTTTTGTGTGAAACGCCGTCGTTTTGGGTTCCACGTCATCAAGGAATCCGCATCTTGGTAACCGAACATGTGACAACGTGTCGGAGTCTGGTTTTCCGGTTATCGGTAGACCGAGATTTTTCTGGTAACGAGAGAGAGCTTGCACGAACGAGACGTTGTTGTTGTGTTGTAGGTAACCGAACCGGTGAAGATGACGTTTGATTTCAGGTATATTGACGTTGTGCGGTGTTGGTTTGATCGTGAAGTGAGATGGGTTTCGAGCTTCGATGGTTTCTGGTATATGGAGATGGAGATAGATAAGAAAGAAGAAGGTGATGTGTTTGAGATTGCATGGATGATGATGATGCATGGTGAGATCCTTTTGGATATGGAAGATGGCGTGGAGGGAAAAGCTTTGATATATAAATATATATATAGAAAGATATTTTGGTTTTAATGGGTTTGGAACTTTTATTAAGTTAATGAATGGATTGTGTTTAGTTCAGTAGTAAGTTATTAACTAACCAAAACACACCAAATTTTGATTCGACAAATTACGTGAAATAACGAAAATATAATACTATATGTTTGAGTTTTAAAGAAATATATTAATTAATTTATACGAAGAAAAGTTCAATAACGCTACTCAAAATCGGGACTTCGGCAAGAGAAGACGTGGAGGTTGTAAGGACATCAGTGATCGGTACTGGGTCATCGTCTCAAACTTTATCATAAAAAAAGTTTTGGTTTAAAACATATTTGTTTGGTAAAGTTATCAAAGGTTGGCTAAAGAAAAGAATAAGAGATTAGATGGGAATAGTAACAACTTAAAGCGTAATGGGTATGATGGTCGTCATCACCAACTCCTCTTGGAGGAAAAAAAAGAAAGAGAAGTGGCTTTGACATGAAGTTAGAAAAGTTGTTCGTTGGAGTCAGTTTTTTTCTTATTTGACGTGAAGACTACTCTATGTCAATGATTGTCTCTAACGATTTCTGGTTGCCTTATTTTGGACCTTATCTTATTATACAGTAAGTATATAGAGAATATAATATTAATACATCCATTCCTGTTGAAACAGTTGACAACACTACACAAACAAGTCTACAAGCACCAAAATGGATGTCATTGGTGGACCAAGAGATGGGATTAAGATATCAGAAAAAGGTTGAAGGGCTCATGGCCCAGTAATCTCGAAATAGACAAAATCCATTAAGCATTTTATGCTGGAGTGATTTGATCTTTGTATGATCCGTATAAATAATGTTGGAGATTATGGAAAAAAACAAGGGAATCACTGATTAAAGATCACAAACCATAACTGTGACTAAAGGAATCAATCAGTGGCTTTGGTAGCGTTGTGGGCGTTCACGAGCTGAGTCTGGACATCATTAGACACAGCACAGTGTTCTTTGTATTCCATCGTAAATTCTCCTTTTCCCTGTCCAATTTTTTGAAGTAATTATATTCAACATTTCTATAAAACGCTCATGATAATGATAATTACTTTTAAACATTTCTACATAACGTTCATGATAATGATGGTACCTGTGTCATGGAGCGGAGAGAAGTGGAATAGCCAAACATGTTGTTCAAAGGCACCTGTTAATAATATTTACAAGTTAACTCCAATGAATTACTAATAGTAAGAAAAAAATATGATTTGTATTGGCTCTCACATGAGCTTGGATTATTGAATCGTCACCCTCTTGATCGTTTCCAACGATTATACCTTTCCTCCTGCAAATCGAAACAATGTTTAAAGTTAATACATTACCAAGGAGTAAAAAAATGTTACGTTTAAGGGTTTTACTTGTTGATGTCACCAGCAACAGTGCCCTGAAACTCGGTTGGTACTTTCAACTCAACCAACATGACAGGCTCTAGAATCACCGGTTTAGCCGCTGTGTAACACAGTCTGAACGCGTATATTGCAGCCATCTTAAACGCAAGTTCACTGGAATCTACTGCGTGTGAAGCTCCGTCTGTCAATACTATCCGAATATTTTCAACCGGATGACCAATTAGTGATCCCCTGCAATATGAAATCGAAGGTTTCACTTACATGAAAGGAGACCAAAAGAATAGTCAACGAGGAAAAAAAAAAAGACCACTCACGAGTTTGCAGCTTCTTTGAAACCTTTCTCGATTGCTGGTATAAAACCAGACGGAATCGCTTGTCCAACAATCATGTTTTCGAACTCAAACTTCTCTTTAGAATCCGCTGGTAAAGGTTCCACATACCTAGCAACAGTTTTAAGAATTTGAGCAGACTTAGATAGGATTTGTTTAAAAGTAAGTGATCCCCTACCATATCATTTAGGGTCTTATCAGTTTTTAGATACTCACCCTGTAACCCTACCGTACTGACCCGCTCCTCCACTTTGCTTCTTGTGTAGATAATCAAACTCAGCCCGCTGAGTAATAGTCTCCCTAAAGTTGACACGGGGTTTGCCAACAGTTGCATCAACCTGTTTGCAATGGCCAAAAATAAGCAAAAAAAAAGGCATCTTCCGTAGAGAAGAAGCGTTAAAGTGAGATCATTGTGTAAGCTTAAGTCAGGTACCTTGTATTCCCTCCGCATACGCTCAATATAAATGTCCAAATGCAATTCTCCCATACCAGAGATAATCGTCTGTGAAGAAATGATAAATGTTGATTACCAAGGGATGAAATAAAAGAGGAAAGGTGAAGAGAATCAACGGGGTTAAATTAGATAAATACCTGGTTACTCTCGGGATCCAATCCCACTCTGAAAGTAGGATCCTCTCTTGTGAATCGGTTCAATGCTTTCGAGAACTAACACCAGAACATAGAGTTCAGTAGCAAATTTCTCAAAGCCAAAAGTTAAAGGAACATACAAAGTTGTTTAGCTACAAAGTTCACAACAGTTACCTGTCCACCCGAATCTTTTAAAACTGGTCGAACAGCCAAGGACATAACAGGTTCAGGAACACTCATCGATGTCATTGTGTACATGACTGATCCATCCGTAAATGTATTACCTGGTAATCTAACGAGGTTAGGAACAATGAAGCAAAGTAGAGGAGCAGGTCACACCCAAAGAAGTAAATTATATTTAACAATGAACAAGTACAAAAGCATTTTCTTCTGTACCTGATGCACAGTCAACACCAAACACAGCTACGATTTCTCCAGCGTGTGCCTCTTGAATATCCTGAAAAATAGAATAAAGTTCTAGAATCCAACTAGACAGGGAACCAGAGTTGGTACCACGGAGCTAACATAATGGAAGCTTAAGGAGAAAATAAACTGCAACAACATGTGTTACCTCCATATCATTAGAATGCATACGGACCAAGCGTGGAACCTGCACCAAGAAACATTAAATAGCTTTAAAGTAAAATCAAACAAAACAGGCCCTACTTGCAAGGCCAACAAAAATACCAAATGGAAAACTAGTCTGAATTTCAAACATTTTGCATCTATAGTTCTGTTTGCGAGAAGCAGCTGAAAAATGTACATATGTCAGGGATAAGTAAACTGTACTTATTAAAGTTTGATATAATGTTATGCACATGACTTCAAGACACTGAAAATCTCAAAGCAATACTAAGATCCATGGACTAACCTTTATTCTCTTTTTAGTATTAACATTTATGATAAAATCACCCTTCTTAATCACGCCTTCGTATATTCTGCATCAACAAATGAACATAAGTTAGCATTCAGCTATTTCAGAAATACATCCCATGTATAAATAAGAGGAGGATCAAGAGGTAACCTCAGATATGTTAGCTGGCCAAAACGTCCCTCCTCTAGTTTAAAAGCCAGCGCAACAAGAGGTCCATCTGGAGAACCGGTCAAGGTTACCTGAAGTTCACTCTTTTAGAACCAATTTATCCTTTTTACAGTAAAAGATATTGCAAGGAGAGTACCTTCGCTTCATTATTGTTCTGGTCAAGAGCATAGTTATTGACTTCAGTTGGACAAGGAAGATAGCTAAGAACACCATCTAGTAGAGGTTGTACTCCCTACAGGCAAACAAGCAAGCCAAATGTTGAAAATTTTCAATACATATGAGAACAGAGGAACGCAAGTATAAGATCATCCAAACTTGCACAGTATCAGCTTGTACTGAAGAAGCAATTACCTTGTTTTTGAATGCACTGCCCATAAATACTGGAACAAACTTTTGTGCAATGGTAGCTCTGCGAATAGCTTCCTGCACATATATACATCAGGCCAAAAAAAAGTTAACAAACTGCAAATAAGAGAACAATAATATATAAATGTAGCAATTCTTGGCCGCTATAAATGAAAAGATAAGACAATAACTAAGGCAAGTGAAAGAGCTAGGATCCACATGATTCAACTGTCTTTCAGAATTGATATCTGTTTAAGAGTTATCAGTTAACTAAATACCATAAGGTTTGCAGCACTATCTATCAATTTTCCAGGATTTATCTTCCTTCGATTCATGCAAATAATTTGCTTTTACTATCATCGTGATTATATGCACACAATGCAAAGAGTTGAAAGAACAAAACCTCAAGCTCAGCAGCAGTTACAGGCTCATCATTTAAGAATTTCTCAGCGAGTACGTCATCAACTTCAGAGACAGTCTCAATCAATTCTCGCCTCTTCTCCGCAACCAACTCTTCCATATCAGCAGGAATATCACCAGCCACAACATTCTCACTGCAATTCATCGACAATCAAAATTTCACAAAATGTAAAACATAAGCAACTCTAAAAGAATGTCTTTTAACACAAACCCGCTCGATCCATGGAAGAAATAAGCTTTCACTTGGATAAGGTCAATAAGACCCTTGAAATTTTCTTCTAGACCAATCGGCACTTGCACAGCTGCACTATGATGTCGGAGCTTAGCTCTTGCCTAGTAAGTAAAAAATAAAAGAAGAAAAGTTATATAACCAGCTAAAGCTAACTCATTCTGTTCATAGGCTATACAACATACTTGGCTCAACACTTTCCATGGATCTGCTCCCATTCTATCAAGCTTGTTGATAAACGCGACTCTCGGGACCTCGTATCTCCTCATTTGCCTGTCAACAGTAATAGACTGACTCTGCACACCACCGACACTGCATAGGACTAGAATCGCACCGTCTAGTACACGTAAAGCTCTCTCCACTTCAATGGTGAAGTCAACGTGACCAGGCGTATCAATTATATTAACCTAACATTAATCAAACAACCAAACCAACACGAATCAGTAGATCAATCAAGTAGTCTAGTTGAAGCTTGACACCACGGTTCGATTCTCCCCAAACGTAAATCATATCTACTCACCTTGTAATCCTTCCAAGTACAGTAGGTGGCGGCGGATTGGATGGTGATACCTTTCTCACGCTCTAAGTCCATTGAATCCATCTTAGCGCCGACGCCGTCTCTGCCTCTGACTTCGTGGATCTCATGGATCCGGCCCGTGTAGAACAGTACACGCTCGGTAAGCGTGGTTTTACCTGAGTCTATGTGAGCTGAGATCCCGATGTTGCGAACCTTGTTCATCGATTCCTTCCACCATAGCTCCTTCTCGCCTTTCGCGGCACGAGCAGCGCTTCCGGAGGAGAATTGGCGGAAATGGAAGTCTCCGGAGAGAAGCGCGACGGTGGGAGATGAGGAGCGTTTGTTAGAGGAGAAGAGCCTCGAGAGGAGAGATGGAGGAAACCTCGGCATAGCTTTTTCGATGAACGAGGGTTTTAGAAAATGGGGTTTCAGTGAGCTTTTTTAATACTCTGGGAAATGTTTTTTGTAAAAATAAATTATAGCAGATATTTTGTTTTCGTCAACTCTAAGAGAGAAGAGCTTGTTATTGGCCATAAAATACACAAAGCTAAAATCGAATTATGTGAACCCGTAATTGAGATTAAATAAAAATTAATAACGATATTCAGGCCCGGTGGACTTCGAAAAACCCAAATCGTTTGATTAGAAGTCAAACGCCTTATCTTCCTAATCCACTTTTACTAATATTGAAATTAATCAGTAAAACATATTAACCCTTAAGATTTGGTTTTGCCGATTAGAATGATGCATAATCACAGATTCACAACGATAGCTAAGATAAATAATTTCCTTCCATATCAAAAGAGATTCAATGATCTCAAAGTTTAAGTTCGGTAAAAATGTAAAAACTACTAATGAACTTGTTCTCTTATAAAAATAAACTTAAATATGTAAAACCAACAGAATCAGCTGGTACGAAAACTTCTCCGCACAAAAAAAAAGCGAACATCTTAGCGAGCATACGGAGGAGAGATGATAAGGAAGGTTTTCCTATAGAGGGACCATCTCGAGATCATTGTGTTGGCTTTTGGCAGACGATGGAGATGATGAGGAAGAAGATGATGAAGAAGATGGAGCGTCTTTTCTCTCATCGGTGTTCATGGCTTGAACTGGAGGAGGATCCATAGTAGTTGAAGATGAAGCATCTGCATCAGAGAGATGATTCTTCATCTCCCTGTGTTCTTGACACAATGCACACCAATGCAAGCAACAGTGAACCATGCAATGATCACAAGGCGCATTCTGCAAGAAAGAAATCACAATGATCAAATCAGAAAAAAATATATATATATGCGACTGATCTGATGTGGGTTTCTTTACCTTGAGATGATATTTCTTTTGGAGTTCTTGGCGGAACAAGCCTGAGTAGATTCCACACATCCACCAAGCAAAGAAGAGGCCTTCGCATATGACGACTGTGGTTTGAGGATCAATGTAGCCACTGAAGAGCGCGGTTACTGCTGCAAGTGCCATTCCTCCCTCAACACAAACTGCATGGCACACACATGGTTGAGTCCAAGGAATCTCTTCCCTCACAGCTTCAACGTTACGCCCAAACAGTACACAGGGGCAAAAGAGACCAGTCCTGCCTGCAAAACCCATACAAAGAGCATTCAAAAGTGTCCTCTTAAGAAAGGAAGCATATACAGAATCATACACATAAAACACGTTATTAAGGATTTATGGTTAGAGAGTTAAAGAGGAAGGGCCTTACAGCTCTCTGGATCTTCAGCACAGGCAAAAATGCCAGTGGTCCAGTTTTCATCAGAAGGGGGTTCATAGGTTTCAGGTAGAACTTGCATACATTCATGGCACTTGCGAACATTCAACTGTGAACAAAGTTCAAAAGAGAAAAGTGATTGTAATAGTTATAATAAGCTCAACAGTACAAAATTTCACAGTACAATGACTCCCATAATAAGAGGGAGTTTCTTCCTTCCATCACACGTTCTCATCGGTAAGCTAAGCTTCAAGGGAATGTCACTAGAGACTAGAGAGAGTCTAGCCATTGAGACAAACCACAATCAAAATCCGAGATCTCTAGATCGAAACAAACAACAATCAAGATCAGAGACTAGTTAGTTACACTCATCAACAATCAAACACAACCACAATTCCACTCATCTAGATCGACACAAAAGAACAATCAAAACCAACACGTACTCTATTATCAAAACCATATCTAAAAAAAATCGAAAACTGTTACGATTACGATACAGATCTGAAGATATAATTAAAGTACCGCACCGAGATCGGAGTGCTCTAGATAAATGCAGAGGGAGAGAGAGAGAGATTGTCACCTGAGGAACATCTATGGGCTGATTGAGTTCGCCGGGGGTGATATCTTCGACAGGAGCCTGCTCTTTCCTCAACTTCACGTAACGCGATGCGGCGCTTCCCTCCGCCATCGAAACCGGTCAAGGGATTGAGCGAAGAAGAAAAGGTCTCAAGAGAATTTCTCCAATGACGTTTCGTTTCGAAATGCGTGAGTCGTCGGTCTTAATCACCCATGTGAGGAAGTCTTTTGATTTTGATGATTAAGGAAACAAATCTAATTTAATATAAAGGAGAGAATCTACAAAAATGGACACCACGTCGTCGTTTTATCCACTTAAGGTGGTGGCGCATTAATACTTTAGAGAAGAGTTTAAATGTTCATGAAAAGCAGTAAAACATGACCAATCATTTAAGGCGGTGGTTCTTTAGAGAAGAGTTTCAATGTTCATGAACGCTGATAAAAAAAACATGACCAATCAATATCCAAATTCCAAATGATACAAAAAGGTAAACAATCTTCAAGGTGATCAGAGACATCTCTGCTTCATGAAAATTTGTATCAAGACATCCAGTGCTTTGGAGCCATCAGTTCACGGTCTGCACCAGAGCCTTGAGATGCGATCTTTTGAATCCGAGAAGAGAACTCCTCTGCCTGTTTGTCAATGATTTTAAGTTTACACAATTGTATAGTTCACAAATTCATTAACCAACTAACAGAAACTTACTTTCTCATCTATCCACATCAAGGAACTCAGTTGATTGTTCAAGATCCTGACTACTACATCCAATGGACTCATCCCATCAACTGCTTCCAGTTCTCCTCCCTAATTCACATACACACACAAAACTGTTATGTTCTTGTTGTTGTATTAAGTAAAAGTCACAATAGTATATGATAAGTTCTGATGTATTTTCATCGGATAAGGAAAATGAAAAGTGTATGATGTATGTCCACACGACAAGACAAGTAAAACTTGCAATAGCATATGATAAGTTATCATCTACGTATGTTCACAGGACAAGTAAAAGTTACAATAGCATATGATAGGTTATGACGTATGTTCACTTGAAAGGGAATAGTGTAACTCGTACCTGATTTGCATTTACGGATTGTATTATCGATCTGATTTGTTCAGTCATATGCTCCAGTTCTCTTTCTACAAGCTCAGACTGTTCATACCTGAAAAAAATGAAAACAATTCTATCCTGTAAAGCATATAGATCAAGCAAGGATGTCATTGTGAGGTACGTTTGATGAATCATGAAAGAAAAAACAATAGACAAGGGAATGAATACGATTTGATCTTCACAACAATTGAATGCAGAAAAGTGATGGTTGTGTAAAGATTTGAGAGTTCTCACATTGCATCTCTTGTTGATGCTGCTTCATCGTCAAGAAGCGATTTGCGCTCGTCATTATATATACGCTCAGCCTCTTCTTCCATGCTTTTCAAAGCTTTGTCCACCTGAACACACAAGTAGAGAATACAAATAATTAACACAGTGACTTACCCATTTTTCGAATACAAACATATATACATACAGTCATGCAGATTAGAAAAGCGCACAAATGATTCACACTGCATGTAACAGATTCACACATACGATGATAATAGTTTTACTGCATACCTCTTGTTGATGAGTGTCAATTAATTCCAGCTGTCTTTCCAAACTAGACTGTGTTTCAACCACTTTTGCAAC
This sequence comes from Moricandia moricandioides, assembly GCA_905132885.1. Lineage (NCBI taxonomy): Eukaryota > Viridiplantae > Streptophyta > Magnoliopsida > Brassicales > Brassicaceae > Moricandia > Moricandia moricandioides. Next base: position 369,596 of record CAJHQQ010000029.1, read on the forward strand.
TTCAATCTATTTGTTGAGAAAGGACACAGAAAGAATGAGCTAACTATACAATAGCTTAACATACATAATCAGAAGTAAGCTTATAACAATAACTTTGAAGATTTAAAAAAAAGATTCCGATAGACTCCACCTCAAGTCTCAAAAGAACATCACGGTTCTGCAGGATCCGCTTATCCCATTCAGCTATTGCATTTGCCTGTTTCCGAAATCTCCCTGAACGCTCTAGTAGCTCAGTATTCCACTCCTTGATAATCTTCAAAACGCCAACGAACAACATTTTGAACATTATATAAAATATAACAAGTCAAGGAAATAATAACCGGTCATATATATCTACCTCCTCAACAGCTTTGCCAGTTATTTCAGATGGTAACTTGGGAGCACCAGCCACTGGAGCTGCAACGGTTGTGCTTGTCCTACAAACAAGAAACACATAAAATGATATATCAGCTACAAACAAATAATGGTGAGCGTATAACTCATATATGAAAAGAGCAAAAACAGTACCCACTAGTCGTAGACACAACAAGTGATGTCTGTGTTGTAGTAGCAGTAGTTGATGCTGTCTGGGGTACAGCAAAAGCAGTAGTTGCAGCAGCAGAAGTCGAGCTAGTAAAACCAAAAGTTGTAGCAGGGGAAGTAGCCGGAGTGCTGTTGGCCGCAGATGAACCAACACCAAAAGAAGGGAAAGTCGTTGTAGAAGCTGCAGCTGAAGAAGATGGTGCACTAGTGGCAGCAGGAGTCGAAGAGGACGTCGTGGTGGTGGTTGCTATAGAAAACAGTGCTGGGGATGTGGTGGATGCAGGAGCTGAACTTGCGGGTGTAGCAAATGAGAATGAGGAAGATGAGGAACCCGTTTGTGAAGGAGCGGAAGCAGAGATAGCAGGGGTCGAACTTCCTGGGCTTTTCGAGAAAGAGAGTCCAGTAGAAGCGGAGGGATTCGTTGTAGTGGAGGAAGTGACGGTGGAAAATCCAAACGGGGACGGTGAAGAAGCTGACAAGGACGATGCAAAGAGAGACGGTGTTGAACTGGCTGACGAAGACGACCCGAAGATGGACTGAGACGAACCTGTGGCTCCAAAGATGGAGGGTGATGAGCCAGAAGCTGAGGACGAAGCCGCTCCAAAGATTGACGGTGAGGAGCCAGAGACTGAGGACGCAGTCGCCCCAAAGATCGACGGTGAGGAGCCAGAGGCTGATGAGGCCGCCGCGCCAAAGATGGACGGTGAGGAGCCAGAGGCTGATGAGGATGGCGGCGCGCCAAACAAGGAAGGTGTGGAGCCAGAGGATGCTGATGAGGACGAAGCAGCGCCGAACAGGGAAGGTGTGGAGGCGGTGCCTGAAGATTGTGCGCCGAAAAGAGAAGACGTTGAGCCAGGTACAGATGAGGATGTCCCGAAGAGAGGAGAACTGGCGGCAGATGAAGAAGTGGAGAATAAGGATGAGGAAGATCCAAAGAGTGGTGTTGAACCACTGGCTGGCGCTCCGAAAGGAGACGGCACTGAAACAGTCGCAGAAGAAGAAGAAGCACCAGGCTGAGAAGCCGATGAAGTTACGAATCCGAAAGGAGAAGAACCAGTAGAAGCCGCAGAAGATCCAAACAGTGAAGGAGCAGAACCAGATGAAGGCGCAGCAGAGGATCCGAACCCGAATCCGGTGGATGCGGTTGCTCCAAATCCAAACGATGGAGTTGCGGAGGAAGCAGGAGTCGATACTGTAGATGCGGTGGCTCCAAATCCAAACGATGGAGTTGTGGAGGAAGCAGGAGCCGATGCGGTGGCTCCAAATCCAAACGATGGAGTTGTGGAGGAAGCAGGAGCCGTTGCGGTGGCTCCAAATCCAAACGATGGAGTTGTGGAGGAAGCAGGAGCCGTTGCGGTGGCGCCAAATCCAAACGACGGAGTTGTGGAGGAAGCAGGAGCAGATGCGGTGGCTCCAAATCCGAACGTTGAAGTTGTGGAGGAAGAAGCAGCCTGTGCGGTGGCTCCAAATCCAAATCCGGTGGATTGATTGAAGGAGAAAGCTAACGGAGATGAAGTGGATGAAGCAGACGAGGAGCTTGCGACGGAGGAAGATCCGAACAAGGATCCTCCACCGGTGTTCGATTGACCAAACGAAAACCCTGACATTGCGTTTTTCTCGTTAATCTCCACCGGAGCTAGGGTTCGAAGGTTGCTACGCTTCTCTTCGCCGGCGTTTGAAAACTTAAAGGAGGTTTTGCGAAGGAAACCTCTAATGCAAAGAAAGGCTTTATGCTTAGTAAAGTTGGAGCATAGAGTCAACGCAACCATGAGTACGGTCAAATGAGACGATAAACCAAAAAATGAAAATTAATAAATGGCTTTGGGAATCTCGGCCCGGCCCATTAAGCACATACATGGTAGTATAACACAACTAAATGTCATTAATCATTGCACAATTCATACTGAACTTCTGTTAATGTTCACACTAATACACATTTGAACAACAAAAACACTACAAATGTTTAAAATTTACGCTAAAGTAACTGTCCCTTCTTCTCAGAACAATTCCTAGTATGATAGCACCTAGATGATGTGTATTTTGTTTGCCAAAATATAGTAATCTAAGCCTTCAGTCAAATAATAATAATATAGTAATCTAAACTGAGAAAAAATAATTAAAATTGCATAATAAAATTATTACTTTTTGGTAAATCGTTTAAAAATTTAAAATTCAAACTATATTGTCCTCTGAATTTAAAACAATTTTTGATACGAGAAATAAATTTTAAAATTCAAAAGAATAATCAAATTTTTTATATTATCGAATAATAAAAAATAGGAACATAAATATATACGTTTTAAAGGGGTATTCATTTATTTACTGGCTTTTAGGATTTTGGCTAACAAAGCATTGTTTGTTTAGAAAAATAAAACTTACTTTTTGCAGAAGAAAATGAAAATGAACGATAGAAAAAGAAAATTCAAAATACATTTTAAGAGATTTTTCATTTATTTACTGCATTTAGCTAACAAAACATTGTTTGTTGAAAAAAAGAAAATTTAGAGAAAAAGAAATTACAAAGGACGTCGTATTTTATCGAGCCTCAAATTCTCGGTTTTCCCGAACCGGTCCTCCGCCCTAAATACCTCCAAATCCAAGCGGCAAACCAAAAAAAACATCAAAAGACAGTTCACCGCCAAAAAGTCCTCACCACGTAGTCGACGATGGAGTACGAACGGCGACTCGAAGCGGCGACCAACATCATACTCACCGCTACTCCACAAGCAACCCACGCGCCTCCCGATTATAGAGATTTCGGAGTCACAGCGACTCTAAAGCCTCACCAAGTCGAAGGAGTCTCTTGGCTTATACACAGATATCTCCTCGGCGTCAATGTCGTTCTCGGTAACTCTCCGATTCCGTTTCAGTATACCTACCGGAACTCAATAAGCTAAACCAGTTCGATCAATTTTGTCGATTCTAATTGCAGGAGACGAGGTACCACCACCATCGTTTATTGAAATGCTCTCTTTGTGATTGAATCTGTGTTGAGTCTAATCTAAGGATTGAGCAGATGGGTTTGGGGAAGACTCTACAAGCAATTTCGTTCTTGAGTTATCTGAAGTTTCATCAAGGATTGCGAGGCCCATTTCGTGAGTCAATGAGATCTGCTTCTTAAAAGACAAGTTCTGTTGTTGTATTGGTTAAATGTCCTGTCTTGATTTATTTGGCAGTTGTGCTTTGTCCTTTGAGCGTGACGGATGGTTGGGTGTCTGAGATAAACAGGTTCACTCCAAAACTTGAAGTTCTTAGGTATGTTGGTGATAAGGATTGCCGTAGGGATATGCGTAAGGTAATGCATGATCATGTCAACAAGAGCTCTAAGGTGAGAGTATAAGTTTTTCTGTCTTTCTATTAGAACTTGGGTTTTAGCAGCTCTGTGTAAATATATTGTTTTGTTTCAGGAATCTTTGTTACCGTTTGATGTGTTGTTGACAACTTATGATATAGCATTGGTGGATCAAGACTTTCTTTCTCAGATTCCGTGGCAGTATGCTGTAATTGATGAAGCTCAAAGACTCAAAAATCCCAACAGTGTATGGTGCCTAACTAGAAAAGTGCATTGAGTTGTGAACTGAATGATAGATCATTGGTTGCTAGATACTGTAGGAATTCAAGATTAATTTCCACTCATTTCACACATCTCTTATTTAGCTTTTATATGGATTTATTATACCTTGGTATAAGCCATCTCTTTATGCTTATATAGTTAAAACCTGTTTGGTTAGTACTTTGGTTTTACGCAAAATGGCTTTATGAACATCTGATCTAAGAAAAAAAGTTGCTTATGTCATAGGTTCTGTACAATGTTTTACTTGAGCAATTTCTCATACCACGGCGTCTCTTGATTACTGGCACGCCTATTCAGAACAATCTTACCGAACTTTGGGCTCTGATGCATTTTTGCATGCCCCTAGTTTTTGGGACTCTGGACCAGTTCCTTTCGGCATTTAAAGAGACTGGCGAGTCTTTATCAGGTTTGCTTGCTCTAGCTTTTTAGTGCTCTCTGCACTCTGACGTTTATGTGTTGATATTCATCCAGAAGATGTAAAAGGGATCAACTAACATATGCATTCCCTCTGTTGTTTAAACAGGTCTTGATGCATCAAATGTCAAGGAAACGTATAAGAGTTTAAAGTTTATCTTGGGTGCCTTTATGCTACGGCGTACAAAATCTTTGCTAATTGAGTCTGGGAACCTGGTGCTGCCACCTCTCACGGAGCTAACTGTGTAAAGTCTTGTACTTTGTATGGATAATCCGTTCCAGTAAAAGTATTTGCAGATGCCTAACTATATCTTATTATTCTCTCTTTTTTTTTCTTGATAGAATGGTTCCGCTCGTTAGTCTTCAAAAGAAGATATATACGTCAATATTGAGGAAAGAGCTTCCGGGGCTTCTCGCACTTTCTTCTGGAGCATCCACTCATACTTCTTTGCAAAATATTGTGAGCTAGTTTCTCATGTTTACTATCAAGTAGCTCAAGTTATTTCATAAATGTTTTTGTTATATTCAGTGAAATGTATGCAATTTTTATTCATCTGCCGATTTGTTCCCTTGAGTAGGTGATACAGCTCAGAAAAGCATGTAGCCACCCTTACTTATTTCCAGGTATTGAACCGGAACCTTTTGAAGAGGGTGAACACCTTGTTCAGGTATTTTAAAGATTTACTATCCAAACAATGCTATCTAGCATTTGTACATTAACAATTGCGTTCTGACAGGCGAGTGGTAAGCTTTTAGTTTTGGACCAACTGCTCAAGAGGCTCCATGATATTGGACATCGTGTCCTCTTATTTTCCCAAATGACCTCTACACTTGACATTTTGCAGGTTTCTTCATACAGCTATTTTATATTCTATAACCCCTGTGCAGTGTTGATTACACTGACATATATCTTCTTCCAAACACAGGATTTTATGGAGCTTCGTAAATATTCTTATGAGCGTCTTGATGGATCAGTACGGGCTGAAGAACGGTTTGCTGCGATAAAGAGTTTCAGCACGAAAACAGAAAGAGGATTGGATTCTGAAGCTGATGCCAGCAATGCCTTTGTTTTCATGATCTCAACAAGAGCAGGGGGAGTCGGTTTGAATCTTGTTGCTGCTGACACTGTTCGTCATCTTTAGCCTCTTTCCTTATTGTTTCTAGTCGATTTGAATCTTGTTGTTTGTAGTGCTTATCTTTAGTGTTTTTTTGATATGCAGGTTATATTCTATGAACAAGATTGGAACCCGCAGGTGGATAAGCAAGCTTTGCAACGAGCTCATCGGATTGGACAAATCAGTCACGTGCTATCTATTAACCTCGTGTCTGAACATACTGTGGAAGAGGTCTGTGGTAGTGTTTCCAATCGCAAAGTCAACTGAATGTATGATCATAATCTAAATGCGTGTCTATTTCAGGTTATTTTGAGGAGGGCAGAGAGAAAGCTGCAGCTAAGTCATAATGTTGTGGGAGATACTGTGGAAGAGAAAGAAGAAGATCGTGGTGATTTACGGTCCCTAGTGTTTGGTTTACAAAGGTTTGATCCTGAGGAGATTCACGATGAAGAATCTGATAACCTCAAAATGGTAGAAATCAGTTCTCTCGCTGAGAAAGTCGTTGCAATTCGTCAAAACGTTGAACCGGACAAGGAAGCAAGCAAGTTTGAAATTAATACGAGTGAGACTCTGAGAGGAAATTCATCATCTGCCGCTAGTGTATATTCCGAGCTTGATGAAGCTTCTTACCTTTCATGGGTTGAGAAACTGAAGGAAGCATCACGGTCAAGCAAGGATGAGAAAGTTATGGAGTTGGGAAATAGAAAGAACGTGTCCGAGGAAAGACAAGTGAGAGTTGAAGCTGCCAGGAAAAAGGCAGAGGAAAAGAAGTTAGCCACTTGGGAAGCACATGGTTATGAGTCTTTGTCTGTGGAAGAGCCAATTTTCCCAGATGATGTTGACTCTACTTCAGATGCAGGATCTGTTCACTTTGTTTATGGAGACTGCACGAAACCATCAACTATCTCTGACGAGCCAGCAATCATATTCAGGTAAGCCTCATTTCAGTTGTTCTACTAAATCTCAACTAGCTCTGAAAGTTTCAAATACTGGCTTATGACAGCTGTGTTGACGACTCTGGAAACTGGGGACGTGGAGGAATGTTTGATGCTTTGTCGAAACTTTCTAATATTGTACCTGATGCGTATCACCGTGGATCTGAATTTAAAGACCTTCACCTTGGAGATCTGCATCTCATAAAAATTGATGGTAAGCAACTTTCTTTTATTCTGTTTTCCTTTTGGGTTTTCTAATAACGTCATCGACATTCTCATCATTGTTGTGCAGACAATGATGAGCAACAAAACACAGAAGAAAGCATACTTCTCTGGGTGGCACTTGCAGTAACACAATCTTACAGACCGAAGCGTAAAGTCCCACGTAGTAGCATTTCGATTCCAGACCTTGAACGTTGCTTGGCTAAAGCTTCATTCTCTGCTTCTCAGAAATCAGGTCTGTATAAAAAAAAGTTTTCATTGCCTTCTTTAGAGAAACTGTTCTGTTCCCAAAGAGCTTAACGTACGTTTGTTTTTTCTCTCATTCTGGTAATGTCCTCTCCTCAAAAGCTTCTCTACACATGCCACGTATTGGATACCAAGACGGATCAGATCGATCTCAATGGTACACTGTTGAACGTCTTCTCCGCAAATACTCCTCCATCTTTGCCGTCAAAATATTCGTGTAAGTTTCTTCATCTTCCCTCCATTGGAAATAAAAACAGAAAGCAAAGTTCATCTGACACTTGATTTATCTTGCTTTCTTGCAGGTACTATTACCGTCGATCTCCCTGATGCTCTCTTCATGTTCTACTTTCTCTCTGTTAGTTAACAAATGTCGTGAGAATGCAAGAGCGAATACGGTGTCGTTTTCTTTCCTTTGTTGTAAAGCATATGTAATTGGGCCCAATATAATAGCCCATTTAGGTATATGCGATATTCTATCTATACGCCGCGATTCATCTTGATCTTTGTGCTAAATGTACACGTGTCGCATCTGCCCTTGTACACGCCAGTTATGATATAAATCTCGTTTTTTTTTTAATTTTATTTATTCACGAGGTATCGTCTTTTCCCCGCGGATTAGGAAATGATCCGAAGGCATTGAAGGTGGTTTGTGCATATGTTCCGGTTTGATCCCACATTCCTAAAGCTCCAGGTTACATGCTTCCACTCTTCTTCTCTGAATCGGTTCTTCGCAAAACCCGTTACCGATTCTGGGATTGTTGTTTTTGGATCCGGTCATCAGTTATCTGTAATCGTAGAAAAAAAATAGGGTTTGGCGTCCATGGAAACCCAATTCGCGTTTGGAACATGGAAACTGATTTCTACGTTTAGGAATCCAAGTTTTTGAAATTGATAATTTGGGAAAGTATCTGATAATGGTGTTTTTCTTTTATTTGTTTAGAAATTGATCAGAATGGGAGAAGCTGGTCAACCCAAGGAGGGAGAATCCACCACGCCTCTAGTTGTAAGTATTGTGGCCCGTACTTGCTTTATGCTCTAATATTAATTGGTTTCTCTTTGGTGTTTTAACGTAGCCATGTATTGATTGATTCAGTAAGGTGTAAGTGGAAAATATCAGTAATTGGTTCGGTTATCTATGCATGGGAGTGTGTCTTACTAACAGTTAGTGATTTACTTCAGGGAGGTGGAACAGGGGACAATGTGCCTGCATCACAACTCTTTACTTCTGTACCAGCTCTTAATGAAGCTGCTTCTTATATTAACCAAGCAACCTCTTACCTTGGGAGCTGTTTCTCTGATTATTCTGGTACCCTTTGTTTTCTCTCTCTATGTACTCAGCATGCATTTTCAAAGTTCGTTTTCTAGACTTCATTGTGTTAAAATGTTAAATGCTATGGCTTTTAAGTTTTTTTTTTTTTGGTTTCACTATAACTAATGCTTTCACTGTTTTTTCCATTCTTTTCAATTCGTCAGTGGAATACGGGGGTCAAGGTTCGTGTGATTCTCTTTCCCACCCCCATGAGTTACTACAATCAACATCAGGAGCTGGTGGGAGTTCCCCAGTAAGCGTATGCGTTACTCCTGGTCAACGGTGTTCAACTTCTTCAGAGGCATCTACTTCTGCTGCCAATAGTCCATCAAGGGAATCTACAGAGACTCCGTCGCAGGCATCTAATGCAATGGTGACATCGAATGGATTAGGTTTTTATGGAATTTCCATGTTCCAAGGGTATGTATTCTCTGTGTGACAGATACCAAATTTCCCATGCGAAGAGATATGATTAATACTGATACTATGAAATTGAAGTGTTACTGCAATCTATACACTGCTTCTTCTTGTCAAGTTTTCAGCTGTTGGATGATTCATCTCCTTTTTTTATGTCAGGCTCATTGAGCGGGCACGAAGGACTGTACGTGGCTCGGCAGATGACATAGGATGGTTACAGCGTGACCCTGAGATGCCTCCTGTTGAAGATGGAACTGATAGGTTCAATAAAATCCTCGAAGACATCGGGTATGTGTTGACTGTAGTTGCATGCTTTATGTGCTTTGGTCTTTGTACTATGCTGTTTGACATCTTGTTTTTACTGAATGGTTGCGTTGATTGGGTTATTATTTCCAGGCATGGTGTACACAGGCTTCCAAATACTCTCGTGTATTTGTTGGTTCCAGGTGTCGCTACTTGTTTTTTCCTGCCATCCACTTAAGACTTCTTTACTGTATATTGTAGAATGCATATTAGATTTAAAACAAAAATTTCAGGTCTTTTCAGCAATCATGGACCTCTATATTTTGTGGATACGAAAACGAAATTTTCGAAGATGGGTTTGGCTTGTCATATTGCAAAGATCCACAGCGAGGTAATCATGACTAGCTCAACTTAAATACAGTTTCGTTTGGTGTATGTAGCATACTGATGATATTTGGAAAGAAATGTTTATATATCAGTCTTCGGTTGAGAAAAATGCGAGAGAGATAAAGGAATACATAGAGGAACTTTGTTGGGGATCTAATAAAAAGGTTCTCCTTCTTGGGCATAGCAAAGGAGGTATAGATGCAGCAGCTGCTTTATCACTATACTGGCCTGATCTAAAGGATAAAGTCGCTGGGTTAGTATTAGCACAGAGTCCATATGGTGGAAGCCCAATAGCTACAGATATCCTCCGCGAGGGACAACTCGGTGATTACGTCAATTTGAGAAAGCTCATGGAGATTATGATCTCCAAAGTCATAAAGGTTTGCAACAAAGCCTCTTCTGGATCTAACAAAATCATTTCAGATTGTGATCTTTCTGATGAGTTTTTTTTTTTTTGTGAAGGGTGACATTCAAGCTTTGGAGGATTTAACTTACGAGAGGAGAAAAGAGTTCTTGAAGAATCATCCGCTTCCTCGAGAACTCCCCACGGTTTCATTGCGCACAGAAGCTAGCATTAGCCCAGCGGTTCTAGCCACTTTATCACACGTGGCACACGCTGAGCTTCCTCTCACAAACCAAACCACAAAACTGCCAGTGGTAATGCCACTTGGTGCTGCAATGGCTGCTTGCGCTCAGCTGCTTCAAGTCAGATACGGCGAAAAGAGTGATGGGCTGGTGACTTGCTGCGACGCAGAGGTCCCTGGCTCCGTGGTGGTTAGACCAAAGCGTAAACTAGACCATGCGTGGATGGTCTACTCGTCGTTGAACGAGGTTCCTTTAGAAGCTGATGCTGCTCAAGTTTGTGAAGCTCTCTTGACATTGCTTGTGCAAGTTGAGGAAGAGAAGCAACGTAAAGCCGCTACGAAAACCGATTGATTTGTAACGTTCTTCTACCACACATAAACTTACATTATGTTGTTTCTACTTCCGTCTTGACACTTTAAAAGTTTTATTTTATGAGACTACAGTTAATGGTATATGTATGTCTTTGTATTTGTTTTATTTTATTGTTGTTTAGGTTAAATTTTCTACGATTTGTTTTGTATTTATATATTTTGGTATTACAGCAGATGTTATTTAACTAATATAAGTCATTAATTAACGAGATGAGCTTATTAAAACAAAACTTTGTTATTGTTGAGTAAATTCCCCCACTAAACGCGAGATCGTACGGCTGAGATCGTTTCAGGTTCTATGGACGACCATATATTATTATTTCCAGACTTACCCCTCAGATGTTCACAAAATTACACCATCAAACCCTTGAACTAACTTTCTTCTCTCTCTATTGTCTTTGAGTGCTGTGTGTTCGCGAGAGTGCTTTTGTAGTACCACTCGAACAAATGATCAGACAAGAAGGTCTATCTGTAAGAAAAAAATAGAGTTTTTAGGGTTTGAATTCTACGACACCTGTAAGATTAGGGTTACTTTTATTTATTCTGGGGGAGCTGAGCAATTGAATTTGTTCTTGGTAGTGATAGATCGTTTAGGGTTTTCTCATTAGGTTGAAAGTTTGGGTTGGTGTTTGTGGAGAGTCCTCCACTCAATCTGATGTGAGTGAAAGCTTTGTTCTTTCTCTATTGGCGATTATTAGGGTTTTTGGATGGCGAGCACAGGCGAGCCTGACCGTAAAAAGCGCCACTTTAGCTCCATATCACCCACAGAGGCGGCAGCCGCCGTTAAGAAACAGCCCTTCTTTTGGCCCTCCTCCGAGGACAAGGTTCTTTCTTTCATCTCCCTTGTGCATGCCTTTACATATATCTTTATAGTTGACTAATCTATTCAATGATTCTTTTTGAGCTGTTAGATTCCCAAATACTGGAGCTGAATGTCTTGCTCTAGTTGTTGTCTGTTTTCTTTTTGTGTTCATTGGCGTCTGTTTTGATACTAACCATGAGTTTACTCAGCTGTATATGTTGAAAGGCGCTAACTTTCATGAATTTTCAATGGAACTACTTTTGTTTTGCTTTTCGAGCACACGACCAAGTTATTTAAGTGCACTCTGTATTTCTGTCTCTTAACAATTTCGTTCTTGTTCGATACAGCTTGATACTGCAGTCCTTCAGTTTCAAAACTTGAAGCTATCGCAAAAGCTAGAGGCTCAGCAGGTTGAGTGTTCTATTCTTGAGGATAGGCTTTCTCAGATCAAGGGTAAACAGTTACCCTACAGTTCCAGTTTGAAGACTGTTCATAAGTCTTGGGAGAAGGTAACACTCAATTTGCTTGGGCTTCTAACATAAATTGAAACCCCTTCCTCCTCTATGTTCTGCCCAAAAAACAAGCTTAAAGAAGAACTGATCACAAAATGCAGTTTCTATTCTGATTATTTTTTTCTAAAAGATCTAACTAGTGCTTTTGTAGCAGCTTACAGATGCAGTGGAATCATGTTCCATTCGTGTGAGTGGTTCAAGCAGTGGAGCTCATAGGTCTGTAAACAAGGAGGGTATGAACTGCTTGGCCAGATTTTTCTACGTTCTGTTGATGTTAGGCCTTGGTTTGAATCTGGTGTTATATGTTACAAATATGTCTTGTTGATAACACACCTTGAAATTGCTATGCAGATGTGTCTTCTCCGGATATTAAAGATGATTTCATCAACCGGCTACTTGAAACTGGTGCCACCGAGAGCTCCTCATCCAATAGCTGCTCGAATGGGATGGAAGAAAATAGAGGGAATACATCAAGTCAGGTGATGCAAACCTTGCATAGCCTAGTGGGGGCGACTAGTGATATAAGGTTTCTGAAGGATGAACTATATCCCACAGTTCTCAGAACCGGTCTTGATAAAGGTATTACTTCCACTACAATCGATTTTCAGCTCTTGTTCCTGGTTTTTATTACTATTTTAGTATTAACCCTGATCTTATACGAAATTGCATTCCATTCTAGATTTGTGTGGTCAGCCAGCGCTGAATGAGTTGGAAGCAGAAGTTAAAAGTTTCAGAGTGGTTCTAGATGATGTACTTGTGAAGTTCAAATCACTTTTGAAAGAATTGCAGAGCTATCGAGATGCTGATGCTAAAGTTAGAGCAGACCTTAAACGAATAAGAGGTAGCTACGTAGTCTCTTCTCATTAAAATATTGAGTGTGAGATGCAGTCTTTTTTTGTTGGTAGTCTTTACATGGACATTGTCTATATACTTCAAATATAAGGTTGTATTCATGCGAAGCATCTTAAATCTGAAAATCAGTTACTTCTTGCTTTGATCTGTAGCCCCGGTCTAGAATTTTACATGCGTGCTCAAGGTTATCACATTTTAACTGCTATATGAGCTGACATTATACTTTACTTGGTGTTCTTGAAGGGGAGCTTGAGGATGAGGTCGTGGAACTTCAACAATGTAATGGTGACTTGTCAGCACTGAGAGCGGAAAGGGATGCAACAGCAGGGGCATTCTTCCCGGTTTTGAGCCCTGGAAATAAGCTTGCTAGCAGCGATAAGACAAGAGATAAACAAAGGGATTTGCAAGACATGGAAGGGGTTCTGAAAGAGTTAACGGTATATTTTCCTCTTTTTGTTTTGTGTGTTTCATTGGTAATGCTAGAAGTGTTGATTTGATAGCAGCCCTGATTTTGTAGGTCCTGGCTTCAAGCAGGCTACAAGAGCTGAAAGATCTTCATGAGGAAAGGACAAAGATTCTTGAAAAGATGAGCATTTTACAGGTCAGTTTATGATTCAGTTAGAGTATCTACCTGTATTGGTCTATTTCTGCAAGAGTTTGATGTATGTAAAACTTGTGTAATGTAGCTTTTTCCTCTTGCTAAAACTGATATATAAGTTTCCTAACAGAACAAGTCAAAGTCTGTGAGGGGCATCTCATCTTCTCAAGCCTGCCTTTCTTTGAAGGACCAGCTGAGAAAATCTAAAGAAGCAGTTTTCAAGTACATGGCTTTACTTGAGAAACTGCAGGTTATATGTGGATTGCTATTTTCATTTTGTACGTATCCTTATGATGTATATATCTGGTTCTGAAGCTTATCTCCATTCGGAAATTTCAGGTTGAAAAAGATAGTATTTTCTGGAAGGAAAGGGAATTGAATATAAAAAATGAACTAGTTGATGTTTCTCGAAGGACTGCTTCTGTTGCTGATTCTAGAATGGCTTCTTTAGATGGGGAGATACAGAAACAGCTTGATGAAAAAACGAGATTCAAGACTAGGTTGGGAAATATTTCGAAAGAGCGAGGTAACAAATTGGTTACTTTGTCTTATGTTCTCTATCTCCCATCAACCAGTTTCACTTTTGAGTCTGATTAAGTGATATGCATGTCAGGTAGAAAAGAAATCTTTGCAGATATGAAGGCATTAGTTTCTTCGTTTCCAGTGGAAATGAGTTCCATGCGAAGTCAATTGAACAATTATAAAGAGACTGCTGGAGGTATTCATTCTCTGCGGGCTGATGTCCAGTCCCTCTCCGGGGTTCTATGTAGGAAGGTGGGCAATAATCTTGAACAATATATGCTGTTATAGTTTGTGTGTTTGCTTACTTAATAAGCCGAATTGGTTAACAGACAAAAGAGTGTGAAGCATTGCATCTGAGATCAGCTGGTTATGCTTCTCAAATACGAGACCTGAATGCTACGGTATGATGCATTACATTTACCCATTAACTTATATGTTGACAGTGAGATATTGGCTTAACGTTACTTGCATTATGTCAACCTTGTTTGAAAATGGATTTCTTGGAATAAGCTTTGCGAGAACTCGGATTTGCAATTTTAAATCTTTGTAAATGCCATAATATTTTGGTTATGTAGTTCTTATGTTCTGTACTTTTAAAGTAATTCGAGTCTGTTCATGAAGGTTCGTGATTTGAAGAACAGTCACCAAGAGTTGAAGTTGTTTATGGACATGCTTAAACGAGAGTCCACTGATCCGAGGTAAGCACTATTATATGTAACTAGTTTCCTTACCCTTCCTTTCTTTGTAGACGAAGTTATAGTATAACTTACCTTTGTCCAAAGTATCTGACTTAACAAAAAAACTTATGCCCACTTTGCCAATCTGTCCTTCATTGCTTTTAATATCTGATCTGTTTTTACGGTTTCATCCGATGAAATTCACTTTTGGGTGTGTTAGAATTTGTTCATTTTCCTTTCTTGGCTCAATACTCGTTTTATTAAAATGCGCTTGGTGCATTGCCTTAAAGCATCACTGTGTATATTGTGCTATGGCAGGGACATAGCTGAAGCCAAGGAACAAGAGTACATGGCTTGGGCTCATGTTGAAAGTTTGAAGTCCTCCCTTGATGAGCAGAATCTTGAGTTGCGCGTTAAGGCAGCAAATGAAGCTGAAGCAGTATCCCAACAAATGTTGGCTGCCGCAGAAGCTGAGATTGCTGATTTAAGACAGAAAACGGATGATTCTAAACGGTGAATAACCATTACAATTTGGAACTTCTCTGCAATTTGGAAGAAGCATTGCATATTCTTTGACTGTTTTTTTTTTGACAAGGATTTATCCTTTCTGTTTCAGGGATGTCTCTAAGCACTCTGATATCTTGAAATCCAAAAATGAGGAACATGGAACATATCTTTCTGAAATACAGGTTTGCTTATGAAATTTCTTGCGTCTTTGTTTCTAGCATGTTTTTAAAAACCTTGATGTTGGGTATCGATTTACAGTAACTATCTTCTTTTAGACAATTGGAAGTGCCTACGAGGACATTGTACCACAAAATCAACAACTTTTACTTCAAGTCACGGAGAGGGATGACTATAACATCAAGGTATCCAAACTCTTCTTCTTCTTCTTTCACACTTGCGCGTGTATCTACCAGTTGTGTTAATGGGCATGTTCCATTTTTCTGTTGCTATTTACTGGCCTTGTGTGTTTTGGAAGAGTATTATGAAATAAGGATAGCTTGTTACTTGAATCCGATTGTTAGATATCTTTTTTGCTCGTCCATTGTTGTTTCAGCTTTTCTTGGAAGGCATAACTTCAAGGCAGATGCAAGATGCTCTGCTAATCGATAAATACATCATGGACAAGGATATTCAGCAAGCCAGTTCATCAGCCAGCTTCCTCTCCAAGAGATCCTTAAGAATTGAAGATCAGGTATATTTTGATGCCTGTATGTATATGTACTTAAATGGTAAAACCTCCTTTACTATCGTGGCTTTTTGACTCGAATACTTTTTTTCTTGCAGATGAGACTTTGCATAGATCAGTATCAGAGACTAGCGGAAGATAAATATCAAAAGTCCATTACTCTTGAAAATCTGCAAAAGAAACGTGCAGACATTGGGAATGGCTTGGAACAAGCTAGGTTAAAGCTGGAGGAGTCGCATTCTAAAGTTGAGAAAAGTCGTGTGGATTATGGGGCATTGGAACTGGAGCTGGAAACCGAAAGGTAAGTTAGTCACTCTTCTCCATCCTCGAGAATCAACAACACACACAAGCAAGTGTTGGTTGCTGAAGTATCGTCCTCTTGTGCATGCATGTATATATACCAGGTTCCATAGGAGAAGGATAGAGGAGGAAATGGAAACAGCCAAGAAGAAAGTTTCTCGTCTTAGGTCTTTGATAGAAGGATCATCGGCCACTCAAAAACTCCGACAAGAACTTAATGAATTTAAAGAGATCTTGAAGTGTAAGGCCTGCAACGACCGCCCAAAAGAGGTAAAGAAAGACTCAAGTCTTGTAGAATCTTTCATCAATTGCATGCGTGCTGATTTGGTTTTGGTGTTTTGTCCCTTGTCTGATGAATAAACTAAAGGTGGTGATTACGAAATGCTGCCATCTGTTTTGCAACCCATGTGTGCAAAAGATCACAGGAACTCGACAAAGAAAGTGTCCAACTTGCTCAGCAAGTTTTGGACCCAACGATATCAAGCCTATCTACATATGATTGATGATGATGATGATGCACATGGAACAAACTTTTTTTTTTGTATTCTCAAACTACTCTTTCAAAAGAGAGAAAAATAGATAAATCATAGCTTATAAACACGTATATACACTTAAGCTCATTTTATATAGAGTGCATTTTTATTCCATTCTATTTGCTTCCACATACTTTATGTATTACATAAACAAGTAAGGATGTCTTCTTGGTTATAGAGAATAGGGAGGACTTATATACTTCTTGTTGGCGACATTGTTCCAATGGTCTTAGGGTTAAAGTGATCCACATTTCATTTGGAATGGAAGAAGTATTTCACTTTTCCTTTCTATTATTTTTAAAATTATTTATTTATTTCCTTTTCTTCTCAGAACATGATCATTGGTATTACTGCATATATTCTCTTTTCTTTTTCTTTTTTTTTTCCCTTTTAAAATGACTGAGATCTGAAAAAATAAAAGCTAATTATTTGAACCATTTGCCCTTAATTATTTTCTTCATGTTATTATTATTCTTCTGCTACTGCTTTCAGTTTTGTCTTTCTAATTGCTTGCCTTTTCTTTTTAGCCACTTTATTCGTAAAGATAAAGATCACATGTTTCAGCTCCATCTTGGCTCTATCTCTCAGTTTATTATATACGTATAAAGTTACTAATAAGATACAAGAAAAAACCAGATATGAAATGTTAAAACATGTTTTACAAAATTATTGAATTATTTTAAAACATATACACATCTATATATTCATCAATGGAAAAATAAACCGACTGGTTGAACAATAATGTATGGGATTGGACTAGAATCCCCCGGCTAATGTAACACTAACTTTATCCAGTTAATCTAAGCTAATTACGAGTAGTAAAACAATGTACATACAAACGAATAAATTAGATCCAAAACTGAAAAGAAAATATTTTTTAGACAAAATATAATTCTCAAAATATATATTATGAAGTTTTATTACTTCATGATTATATGTAAATGTATAAAGAGAAAGGCAACGAGCTTAAACCGCAACGAAAGAAAATAAGATTACATAGTGATCAGAGGGGGGCTGTCTCTTTTTAATGCACAATATTGACGAAAGAGGAAAGCAATCATACACTAAGTATCTAATGTCTTTTCGCTTAAGCACTCCAATTTCTTTAATAATTATTATTTTATATATAATTAATTATACAGCAAATAGATATTAAAAATCTTATAGTTAAGCGGTAGAATTAAGTAACGGCTGATGTCTGCAGACGTTTGATCTCATCACTGCCAAAATTATTCACGAGAACTCTGTTTCAGTTCCCATTACTGGAATTTTTTATTTGTCATCTATTAGGTTATATTGATAATTTTATTTATTCGTCCACGGGAATGAAGCTGATCCTGGACATACAATGATACAACCAGTCTTCTTCCATTTTTTAACAACTATTGATATTAACTATGTATTATTAATTGATAGTTAATACGTACATAATTAATATCAATAGTTGTTAAAAAAAAGGGAAGATTACATAGTAGTATTAACTATTAATTATAATTGGAAATAATAAGTAGTATGATCCAAATCAACTGTAAAACTGATTAATTTCTCTAAAAAGGTACACGTGATGACTCGCATTAGTTAATACATTTCCACATCATTTGCTCTCTCTCGATCGTACATTAATATTATTAATTAGATTTACACAATAGTTGCAAATACAGAAATATATACATGTATATACAATACAGTCGTACCTTCCAATAATATGGAACCATAATATACTAGCAACCAATATATTAAAAATAATTAGTTTTAAAATATAATTTGGACTAATTACTTGTCTGTACGTAGTTAGGTTTGCATGCCAGAAGATGCCAAACAGAAATTCACCTTCGTGTAATTTGTCAGTGATAGTATCGTCCAAACCATCCAGGTATATCTATAATCTTGTTTATAAGGAAATATTATATATATTCGTTTATATAATATTGGCTATTGTCATATATATATAGTTGGTACTTATTATTGGGTAAAATTAATATGTTTATGTTCGGTAGTATACTATATGACATAAAACTCTCCCGGCTTAGGTATTTGCGTTGTGAAATCCATTCATAATTTTACTATCTAATTAATTGTTAAAAAATTATAAGTTGAAAGCATATACTTAAATCTCACTATTAAATAATAGATCATTATAAATTTAAATGGTGCTAGAATCAATATTATGCATCAGTTGCGATAGTTGACGGAAGAGATACAATATACATTTCCAGAATTAAGAAATACTTTTCTGAAAAGAAAAACAGATGATAGATTAGTTGTAGAGGTACGTACAGAAAATACTATATGTATATATCACGATATGAATAATAATCAAGAGGCTGCTATCAAACTGAGACTTAATTATGTGTTGTAATTGTCTACATACATTCAAACCTTAAAATCATGAGAAAATAGAAAACTAACTCAACATTTAATAATTATTACTACGTATTGAGATAACGATAGTGATCTCACTATTTCACCCACTATGTTTTTATTTAATGACCTGTCTTCAACTATCCTCAAGTCTCACCAAATACCATATACAATACATGCATGTATATCTGATCTTTTATATAGTCGAACATTACCAATTGTCAAGAAAAATAATAGTAGATGCAAAGTTGTTTCCTCATTTCAGAAACCATTTTACCTATTGAATGAATCATTGATACATGATGAATAATTATTCATCATATTATAAATTTATTTCCCTTTCCAAAAACCAAATTACCTATTGAATGAATACATTGATATATGATGAATTATCATAATTATCATCATACTATAAATTCGTTTGTCTCCTTCGCATAGTTATTAAGATTTTTTAATCGTGGACGAAATTTATAACTTGAAAGGTGGTGTGAAACTTGTCTTAACGAGTTTGATAGGGACATTTTCTTCTTTTAACTAAACTGTGTGAGCAAATCGTTTCATGCAGTGGGTTTTGCCATTAACTGTTATATGTAATGACAAGCGTATTAAATAAAAGTTAATTGTATATCTATAACAAAGTTATTTGTCATTTTTTCCAAAAAAAAAATGTTATTTGTCACTTTCAAATTGAAGGGTCCAGTATGTTTGGGAATCAATAACAGTCTTCACATTGCCTCATAGTGATGAACAAAGTAAGGTGTTGGCCAAAAGTAATCACCTTATTACAGTCTACTTCCTTTCACTTTTGACATACATTAGAGAATTGGACAAATAAAAAAGTGAAAAGAAAACAGAAAAAATTAACAAAAAATGTAAAAGTTGCAAATGAAAGATCCAAAAACACCATCAGCATGTGACTCAATGTTATTTTTCCAACGCCAAAGTTTGTTCTTTTTCTATTATAAATCTTAAAATAAATTTATTTAAAAGTTTGTCGCCTTCAACTATCAATTTCATAACCAACATCTCATCAAAAACTCATACACTATATTTGACTGTTCTTTTTTTTTGGTTTATAACCTTCTTTTAAACTGTTATCAGCACATTTATATTACAAAAACATTCATCAAACGTCTATTTTCCAAAAAAAAACAAAAAAAAAAGAAATAAAAAGCAAAAGTGAAAACAAAAGTAAATAGAAAAATTGAAAAAGGGGAAAACTAATTAGGTGTTAGAGTGAGCTGGAGTGTGATTTAGTCATTAAGACAGAAAAACGGCTCCTCAAGCCGAAACCCAGCATCAGCTCCACAGAGCTGCCACGTAGACGAGTCATACCAAAACGCATCGTTTCGCATCATCATCCCATTGCCATCGTTAAACAAATCCGGCAAATCAAATAGTTTCTCTTCGTCGCTATCTTTGTCCAGAAACGACGTCGTCGCCGAAGCACATGAAGTTTCAGACAACAACTCTTGAGTCATAATGTCCGAACAAAACACCACACTGTCTGATAACGACTGAGCCATAATTGCTCCACTCGGCTCGGCTTCAGCTACGTCGGAATTATTCACCTGGAGGCTATTGTCGCCGGAATCTTGCCAATTAACGGCGGCGGCGGTGGCGGCGGCTTGAATGTCTTTAGGAGAATTAGTGACCGGACGAGGAAGCTCGCCGGATAATTCAGGAAAATTGAGATAAGCCGTTGCGCCTTTAATGGCTAAAGCCGCCACGTCATGAGCTCGTGCAGCCATATCAGCCGTTGGATAAGTACCGAGCCAGATTCTTGATTTCTTCCGCGGCTCTCTGATCTCGGACACCCATTTTCCCCAGCTCCTCATCCGTACTCCTCTATACGTCGGATGCTTATCTCCGCCGGTTGTCTTTCGCCGTTTCACTCCTTGATCTTGGTCGGCTAATGATGATAATGATCTTCGAGATGCTTTTCTTTTAGGGTTTTCTAATTTAGAAGTTGTTGTTGATGATGATGAAGAAGAAGAAGATGATGATGTTGTGGGTGAATAGGATAGTGAGGCGGCGGAGGAGGACACGGCGGAGATAAAGGTGACTTGAGAAGCACTCTTCTCTATGTTGATTTGTGTTGCCATTGCTAGAGACTAGAGTGAAGCTTTACAAAAGAGAGTTGCACAAAAATAGATGTGAAGTGGCCTATTAATATTCCTCCACAATCTTGTTTTTTTCCTATTATAAGGAAAAACTATTATTAAAGAAAAAAAATATATATAATGGTTTTTGGTTTATAATAAAATGAATGAGGGAGGATGAAACTGGGTCCATGGAACAAAGAAGATATTTTTGTGATTCACCGTTTTATTGAACCAGTTTTGTTCCATGTGAAAATAAATAGAAACAACATGGTTTCATTTCATATGTATACTCTTTTTAACAAACATAATAAGAAAACATATTATGTATTTTATTTATAAGAGAATATTGCATGGCACTCGTTGAATGTGTTTGTTTACCCTTCTCGTCTATTATGGCTCGACCCTCTTGCATGTATGTCACCTTTTAACTTATGAATTGCCCATCTTCCAAATAAAATTGGGGTTAGTGTGACGTCATATATATAATTTAGCATCTATTCTTTCTATTTCTCATAGAGTTTCGTTTTTTCTTCTTTAGTATATTTTATTGGTAAAATTAGGAATTAGAGAATCGGATAGAGAACCCATACAAGAATGTTGTTTTTGACATTTCCATAGACAAACGAGTACGTCTCTATCACAAATAAATTAGTATTTCGTATACTTTTTATTTGATAGTAATATCATAGCATGTTATCTAAATTTTGATTGAACTGTAAATCTAAATTTCTTTGTGCACAAAATCATTTTAAAAGTCGAAATTACATTTGAAAAACAAAACAAAAATCCTAACCAGTATAAATTATATATTATTAGGCACAAAAAGAAGACCCACATCTTGTAATGTGGTAGTAGGTTTGTGGATTAGAAGAGTTGTTAGAGTCTTCTCAGAAGACTCTTCTCTTTTCTTTTAGTCAAAAAACGTTGTTTAGAAAGGTCTGGCCAGTACATCGATCAGTTTACAAGTCTGTGGTTATGTATAATTAAGTTTTTATCATGTTAATGGAGAAACTAATGCAGTAAGAGAGATAATGGTTTAAAAATGATTGTGATTGCTCAAACTATAATTTCAAGAAAACAATTCATATGTAAATTTATAAGGATGGGTTATCTGCCGTTTGAAATGTTGGTCCCAATCGTTCTAGGCACCGTCCGTTTATCTAACTTTTGTGACCAAACAAACTTAAACTTTTTCCGTTACAGTCCCCTTTTATGGGCGGTTGAAAACTTAGGGCATGATTAATGCAGGTCTCTTAACAAGGGATTCTTATTTTTTAAGAGACCGTTTCTTAATTTTAACTAAGAAAACTTAAGAACTGTCTCTTAAATAAGAGACATAAGAGACGTCTCTTATCCGGAAAAATGCTAAAAAAAAAAAAAAAAAAAAGGATAAAAAAATTAAGAACCCCATCTTAAGAGACCCGGGTTAAAGATGGTCTTAGTCTGACCGTTATGGTTTCACTGTGGGTAAATCCAAGACGCACATAATTAAACTAGTTTACCACACTAATTAGTTTAGTGATGTCTAAATAAACAAATTAATAATTATATACATCCCTCGAGATAGTTTATTACACGTGTCGTAAATAATTTGAGTACAATGGGGTATACAATAAAGACGAGATTCGCGCTTCCTGGACAATGGCATTAAGCCATCTTTTTGATTAATTTCATAATCAAATGTCATTGAGCTTTTTGTTCCCTTCTGGAGAAGAAAATATAATACCACGTAATATAACTTGTTTAAATACGAATGGGTCATGGTATTAAATTTTGATTAAACGTTAAACGTACACGTACCTAAAAAAATTGTGTGAAAGAGTATGTACAGAACAGATCTATAAATATGCTATTATACATCAAGGTAACAGTGTTCATACGTCATATTCGATTCGGCGCTATCATAATTGATTAAGAACCCACCACAATAAATTAATAAATACTGCTTCAATTTTAAATGTTTTCTCAGCTGTGATTAGTGATGACACAAGAACTCATTGAATAACGAGCGACATTATTCGCAAGTATATATATATATATATATATAGATATATATACTCATAAAGAAGTAAAGAACTAATCGAAATGACTTTCTCAAAAAAAAATAAACAATCGAAATGATATAAATTGAACTAGCTAGTGTCCCATTCAGGAAAGTGCGGCTATTCTTTTTATTTAGAATCTGTTTAGTTGATTGAGGAATGTTGATCCCATTAGGCTGCATTACGGTTCTCCAATGTAGTCCATTTTTATTTATAAAGAATATTAGTATTATTATTATTCATCCTTTGTGATTATAGGTTGACATTACGGTGTGATAGCTGCAATGATGAAAATAATAATTATGTAGAATGAGTTGAATGACGTTTACATATATGGTAATCATAAAACGTCAGAATATTATGTCTAGTTAGTTATTTGAGACTGACACAAGTTGAATGTTGTGGAAAAATCAAACGATGAAAGATTTATGTTAGTATTTGATCCTAACATTTTGGATATTATTCACTGGAAAATAATAATCAAAATTGTTTTGTACATAAATAAAATTATAAAGTACTTGATTTTTTTTTTAGAACCAAGTACTTGAAATTTAATAACTATATACAAGAGTTTATTCCATGTAAATTTAATAATTCAATACGGTTGTTAAGACAAGTGAGAAGGAAGACAAGACAGTGCTGGAAGTGAATACATGGAATATAGGTTAATATGCAACGTAACTGCGATTAGCTTGATCGAATATAAGAAGAAGAAAATGGTAGAGTTGTGTAATCCCACAGATAGATACAAAATAAAAGTCTAAAACTAAGAAATAGAGAGCAGAGTTTGTTGGAAATTCTGTGAGCATATACGATGATTGATGCGAGATTTAACATTTTTATATAAGTCAATGGGCACACATGGCGCTAGTTGTACAAAAATAAATATGAACGCAAAGGAAAGAGAATTGTTTTTTGGTCGACACCATTTTTTTAGCCTTGAATAACGTTAGTTTTTTTTAATAAACCTTATAGTACTCGATGGATTGAGTGCTAACCGGTTTTTTTTTTTTTTTTTTTTTTTTTGAAATCTGTTTACCGACGTTAAATAAACTCGCAATGAAAATTAAAAGTTACATTGTTTAGTCACACATGTTTAGTATCGTATTACTTCGAACTCGTTTATCTCACTACAATTCACTTATCATTAACCAAAAAGCCACTTTTATATTTTACTAACTAATTTAGATAGAAAGGATATACTAGAAATTGTTCAAATGCTTAGACACTATATATACATATCAATAGAACAATCTGCAACCATAATGAAAAAAAAAATTACACGAAAACTATATAATAACTATGTACTTAATTTTTAAATATTGATGTTTTAAAGATCAATTTTAGATTTTTAATTATATATTGCAGATATTATATATTACAGCGAATTAGTGGAAGATTTTCAACGTCTGTCTCCCAAGTCATCTTAATTTTGTTTTCTTATGTTTTACTCCTGTTTTAATAGACAAGAGTTAAGACGGTGTGTCAGCAAGTGGACCAAACAAGTAGTGAACAAGAGCCAGAAACGTATTGCCATCTGGAATAATAGGTGATCAACGTTTGTTCATAGAACTTGTTAAGATACTGACAGTTACGTATGATAAAAGATAATCTTTTGCTAAAGTAAAATCAAACGGTAAAGATAAACCGCATTTTATTTCGAGGAACAAAAGGTTTTGTATTTCTTTATATAGAAACTCTGCACTTATAAATTGCAGTGTAAACTATTATAGCTACACATGTACTACAATACGCATATAATGCATATATACATATTGAAAAAGACAACGCGAGCGGTTCAGAAACTTAAGTATGATGTTCCCTTTTACTCTTATGTTCCATTCAATTCTCTGTTTCCCCATAAAGAGGTAACCAGTACTAAAATACTCCCTCCGTTTTTTAATAATTGACGTTTTGGGGGAAACTTTTTGTTCCAAATTATTTGACGTTTTCAATTTTTTATGTAAAATTTATTACTAATTAATGTTAGATGACCAATGATATTATACCTTCTATTTTATTATTGGTTGAATTGTGGTTAGGTAAACAATTAATGATGTTTTTGTTTAGAAAATGGTAAAAAATTAAATGTTTCTTAATCGATGTGCATAATCCTATAACGTCAAATATAAAAAAACGGAAGGAGTAATAAATTGAAATAGAAAGATCCAATTTTTTTCATTAAGCGACGGTCGATGGGCGAGAGTCATGAGATATGTATTACTTTCTCTTAGATCCAGCTTGTCTTTATAATGTATTTATAACAGCTACTTGTATTTGCGACATTTCACTTTAGACTTCCAATAATTAATTACTTTTAAATAATATTTCCAAGGAAAATTGTTTTAAGCTATTATCCTTTAATGAATCCTTCCATTGATGTATAAAATTTGATGATAAGAAAAATTTGTCAGCTAAAACAGGATTGTAACCCAAACAAATGTGTGCGTGTGTTTTTGTAAGCCGTTAAAATCTTGCATGTATGATGTATATATCATAAGCTTTTTTTTTGTAGTGGTGGAAGTTCGTTGAGTGGTAACATCTCTTGGGCCACACCCAAATCAGATCCTCCAAATCTTGCTTTAGGTCCGACTGAATATCATTTATACATAAATTAATAATACCGCTTATAATTAATATCTTAATACGTGTTGTGATTGCATACCTTTTAAGAGAAAACATGTATTCTCTTGGAGACATTTGTTTCAAATGCAACATTTATGAAATCAAATAAAAAACGTTTCAAAGTTCTTTATATTACAAATGTATACAAACACAAGCGATTTCTCTATATAAAGTCATGGGATATGAATGCTTAAATGATTCATACAATGATTACTAAAAATTCCTCTCACTTTTGGTATATGTAATTGGAAGAAGCCATAATAAAATGTCATTCATCACGGATGGTTTATATATATATAAATCGTGGTATATAATTACAAACAAATAATTAAAAATGCAGGTAATCAACATTAGTATTTTCAAATATATAAGATAAAGAGTTCGCGTGTGACTAGTTGATAGGGAGAGCCGGAGTGGAAGAGCGAGAGTGAGTTGGGAAGAGAAAAATTACTGAGAAAATAGCACTCACCCTCTTGTATAAAAGATTTGGGGTTAAACCTTTCAAATGCCTTTTTCTCAGGGTGGAGATTAGAATAAGATTAAGTTTCAAAAAAAGATCAGAATCATATTTAAATTTAGAAAAAAAATCCAATCATGCTAGGGAAAGATTTAACATATAGGAAAAACAAATTAAGAAAGAAAATCTGCGTCACATCATTTATATATTTATTAGTGGCTACCCTACACGTTGTCTCCATGTATAGTTTATTTATCATGTTAACAACTTTTCTTCTCTTCTATTTTCCACCCCGGCCCGAATAATTCTTGAAGTTTCTGCTTCTTTATTTACTTTTTATTATTATATGTTCATCTTTACTTGGGATTATATGCTCACTATTGTAACTTTTGCGGTTCTTTTTCCTTGGAAAAAGAATATTAATAGTCAATGAAAACTAAACGTTACAAAAAAAATAGTGCATGAGTTTTCTTCGTAGATACGATGGGTATAATGGTTTGTTATTTAAAATACTGTTTTGTCACATATACTTCTAGATCGCACGTTAATGACTAATCAGTGCCGCCTTAGAGCCAGTTCACACGGTGCATTTGCACTGAATCTTCCTTTTTCACTTTTCGTAAAAAAATTAGGGTCCTATTTTGTTTAAAATATAAACTAGAAAGAGAGAGAGCATATAAATAACTTTGTAGTCATGACATTTTAAATTGTTGAGAATATCGAAAACAAATACTGTATACTTTATAAATAATGCATAATTATAATTAGTAGTATAATTTCTTTTGGAAATGGAATGTGGACTGGAATTAAAGCCCAATGGTCGAATCTTATCCTAACTCTGGTCCAAATGAAATATGTAGGGCTGGAACTAAAGCCCAATGGTTGAATCTTATAATGAGCTCCAGTAATGGTGAAAAACAGTGGGAAACTTGTGTAAGAATATCATTAAGGTCCAAACGTGTTATGCGTTTGGGACTTTATCTTTTGCAATCCAGACAGCATAATTCTTTGCTCGACGAATAAATAAAACAAATAAAGGAATAGAAAAGCTGGGATGATTTACTGAAAACAGAAGCAATATAAAAATGCTTGAATTAAATAGCTTCACATTCACGTCCTTTATGTAATCTTATAATAACCTATATCTTCGTATTGTAATCCATGCAATCAAATATATTCACAAACGCAGTACGGTGTCTCTAATCAGCATAATACATGGCTAAGGTTCGAGGAAAACTAAAGTATTTATACATACATACATATATACTACTGATTATCTTTTCGTCTAGTCATTTAATTATAGTTAAAATCTTAGTTTAGTGAAGTTTCAAAACTGAGTGTTTACTTGTAGGAGAAGCAACCGCTGATGGATTTAGAGCAAGGAATAGAGCTACCCGGTTTTACTGACAACAAACCACCAAAGATGATGTTGGATAAGAAGAATGATACCGGATCTGGTTATGTCACTAAATGGAGTGAAGGTTCACGTGGTCCATTGGCTGCTCCTTACCACACTGCAACGCTAGGTGAATTTGAAGAATCACAAAAGCAAAAGGTGATGGAGGATCCAACCATGGAGAATGTAACCGGATCCGGTAACATGGATAGATGTAGCGAAGGATATCGTGATCCATCGGCTCCTAACCTTACAAAACCTGAGAAAGCTAAGGTAATATCGGCCAAGACTAAACCGGTATCTTGCTCCGAACCTGAGATTCCCGGTCTATGGCCTTGTACGTTTAGCAAAGAGTATTGTTGCATCTATAGAGTGCCTAACCGGTTACGAAGAGTGAACCCAGAGGCTTACACTCCTCAGATGCTTCTACTCGGTCCACTTCAACATTCTAAGAAAGCTGAAGCTCTTGAGCTTTCCAAAACCGATTTAAGGTACACATATACACATGTCATCATATAGACTAAAAAGATTATTTTTTGTGTGTGTGTATTTGGCTCGACCGTGATAGAGCCATAGCCTCATCCCTACTTTCACAGTTTCAAAACCTCTGTCCCTAGCTTCTGGGTCTCTTACGTGGGAATAGGCGCCTTATCGGCGATGATGCAACTGGCCGTGTTTAATAGATCGATCATTAATGAACCAGCTTGCTATGAGCTTTATTGAAATTTTCATTATAAAGGATTTAGTGACTAAGGTTATGTTTTGTTATCTGTTTTGTAGTGGTAGAATTATATGGTCTAAGAAATTCATTCCAAGTCTTAGGATGTAGTTGTTTTCGATATAGTGAAAAATAAAATGTCGTCTCAATTAGCTAATGTAAGATCTTTCTAAGTGGTTTTAGATGATACTAGATCTCCGTATTGTATGTGGAATTAAAATCTTAATGATTGTTACCACTAATTGTTTAATGAAAGTTGATGTTTGAGCAAAAAAAATATATCAATTCTAATTTAAATTTTTATAAAGAAAACGGACTAGAGAAAAAAAGTATAAATTCTGTTTAAATTTGTATAACGCAAACGGACTAGAGAAATTTTCTTTTCTTTTTGCTAACTAACGGACTAAAGATTGTTAATAGCTGTTTTGGTGTTTGATTTCATGTTTGTGCATTCGTGTATATACAAAAAGGTCCGTAGTATATATCTTTTTAGAATATTTTAATGTTTTCTAACGATTGATTATCATGTTAATTTAAGTTTTATACTAAATATAATTATTTTAGTTTCACGCTTTCGTTAACAACATTTTAACTAGTATTATTTGTGTTGAGTTCATTCAGATTTTAAATAAACAGTTTAGCTGACTCTAATGCGTTTGGATTGGAAAATATCAGATATTTGGACTATATGAATATGGAGCGTCACAAGCAGAAGTACCTTAAGGAAATTGCAAATAGATATGGGAGTGAAACCGTCATAGAGTTCAGCAGAATCATTGAGAGAGATGAACATATGATAAGGGCAAGCTATGCCGAATCAACGGAGTGGATCAAATCTGCAGAGTTCGTGGAAATGATCTTACGTGACACTGTTTTCTTACTAGGGTTCTTCCTTCAGATCGGAACTCAAAAGTATCAAAGGAACGAAGATATTCTTTTCAATGGGCCCTGTCTCATTACCACTATATTAGAAGACCTAATCTTGCTGGAGAACCAACTTCCTTATGCTCTTTTAGAGAACCTTTACGAACCTTTTCTCTTTAAGTTTAGATTTGAGGAAACGTTACGTGACATTATCCTTCGAGTTTTTAGGTTTGAAGGGAAGTTGAAAAAAGAAGAGAAGTTCAGACATTTTACAGATTTGTTTCGACGTGTCCGTGTGACAACACTTGGTTTGCCTGAAGAAGAACAAGCTGGTAAAGCTGAGAAACCGAAGAGTATAAAGAGACTATACAATGCAGACAACCTATACTGTGCAGGAGTGCGTTTTGTGAATTTGGGTGAAGAAAGTGATCTATCGTTGGTGATTGTTTTCGAAAGAGGAGTGTTGACGATGCCTTGTTTCACATTCGAAGATAACACCGAGAGGATTCTGAGGAACATAATGGCACTTGAGCAATGTCATTACACTCACTCTGCTTATGTTTGTAACTATATTGCCTTCTTGGATTCCCTCATCGACAGTGAAGAAGACGTTGACTTTCTCGTCAGGAGAGGTAAAAACACTTTAAGATCTACTTCATAATCAATTAATATAGCAATATAAGACACTACTGGGAATTTGAGGTGCTCAATTTTTGGTTTGTGATTTGTAGTATACAACTCTGGTATACGTTTAGAATCCAGCCTTTTAGCAAAATGTGTTTTTAGGTTTAAAGATTTTCAAAAACATATCAAGTTATATTAGGTTTCTATTTGTCCTGAAATATATTAAAAAATATGCTACCAAAGAAAGTTTTTCTGACTTTGGCTAGATTATAAATTTAAGATTGTTTTAGGTAATGGTTAGTAAGTAAGACCGTAGCTTTTTCAATTATGAGGTGCCTAACATATCTTCACATTTTACGTCAAAAGGCGTTGTAAAGAATTTGTTAGGACATCAAGGATCAGTGGTAGAAATGGTGAATAAGCTGTGTTTAGGGCTTGTGGACTTTGGATCTCACTATGAGCCTATAGCTGAAAAACTCAAAAATCACTACAACAGCCTTTCGAACAGATCCATTGCCACACTCCGACGAGTCTTCTTCAAAGATCTTTGGACCGGAAAAGAAGTCGTGTTGGCGTTATTTTTCTTGTTTTGACTTTTATCCAGACGGTGGCTTCTGTTATCCAAGTGATCCAAAGCAACCCTAAGTCACCACCAGCTCCGCCATGAGGACCGTAGATTGTTTCATTTATACCAAGAAACAAAACATATAATTTTCTTTTCCTCACAGAACTGTGTCTAACTTTGTTGTCCTTTTTATCTTACTCACTTCGAGTAACGAATTTGGAAAATAAATTGACAATTTATGAAAGAACTAGTATTCTTGTTTTATAATTTATACCCGAACGTTCCATAGTTTGGTATTAGCAATGACCCGAGGTCCCGAGCTTCGCTAGCAGGATCTTTTCGACGAGCCTTGCTACTAATACCCTATCTTTGGTGACCTAATATTTTTCATACTAGTGTTATTCATGCACATAGGACCTCGATCACGCATCGAGAAAACAGGAGATTTTCTTTTCGACGAGCCTTGCTACCAATACTCTAGTGACCTTATATTGCTTAAAAACCAACTTCCCTATGCCCTTTTAGAGAGCCTCTTCTAACCCTTTTATGCAAAGTTTTGGGGGTAACATAACGTCCCGTGACGTTATTCTTCAAAGGCTTTGAGATCCCAAGAGAAAAGAAATTTATACATTTCACCGATCTGCGTCGGCTTGTCCTTGTCCAGACACTTGGTCTAACGGAAGAAGAGCAGATTAACGCAAACTTTGAATGTTCTGAAGAAGAGGACACGTTCGTTAGTGATTACATTTGAACGTGGAGTCTTGACAATGCCTTGCTTCAAGGCAGAAGATAACATTCAGAGCAATGTCATTACCCTTACACAGCTTTTGTTTGTAAAAACATCGACTTCTTAGACTGTCTCATTGAAACCGAGCGTGACGTTAACTTGCTCGTCAACAAAGGTATAATTTTACAAGTTTTTTTTTCCTTTTTTCTCATTACTAATAAGCATTGTATTAGGGCTCCCAATCTAGTTGTCGGCTAATTTTAGGTTTTCTCTTGATTTTTTTTTTTTTAGGTTTTTCACTTTTCCCGTATTTAGTTGATAAAATAATTGTCGGATAAAAATTAAATATAATTTGAATCGATCAACGAAATGCAAAAAAAAGTCTTTTTTTGGCATCGAAAATAAGTGTTTTTAAATCAAGAATATTCGACACAATCTTTTTTTAAAAATAGTTGGATCGTGAGATTCCTAGTACATTCTTAAATATTTACAGGGGTTATAAGAACTGGTTGGGACGGAAAGGATAAATTGCGGAAATGGTGAACAGTCTATCTTTAGAGATTGTTGATGAGGGCTGTCACTATTACGATATAACTGAAAGCCTCAGGCAACCACTACGAAAACCGTTTCAACAGAACCGTCGCCACTCTCCGGCGAGTCTACATCAACGACCTTTGGACCGGAACTGCCCCCGTCGTCGCCTTCTTTCTCCCCGTGTTAACTTTGTTTGGGACGGTGGCTTCTGTTCACAAAATGACAATCATCCCACTCAATCCCTGCCTACTCCACCTTCGATTTAAAAAAAAAACCCTAGTTTTCATCATGTAATAACAAATCAAACTCTTTTCTTAACACTTTGTTTTATTGATAATAATCTGAAAAAATATTACAACTTCGTTTTGCAATCTTAATCTCTAGAGTTTTCCGTGTTGCGGAATTTTAAAAGTACTTCCGAATTTTATCTTCTTGTTAAATGTTTCAGAAATCCTTTTTTTTTAATCCAGTATTTTAAAATTAAAAGTGATATGTTTGTTTTCTTTAAAACAAATCAAATGAAAATTTCTTTGTCATGTTTATTTTATACAAAATTAAACAATCCTTTTATATTTACTTTGATTATATATTTATTAAGTAGTCGCAATCTTCCTCCCTTCAACTATTTTGTGACTTCTGTTTAATAAAATCTCTAAATAATAATTTCCATGCTTGTCAACCATTATCAGAAATTAAGAAAGAAGCAAAAAACATAAACCAAAATAAAAAGATATTTCAAATAATATCTGAACTGAGACGAACATCTCCAACATCGGTTCTCACATAATCAAACGATTACACCCTTATTGATAAAAAAACAGCAAATTTATTGTCGCTAACTCCCTTGATTGATACAACAACCCAAGGAATTTTATTCCATAATAAACTCTCAATCACTCTTCACCACCGGAGTGGTTTCCATCATCAGGAACGCTAGTACTAGTGGTTAGGCTCACTAACAAACCTCCTGCAGAAAAGAGGCACTCCTTCCACCATAAAATAAATCTTTTCATTCTCTCCCATCAGAAAGTCTGGAATGAGTTGTCGCTTGAACACAATTTTTCCGAACAAGGGAGGCCCACCTCCACTAGGCTTGTGCACAATCACTCGTTCAACATATCCTGGATAAAACCTATTCATAATCATCAACTTCAACATTAATATCTTCGTCATATATATAGAACCAATAGGTTATACAAAATATATAATTATATCACCAAAACCGTACGATGAATAAGCAAGACCACTTTCTACGCGTTTTATCTTTATAAATGCTATGTGACATGTAACATGCAAGTATAAGTCTACGAGATGTATCATTTGTGCAAGCTAAACCAAATTTAGATTATGACAGTAACTTAACATTCTATGTAACGATAAAAGGGTATGGTATGATGTCAAATGAATTGTACAAAACAAAATAACACTACTACAGATGTAGAGAGTTAGTAACTTGCCAGTTAAAGTAATTGAAGATCTGCGCTTCCCTGAGTGGGGAGCCATTGGAGAAAGTAAAGAAAAGAGCATGTCTGTCTGAGTAAACAGGTTCAAAAGGAAGGGCATTTGGATTCAACCCGGACATGGCTGCTCTCTTTCTCTTCTTCTTCTTACTTCTTTCGGACAACAAGAGATGCACACGACTGTATGTTATCTGCTTTGTATATATATAGATGATGAGGGGGGTACGTAGGGACACAACGGTTGGGGTTTATGGAATGATATTTTTAAGTTCATGCATATTATCAAAGACTTTATGAGGTTTGAAGAATCTTTGATTAACATACAATCCCCCTACGCTGTATGTTTTATAAGGAAACACAAATCTTTTTTTTTCAGTATTAAGGTTTCCTAAAATCATTTTAGTTTGTACCCATACCATACTTTGATCAATCTTATGTTTTTTTATTGTGTAATATATAATATTTCGCCAGATTTTGATGTTTAATTTCTTAAATTTGATAGAAATTTTCATTAAAGAAAACATATATTCTGATGTTGAACAAACGTATAATATTTAGTTATTCATAAAAGACCTAATAATATTTTCGTGCCAATCGTAAATGAAAATCGGTTTGAAGAAAAATAAGCAAGTGAAAGTTCGCATCTTTTCATATAACTGCGCACACATTAGAAATTTTATACAAACTCTCAGGAGATTTAGTTTTTTTTTTGGGGTGTAAATGTTATGTTCCTCAGGAGATTTAGTTAGTCAACAATCATGAAATTTACAAGTAGAGTTCCCACAAAAAAAAAGTGTCGCAATACTTTTGCTTACCATCAAGTTTAGGGTTTTTATATTGTTCGGTAGTATACATAATCTGTGAATCATTAACAAAAAACTCAGAAGAAGAAAAAGAAGACTCCCAACGGTACGAAAGGTTAACACTTGACAGTTTAGTTGCAGAGCAATGTGTCCCGTGTGGCATTCCCAGTGGTCGCATTAACCCTTAAAAAATGCAACCATTAAAATCACATCACAGCATAAGATAAAGAGATGAGAGCAGACAGAGAATTTTACCCATCAGCGATTTTGCAAAGGTATTCTCGTTGATCATCTCTTAGAGGAACATCAGTGAAATCTAAATCCCCCCATTCAAAACAAACAAACTTCATGTAAATCTCAAAGATAATAAAGAGAACGTTCCTATTAATATTATTATTATTAATGAAAGCTTTCATGTTCTTCTTTTTTAAAACCTGCGCCAGTAATGTTTGATCCCTTGAATGATGTGTTTCCAGTAGCAGTTGCTCCTTCCAAGTTAGCGTTGGTTAAATTCACCTGTTATAACTATTAACCATTAAAGTCACATATCTTATTTTGCTTTCCTAGCTTTAAACACATACATGGACACACCTTTGTTACGTTAGCCAATGAGAAATCTGCACCTCGGAGATCAGTTTCAGATAAATCAGCACCTGGTTATGAATCATAAGTCTTATGTGTTATTACAGTTCTTCTGCTACTTTCAACAATAAAGGAAAGAGAACAAAACCTGTTAGGTCTGCATCAAAGAAGCTAGCACCTAACAACTTAGCACCCTTGAAGTTGGCTTGCCTTAGGATGGACTGCACCAAAAATATCATCAAATAGAGAGAGGATGATCTATAACTTTTTGATGATGGATTCAAATCAATTAGAAGGGGAATAATATACCGTCTTGAAGTCCTGCCTGATCAGAGTCTGGCCACTGAAATCTTTGCCGGATAAGTCTTGTCCCCTGGTGACTCCTTGTCCATAGGGACCTCCACCCTTTTTTTTTAGTTTCATCCATATAATCAATAAAGACACATTCCAAAAAAAGATAGTTTGCAGCAAAATATAACTCAAGTGAAAAAATAAAGACTATGTTTCATTCAAGGGTTGCATTCTCTGCCAAAGACTTGGTTTCAAGATTCAACCTATTGAAAATTAAGGAGAGTAACCTTAAAAGCAAGAGCAGGATCAACAAAGAAGAGAGAAGCAGAGACAAGTGCAAGTAAGCTCCTCTTTGAAACCTCTTCTCCTATTGACCAAACCAATGGACTCACCACTTCTTTCCCTTCCTGCTCAAAAGACATAAACTCACAATCATAAATATCAAAGTAAAGACTCTCTCTCTCTCTCTCTCTTTTTGTTATCTAGGTTCTTCAGTTAACACTCAGAGGTTGGAGATAGAATTACCTGTGAGCAGCGAAGGAGACAATGATGACGAGAAGAAGTAGTGTTAGGGAGAGATGGTTTTAGAGAGATGTTGCTGTAGGAAAACAAAACGTTGCTGAGAATTGCCATGTCTTCTTCTTCACGAGTGGATCAGGAGCCAAACCAAACAGACTTGCTTTGCTGCCTTGTGGATAAGATTTGTTTATTATTTTTATTACATCACTGGTTGCGTTTCGTAAAGCCCACTTTACTTGCGCCTATTTAGGCCCAATATGTACTGTTGGGTATCATTTATTCTCCGTATATACCAATTTTGGAAATAATAAGAGCGTCAAAGTGCTTAGATTAGGGTTCCAACCGGATCTCCTGTCTCGATTATAGAGTGCGAGAGATCAGGTGCA
The DNA here is from genome assembly GCA_905132885.1 of Moricandia moricandioides. Lineage (NCBI taxonomy): Eukaryota > Viridiplantae > Streptophyta > Magnoliopsida > Brassicales > Brassicaceae > Moricandia > Moricandia moricandioides. The sequence goes on from CAJHQQ010000029.1 coordinate 404,983, forward strand.
CATCACATGTATATACGGACAAGACAGCCCAACAGCGTATGAATCGGCCCAAAACGCAAGAACTTTCAAAGTAAGGGGCTGTAGTTTTGCGTGGCTTCAAATGATTGGTGTACAATGCGGCACGTGCGAGATGGTGAGAAGGTAGGACCAACTTTCTTCCCTCTATTATTCTCTTTTTAGGCTGACACGTGGACACTTTATCACGTGACTTTCCACGTGGAAATCTGGCAGTTTTTAGTTTGTTTCTTTTACACATCTAGCCTGTCTCCTTGTTAAACTTTTTCTGAATCTTGAAACTTTCTGCTTTTCAGCTTTTTCTCTTATTTAAGATTTCATTTTTTATAGATTTCATAAGCTGTTGAATGGAAATACGTTAGATTCTGTTGTTTAAGATTTCATAAGTTTGATTTGGTATGAATGTAAAATTTATTCAAATAAAACTGTGTTACATCCAAGCGCTTCTGTTATCTTTAATTTAAAAAAACAACAATTTTTTCCTAGTAAAGAATATCTTCATGAACTTTGATGTGCATCAAACCAAGTGATTAATCCTTTTTCAAGATGTTTGTGTCTCTTTCCTTGAACTGAGAGCAACTTCAATCTGATGGTTTTGTCAACAAACTTTATCAAATAAGTCATATCTTGTGGCTTTTCCTTATGTTGACATGATTTTTTTTCTCTCCATATAGTATGTATTGTTGCTCGAAAGATATACCTTATGAGGAAAGTCTTTGTTAGAGACTGCCATAAAGTTGATAAAATCCCAATCAGTTTATCCCAGTTTGCAGTATAGCTATTCTGCATGAGACCTCCTACAAGATTTTTTCCATTTTCTTTCATAAGTTTTAATTAGTCGATGATTCTATTAATCAATGAGAACGAGCTTTACAAATACTCATCTCATACTAAGGTTGTTTTAAGATAATTTTACTCTCCATCATAATTATTTTGAAAACATGGCTTTGGTTTTTGAATGTTTAAACTAAATTGAACACTGAAACGAACGTACTGGAGTCCAATACCTCCCTTTCCATCCATTTTCTTTCGTAACTATCTAGACATTTAGAGCTATACTATATGTTTTTGTAATATAATATTTATGTACATTCTATATATAAGAAACTTTACATGTTTAATAATCATCGACTATTTTCTCCAAAAAAATTTTTTCACTAAAACTAATCAAAGGAAAGATTATTTTCTCTAGAACTAACAAAACTAATTACGTATTTATATGCTTTTCTTTCTTATTTCAGCATGCATGTGAACAGCTGTATTATAAGATGTACAGCGTAGCAGTATGTTTTTGTAAAAATCTCTTTGAAATGTCTGTAAACTAGTAATACGATTTGTAGGGATAGCATATAAATATATGAATCATTCAAGTTTAAGAAGAGACCAAATTAAGTGATGGGCTTCCCACGTGAACATGTGTAATGATTAAGCTTTCGAGTAAATTGCTAGATACGTCAATACCATCACGTGGTACGTGAAAAATATATAATAATTATTTTGTAATGATTAAATTCGCTCGCGTACAACTGTTGATGTGGAATGCACTATAATCTACAGTTGTACTATATATATGGTTGGTTTTTGTTTTCTTTCTTTTTGACATCATTGGTGGTGAATGATTTATTCATATAAAAGTTTATTGAGCAAACGGATTGTAAAACTTCTACATACTAATTGTGTCAGAAAATGGGAAAAAGTTATTATGCTGAACTGGACAGAAAACAACACGCGCATGTGGCTGAGAATAAATAAATTTCACCTAAAGTGCCTGCTAATTCATAATGATACACTCAGGGTTTTTGATAATTGTTATAATTAGTACTGAAATAATTAGAATCTTGATATATAGTATAGATCGAGAAGGTGATAAATGTCAGTTCAAACCGAATCCAGGAAAATGAGAGAACACATGGTATGCCAGAGCTTTTGCACATGGATATGGGCACACACGTGGGGCTCATTAACCCATGACTAAGTATTCGAGAATTATACATGCATGCATGCATGATTAACTCAGAAACACGGTGAAACATGGGCTTGTAGCTTTGGTCGGTTCTTATCGGATCCTCTTCTAAGCTAGCTGTTTCTTAGAAAGAAACCTGACTATATATTATGCTGTATGCAAACATATATTTTTAACATTTACAATATTCATAACTGTTGGAATATATTAATGTAGCTTGCATACGAACAATTAAGGCGTGATTTGCACGCGAGAGAGCTAACGCGTGGGATCTTATAGAGAGAGTATCCAATGATTGAAGAGAAGTGGATGTCTGGTCGTGGAGGAACAAAAATTACGCCGCACGAGTGTGGTCATTGGTGGTGACCACGTGCTGCCATCCTGGCGACTTCCCACGAGTTCATGCACGTGAACTCTTTCCCATCTCCCACGTGACCTCCACGTCTTCTGCTTTTTTACTTGTTCGTAAATCTTGCTTCAGTTCTACACTCGCTCCATCGCAACGCCACACTCCGTACTGTAAAGTTCCACACTCATGAATATACTGAAACATTGTTATAACTTAACTATAACGAGTTGTATAAACTCGGGTTGAAGATTACAGTTATTATTTTCCTCAGCAACGTTTTTGTTCCTTCCTTTTCACTATGATTGGTGGAACATAAGAATAATCTGGAGTAAAACTCAGTGTGTTATTTAGCAAAAAAAAAACTCAGTTTGTTCATTGTCAAAAAAAAAGAAAAACTCACTCAGTTTGTTGGTAAAATTATTCTATTTTAAGCAACCACTCAAAATCATCAACCCACCAATACTCCAAATAGAATCCATTATATAAAAGTAATTTATTAATTTAGCACATATTTGAAACCATTGAAAAATCATGACCACATTGATTGAAGATATCTAAAAAGACAAATACAGATCATTAATAAACATGCATTACTGCGGTTGAAAGCGCCGGACGTTATTTTAACTTAACTTAAAATTAGTCAATAAACCTGGCCTGTCTTTTCTGTAACTCTCAAAGAAACTGAAGCAGTGATAATGATAGCATTATCAACAAACAATACTAATTGTTGTCTCAGCGACAGGAAGTAGTCGTAAACTCTACCACAACTAGTCTTCTCCAAATCTCCGTTTTTTATTTGACTGTAACCATAAAAATCAATGGAAAACTTGAATTTAGCCTTTATTCATTCGTTGACCAAAATATAACTACAAAATTAAAGGAGAGTGTTTTGGTAAAAGGGAATAGTAAATGAATCGAATATTTAATGGAGAATCACAATAATGCAAGTCCAACCCCATGCCGTGTTAGCCTCTGTGCAACCTATCAATACGACATCATCTCTGATTTTGAGTCCAACGCCATTCTCTTCCTCTCCAGCCCACATACTCAGCTTATATTTCATGTTCCGACATGCCTTAGCTATATTTCCTCTTAATTAAATGGTTCTTGTATGTTTAAGAAATAAAACATTCACACTAAGATCTTCACGACTATTAATCAAGACTTATACTATTGAGTATGTTTTTTAGCAGATCTAAGAAGCATTTTTGTATATCACTTTCCAAATGTGAAACATCACCTTTTTAACTTGTTAAATAAACCATACTTGTTCCAGTTAATTAAATTTTTAAATACGAATTTTGGAGAATAAAATTCAAAGATACTCCCTCTGTTTCTAAATAATACATGTTTTAACACTTTTTACTTGTTTCTAAAAGAACAATGTTTTAGATTTTCTATGTATTTTTAATAATGAATTTTAAACTTCCAAGAAATAGTAATTGACAATTTTAAAATTGTTAAATTGCTATTGGTTAAACTTTATGGAAAATTGTTATATTTTTAAAATTTTATGTATTGATAGCTAAATATTAAATTTTTCTTAATATGTGTGAAAATTTTAAAATATGTAACATTTAGAAACAGAGGGAGTATAAAATAAAAGTATATAATAGTCAAACACAGCTAAACTGAAACTGAAATGTTAGGTTAATGTTAGCGTTTGCTATTGACTTTTTAGGATGCAAATGAATAATAATAACTTTTTGCAATGACTCCTCCTTGTTTTTTTTTTAAAAACATCAATCGCGCTGTCACGTGTCATTGGAGTGTAAGGACCAAGGTAAATAAGTCTCTTAATTAAAGAAAATAAGAAATGGTTTTTGGGGGATTTAGTGAACTCCAACACTTAAGAGACCTATTAAGATCTCTCAATAAACATGCTTTGAGAAGCTCAGCGTATTGAAAATACATTTATTAAAGTAAAAAAAAAAGAGCAGGTAACAGTATAAATCCTCATTGCAATGACAAGGGTCTCTCTGACACAAGTCATCATTTAACCCCAAGCCCCCACCACCCCTCTCTCAACAGATCAAAATTTTGAATGATATATTAGTCGTATTAACCAGCTCTGCTTCATCATTTTCTCGAGAAAATCTTGGAAAAAAAGAAAAGAATTATCTTGCTTTGGAGAAATGGGTGAAAGAGATGATGGGTTAGCTCTGAGTCTAAGCTTGGGGTTTAGTAAACCAAAGGAACCATCCCTGAGGTTGAATCTAATGCCTTCGTTTCCTCACATGCAAAATCACAATAATAACCATCTCCCGCAGAAAACTCATCACAACTCTTCCCCTCATCTATTTCAATCTTCTGGTAAAATATTTGTTCTTTTTTTCTCCTTTTATTTCCCCTGATAATTTTTATTTGTACATTTAATATGTTTCTGTACAAGATATGGTTATGTTTCAGATCTTCATATAATCTTCATACATGTCTATGTATTTTTTTTTTCTTAATACATGTCTATGTTGCAGATCCGATCTTCTCTATCTTTCTTTTTCTAATATAGGAGTTGACAATGCTTTTAATTATCTAAAAGGAACCACACGTATAACGGCAGAGAGAAACTCCGACGCCGGATATTTTCTGAGAGGTTTCGACGTGAACAGAGCTCCATCGGTGGCGGTGGTTGTTAACTTAGAAGAATACACGGCCGGCGTGTCGTCTCCAAACAGCACCGTTTCGAGTGTGAGTGGGAATAAGAGGGATCTTGCGGCAGCTGCGAGAGGAGGAGAAGGAGAAGAAACCGAGGCGGAGAGAGGTTCTTGCTCAAACGGTGGAAGTGACGAGGAAGACGGAGGAAACAGAGATGGGTCGAGGAAGAAACTCCGGTTATCGAAGGAACAAGCTTTGGTTCTCGAAGAGACTTTCAAAGAACATACCACTCTAAATCCGGTTAGTGGCATTTTCGTAAACTAGTGTCTTCTTAACTTCGTTTGCTAACCATCTGATTGGGCAGAAGCAAAAGCTGGCTCTAGCGAAACAGTTGAATCTGAGGACAAGGCAAGTTGAAGTGTGGTTCCAGAACCGAAGGGCAAGGTAAAGAAAAATCATCACTATGTTTTGGGGGTATTTAGGGAATTTGAACCTTACTATAATTGCTATGATGGGGATATAATTGTCCTTTTACATGACCTCAATAGATTTTCATCTCACTGTCCTAAAAAGAAATTCGAATTTAAGATCTTCTGTCACATTGAGTTTTCTACTTTTTACTACAGCCTTAGAGAGAGTGATCAGAGATGCATGCATGCGTACATTAAAAGAAAAAAAAATCTAATTCTGTTTTGTTTCTTTGTCATTTCCTCCATTTCATTTTTTAAAAATTATTGACCATACGTTATAGAATTTTATAATCTTCGAAAAATAAATACATTCCTTTTTTTTTTGTAAGGAAATAACATAATCTATTTGATTTTCTTACATATTCAGGACGAAGCTGAAACAAACGGAGGTTGATTGTGAGTATTTGAAGAGATGTTGCGATAATCTAACGGAGGAAAATCGTAGGTTGCAGAAGGAAGTATCTGGTCTCAGGGCTTTGAAGCTGTCTTCAAATCTCTACAAGCACATGATGACTCCACCAACCACTCTTACCATGTGCCCTTCTTGTGAACGTGTCTCTGCAGCTTCCTCCTCCTCCGCCGTGGCTGCTGCTGATCCTCCTCCCTCATCTTCCTCCGCTGCGTCTGGTGGTGGTCGGCAGATTCCTATGGTGGTGGGACGGCCAAGTCCACAACGACCAACTGCCTGGGCAACTATTTCTCTCCAGTCAAGATTAGCTCACTAGGGAAAGAGTATTCTTTGTTTGTTTTTTTAAAAAAAAATTAAGAGTATTCTTTGTTGTTTTAGTTAGTATACATATAATATAAGTATGAAAATAGAAACTTAAAGTTTTCATGCGAGACTAAATTCAATCTATTGAAAATGAAAAGACGTCTTACGGATTTCATACTCTTTTACACTGTGATTAACTCTTGACCTAATGCAAAGAGCTGGTTATATAATTGAGTAATCATTGTGTGTTTGTGTTCTTGCTGGTTTAGCACCATCTTCATCTTATTGCAACTACGAGCTTAGTGTTCTGTAACTCTTCATCATCAACCTCATATGAGATGTATTGAGTAGCCGTTTTGTCTTAGTTTGTTAAACTTCCCTAACTGTTATAACGAGAAGTCATTGTGTTTTTAGATCTTTGCAATAACTCTTGTAATTTGAATGCCTAGGACTATGTATGATACGCTAAGAAAAAAACAAAAAAAGACATCCAAGGGAATCTTCAAAACGCCAGACGAGTGTTCCATGATCAAGAAAATTCTGACTTGGACTCCTCCAAAACAGAAAGAAGAAAAACGTTTTCCTTTAGTTAATTCGATTAAAGATGTGATTTGACAAAAACCCTAGTGTGAGATTCTTGACTTGCAAATGGTGGGGGTAAGTCACGTAACTTATGAAAACAAACAAATAAAAATCTTGTTTTCTTAATCGGTTTGTAAATCTATGGAGATTGGCTGCTCGTGTTGCTTTCATCTACAATGACTTATCTACCTAATATATTCCCAGTTAACTAAATTTGCATCGTTCTAATTAATAAAATCAGAGTAGTTAGGTGCCGGAAATAAATTAATAAATAGCACGTTATGTTATTTACCTATATTATATCCCTTTTAATAATGTTACCACCTACCTACTTTTCACAGTCAAATTTGTTTGATCAACCGCCAAAGATGATTAAGCAATTTACCGTTACTGCATGTCAGCAGATATAAATATGAAAACCTACATTATCGTAATGTTTGAATTAGTGACAAGAACTAGAAAATCAATATCAATTATAGTTTGACACTAGTAATTTTTAGTTAAAAGTTAAGAAACAATGTTTTATATTACGGTAAGATCCATATTAAGAAATCCTATTAATCATGCTCTTATCCCCTTTTACAAAACACCAAATTTTTTGTTTTAAAATGAAAATTTAGTATTATAGACAAATAGGAATATGAATACGAAAGTTATTAGTGTTACTATATATAGAACCGAATAACCAAAACAAAAGAGTCCATATTGAGTTTCCATCACATTACACATGATCAAAACCTATTGATCGTTATCATCCATCGAGAAAGCAAAATCTTACACACAACTTAAATTTTACTTATTTAAAAGCTTTTATTTAATTAAATCATTGCTGATTATCAAAATACGTATATGCCGATTGATCCACAGTGAAATCCATATTCCGGACAACGAAGCTAGACTCACCGTCTTCCACGTGGCCTACACTCTTCTGCTCCTGCGATGAGTTATCGGAGACAGAAGGTTCCGGCGAACGGCGGCGAGGCCTGATCCTAACCGGCTCGTACTTAGAACTACCAATCAAATGTGGAAAGTTAAGCTTAGCTTTCGATCCCTTAAGCTGAAACGCCGCTCGGTCGTAAGCCACCGCCGCGTCTTCCGGCGTCTCGTAAGTCCCTAGCCAAACCCTAGCTCCGTTCTTCTTCGGATCCCTTATCTCCGCCGCGAACTTCCCCCACGGCCTCCTCCTCACTCCCCTGTACTGCATTCCCTTTTGCCTCGGCGGAGCGTTGGAACCACTCGCCTCCGACACAACCACCGTCTCCGTCTTCTCTTCTCCAACGGAAACTTCAACCGGAGACGAGACGGGAGGAACGGTGGGTGTCCAGCCGGAGCTAGCGGCGTCGCGGAGAGTGTTGTAAATAGCCATGTCTTGTGAATCGTCGACGCTTAACGGCAAGTCGCTCCAGTTATCGTTTAAGATAACGTTGCTGAAGCTAGGGTTTCTGTAATAAACCGGTGGGGTAACGCCGTTATTGACGGAATCAGAGTCGTTGTAATGAAAACCTGACATTGTTGACGTAATTAGGGTTTAGAGAGTGAAATGAAAGCTGTCTTGTTGTTGTTTAAGAAACTAATGGAGTGTAAAAACACTGCGGAGAAGATTTGATTTATAAAGGTACGGAGCGAGAAGGTACATGGAATGTTCTTTTGAGATTAAACATGATCATGTGTCTTCAGCTTGAAGAGGATGATAGTGCGTCAGAAGTTTCCTTGGTTTTTATTTAAATATATATTCTTTAAAGAGCATAACGCGACAAAAGAATTAGTTATTATTTATGTTGTTAAGACTTTTGTCTTTTTGGTCTTTCTTTTTTCAATATTTTTGTGCTCTCTTTTTACATTATTTTCATTTTTGTAACGATCTTGTTTCGTTGTGTTCAGTCCATTTTCTTATTTACAATTAACAATGATATAGTTATTGTATGAGTGTATAATTGAAAAGGAATGAAAACCATTAGAAGTATCAAACTAAAACAATCAAACTTAGAGAATATTTGCAAAATTTAAAAGTATGTTAATCGCTCAACCCATATCTTGAATGTAAATCAAATAGTCGTTTACTTACAGTTACATAAATAATAGTTCTTTACACTTGATCATCTTATACAACTGGTATCGCAGTGTCAATATTCATAACTTTTTGAATATTCAACACTGTCAAAAGAAAAAGCTAATATGTAGACTAGAAATACTTGCAACGCGCAAGAAAACAGTAGAAGTCAAAAAAACAAATGGAAATAACTAGATTCCTTATAACAACGACAGGTCTAATAAAATATATTTATACGTTAATGCAAAAAAAAATCAGGTATGGAATGCATATAGGTGTCAATAAACAAAACATAAGAATTATTATTCATTATATTGAGGAGACATAAGCATAAGCTTCCAGTATTTAAACAATTAATCATTTCCCATCCAAAGAAAAGATAAACTAATCACAATTTTCACGTGCCGACGAATGTTATAAAATGTTTTTATCAAGTCTGACGTAGAAAGGGAAAGTCGTACGTCAAAGACACGTTTTGTTAATAGTGACTTTTGTTTTACTCACTCCATTGGTTCATTTCGTTGCAACATCATTTTATACAAACATAGGAAAAGCATTTAAATACTTATAGTTGAGTATTTTCTAGTTAAAAAAGACGTTGGTATGTTACGATCTAATGTTACGTAGGGAACGCGATAAATCATCTAAAAACGTGCTACAATAATGGGCCAAAGACCCATAAAATGATACCCCTTATGAAACGCCCGTTAAGATTGGTTCAATTAAAATCAAGGAGATCTAGTAGAATGGGACCAAAGTTCAACTCTACACTTTGGTCAGTTATAGTCATAGACAAGTTTGTAGTATATGAATGAGAGAAGACAACAGTCCACTCCACATGGCTGCTCAGGACAGGAAAGGGACAAACCATAAAACGAAATAATCTATTAAAATGTATGGAAATTTCACAGAAACACAAAAAAAAAACTGCAATTTGATTAATATATAAATCAAGAATGCAAAGACTGTTATGTTAGATAGTATTCCAAATTAAAAACAATTCGTGATAAGTAACTGATCAAATTTTTATATATTATTTAAGATTCATTTCCAATTCCCTATTTATGAGACTTTGTTTCTAATATAGACCCTCACCATTCACCTAACCAGAATACAAACCGGCATTACAACTCCAATGCATCAAGAGCAGGTGATATATTATTCTGTAATAGCCACTGAGAAATAACAGGTGAAATTTTCTTTCTTTTTTTATGAATTTGATCGGTGTTGTAAATGTATCAAATATGTTTGTTTATATCATTGGATTCCCTGAGAAACAGTTATGATCTGACAACGTGATCGTTTCTCTTCTTTGTCTGAAGCACGTGGGGTATATTCTTGGACCACCAAAACATGCATGGCAATGACATAACAATCTATTTGGTTTAAAAGAAAATGGATTCCGACAAACGCACCAGTACTATCACTAGCAGTAGTAGTTTTCTTCAGACTTGGAGCTTTCCAATGTTCTTACAAAAGTTTCTAAGTTACTATGAGAAATATATATAGAGAGAGAAGACTAAAAATGCTAATTAAGGGACCAAACACAAACTCTTCCGAGTAAAAACACAAAGCTTCAGAAAAACTCAAAGTCTAGAAATTTACCACCAGCTTTTGTGTCTCCTCCTCCTGTTGCTGCTGCTGATGCTGATACTGGTGGTGGTCCCATCATTCTCTTGCTATTACTACCAAACCCAACAGGATCTATCGGTCCATACTTTGGTGGCGGTTCGGTCTCCATCTGTCTCGGCACTTCAGGAGGAGTACTACACCTTATCAATGCCCAGTTCACTCCTTCAAAGAATGGATGCTGCTTTATCTCCGTTGCTCCTCTCTTTGTCCCTAACCTGTTCTTTGGATCTTTCACCAGTAATGCCTGAACCAAGTCCCTCCCTGCGTAGCTAGTGGCTGGTGTCTCAGGGAACTTCAACTGTTCTCCCACTACATTGAACAGAGTGGCTCTGTTTCCTGACCCTTTAAACGGTGTTTTACCGTATAGAAGCTCGTGCACAAAGATACCAAAAGTCCACCAGTCCACTGCGCTTCCGTGTCCTTCTCCTTTGATGATCTCTGGAGCTAAGTACTCGTGTGTTCCAACAAAGGACATGGACCTCGTGTTAGGCTCAGCTACTAGCTCAGGGAGAGAACCTGAATGTGACTTGAAGAAATCCGTCTGCGTTTTACGTGTCTTGCTCTTTTTGTTTTTGTTAGGGAAGATGCCACGTGGTAAGAAGCATGAGGGTTGGATGATGCAAGATGATGTAGGCTCTATGCAAGCGGGTTGAACGCAGAAGGCGCCACGTTTAGATGGATCAGAGTCGAAGGTTTTGATCAGTGTTGGAGAAACAGCACATCTCAGGGAGAGATCAAAGTCAGAAAGCATTATGTGACCATCATCTCGAACCAGAACGTTCTCAGGTTTCAAGTCTCTGTAAACAACACCGAGCATATGGAGATACTCAAGCGCTAGCAACACCTCTGCAGCGTAAAACCTACCAAAATGAAAACGTATAAAGAAAGTCAGATCATCACAGTGAATGAAACTTAGCTCTGCTAACCTTGGAACTAGGCCTGGGATTTTGAACCGAACCCAATAGAACCGATTTCTTTTTTAGTTTGGTTGGTTCAGTTAGAAGTTCGATTTGATTTGGTAGGTTTAATTCAGTTTTCGGTTCGGTTTAGCCATTGGTTTATTCGGTTTTCTTCGGAAAAAATAATTACCAAACCATACCAGAAATCCAAACCTAGCTAACTGAATTTAACCAAACTTATCTGAAATTTTAATAAAATCAAACAAAAATCTAACCGAATAAGGATTTTGAAAAACAAACTAACCACATACCAAACCGAACTTTATTTCGGTAAGATCTATGTCGAACCAAACTAACCAAACCCGCATGCCTAGTTGGAACCGAGAGAGAAGACATACCGAGCAGCATACTCCGAGAAATGCTTCCCTGGCTGGCGTTGTCTTAAAGTGTGCAGATCGCCACCAGGACAGTACTCCATAACCAAACAAGAGAATCTATCCGTCTCAAAATGAGTGTACAATGTCGGTAGAAACGGATGATCCAACAGCTGCAGAATCTCCCTCTCAGTCTGAGCTCTATTCAACTTCTTCCGGTTCTCAAGAGAAGCTTTATCCATCACTTTGACAGCAAAATGACAACGAGTTCCGCTTAACTCAGCTAGATACACACTCCCTATATCACCACAACCTAACCGTTTCAGCAACTTGAAGTGGCTCATCCCTAGAATACCATCTCGTGTCCTAATAGCCAAGATAGCATTCCACCTCGGATCATTCCCTTTGTGTGGCTTATTAAGACTTCCCGTGAAATTGCTCCAGCTGCTCTCTTCGCTTAAGCAGCTACTATCACTTGCTCTGCTTACACTCGTCTTGGCCATTTCAAAAGAATCAAACACCATGTTGAAACTCCTGTTGTCACAGTAGTTCTTGTCCATACTAAGCACAACATCGTTCCTCTGCTGCGTAGTACTTTTTGCAGAAGTGCTATTAGCCATACTCATAGCCCTGGCGAAGTTCATACTTTCCACACTACTGTTGTGTGGGCTCACATTGGTGCTGGGAGGTAGAGAAGCATCCCAAACACATTCCTTGTCTGAATCTGGAGGTAGCAGAGAGTTGTCTGTGTTCTGAGATGCACGAGCCATAGAGAATGGAGACAGAGATGTGGCATGTTCTTCAACTATGCTTTCTATCCCCTGGCTTGGCTTCTTAGGAGGCACACAGAGAGAGATATCCTCAAGGAAAGGTCCTTTAGAAGTAGACATGGTCTTCATCAAGCAAACCGAATCAGATTTGCTTTTATCACTGATAGTAGTAGGCACATACACAGTTGTTATAAGGTCCATGTCGTCAGGCTCTGGAGGATGACTAACCCCACGGAATGAGCTAGAACCAGCTTCCTCATCACCAGCCACGACCTCTTCAATCTCTAGCAAAGGATAGTTTGCTTCCATTGTTGGCCTTATCACAGGCTCAAACTCCTGAAAATCGTTCATATCACCACCAAATGGACCCATCATCATCATCTCTTCTCTATGCACATTCAGAACTTGGCTCAGCTCTCTCCCTAACGTCGTGGTGGGATTCAGTGGTCTTCCTCCCGTGTTGTTGTTGTGTCGAGGAGCTCGTTCCCTCAAATGCACAACGTTATCTCTACTTTCCAAGTCTAAGTACTGTCTTCTTGAGACAGGACCTTTACTAGGAAGTCTCTTAAGCTCAGCAACTCTTTCCATATCCAGCATTCATACGATTCTTTAACACTCCAAACACAATCTCTTTATACCTTAAGAAAAAAAAAGCCAAAAAACTGTCAACTAAATCAAATCAAAATTAGCACTTAGAGAGATATAAAACAAAATCTGGGACCATATTGTTAATCTTGTCGGCGAATATATAACTAACACGTGATTTGTGAATAACCATCAGGGCTAATTTTCATTAATAGTTTCAAGACAAAGAACAGAACACGAGTGTGTGTGTGTGTCTGTATCCTCCATTGTTCGATAACAAATATAGGGATTAAGAACAAGTGTTCCTTTTTAACTTTTCAAGAACAGAAAACGACAAAAGAAAGAGACTTTAGAAGAGGAAACCAACCGGAAACAAGAGACGAAAATCCCGAGATCAATGCTGCAGATGCCGGAAGAGCTTATCACCGGAAAATGGTTCCTCCGATGAGTAGATTTGAAGCAGAGAGACGATGAAAGAAGAAGAAGAAACCCTCGTCGTCCTCCTCCTCCACCTCAGGCTCGAGAATTGAGAGTGGTAAAGCTCTCTAAAGTCTCTTGCTTTATGTGTTGGTGCTGCGACTGACGGTAACGGAGAGAAGTTTTTGTATTTATTTTTTTATAAGAAAGAAAGAAAAAAATTTAAAGGAGAGTGGGACCCATTTACTGTAGGGTCCAGTCATTAAAGTGGGACCTACATGTGTTCCTTCTTCAACCTACACTTTGGTATGAGACGTTTCTTTTGTTACTACGGTTTGATCAGAGTTTTTCTTTTCTTTTGTCTGCATGAAATTCCATTTTTTTCTTAAGTTAAAACCAAAATCTTGATATGAATCATAGTTTTTTTTCCAACTACAATCACTTGGTTTAGTTTTACCAATCTTTTTATAAAAAACATCTTATACATTGTGGAATCTTGATAACTACTACGTACAATACATGCTTGTAATCTGTTCATATAAAAGCAAACTTTATTTTGTAAGTGAATGGACTTATTCCTTTTGTTGTGTAATAAAATTATAAGAAAAAATGAATATTGAGGGTAGTATTTATGAATAATTTTAAAACAAACTTTATTTTGTGAGAGAATGGAACTATTCCTTTTGTTGTGTAATAAAATTATAAGAAAAATGAATATTGAGGGTAGTATTTATGAATAATTTTAAAACAAACTTTATTTTGTGAGAGAATGGAACTATTCCTTTTGTTGTGTAATAAAATTATAAGAAAAATGAATATTGAGGGGAGTATATAGTATTTATAAATAATTTTAAAACAAACTTTATTTTGTGAGAGAATGGAACTATTCCTTTTGTTGTGTAACAAAATTATAAGAAAAATGAATATTGAGGGGAGTATATAGTATTTATGAATAATTTTAAAACAAACTTTATTTTGTGAGAGAATAGAACTATTCTTTTTGTTGTGTAATTAGAATATAAGAAAAAAATGAATAGTGAAAGAAAGAGACAAGGAATCAAAAACCTTGTGGATTTGTGTAAACACTTTATTGACCCACCATGGCATATGTTGATTAGCTTTTCTTCTTATTTTTCTCTCCATTTCCCATCACTTTTCTTTTTCTTTTGTTTCCTCTACGCAAAATATTTGTCTTTATTAGAAGCATTATTTGTTCGTCGTAGCATTTTGAATGGTGACCACTTAGAGAGCAAGTGAAAATAAGGAAAGTTAAAAAGAAGTGGAGTAAGTAAGTGCAATGGAATGTCATCGAGTAACTATAGTTATTAATTTCTAATATTAACAGTGGTAGATAATCATGATTAGTAGCATGTAAAGAAGTATTTGACAATGAGAAAAAAGGTTTCTTGATAATAGTAATAAAAAAGGTAATATAATTAATCATGTCTCTTCAACTCCACTGGTTTACGTTGAAACTACTCTCTTTTGTGCAGGTGGTGGCCATATCAATATACTGTATTTATAAATGGAACAGTTGGTTCAATGGGCATTATATTTGAAAGCAATGATTAGTGGACATTGTTTAGTGAGCTAAACAATAAGAATATTAGTGTCTTAATTTCAGCAATAAGAATAGTATATAGTTGGATTATAAAAAACATTGTTGGTCCTCGACGCTCTAATCATGGTGGGCTTAGTGATATGATGCTTTATTTGTCTGCAAAGTAAATAAAAGCTGCGACGATAATTCTATTAGGATTTTTTTAATTCAAAAAAAAAAGATTAACACTGCTAGTAATGTAAGAACAAAAAAATATTATAAGCAAACAGAGACAGTTGTCGGCTAAGAAAGTGTTAAAAGACGAAAATGACCATTAAAGTGAGACGTTGAAAGGCTATTAAGACAAAGGGTAAAATCGATAAATACGAATCAGATGGATTGCGCGTGAAATGAAGAGATCTCTGTCTGGGTCAGTTTTATCTTTATCTCATTAACCAAACGATCCAAAACACATGCAGTGTCTCGTCCTTTTTATGTAATAATAGTATCAATTTTTGTAAAAAAAAATTCTGCGATCATGTCTCTGGCATTGTTCATTGAGCAAGAAACTCCCGTGAGTTTATTATATCGTTTAGCTTGTAATTATACGCGTAATTTTGCTATAAGATTGTCATAAATAAATCACTATATTATTATTGGTGGGTTTTTAAAAAGAGATAGCTTGTTATCTTGAAATTTCGTTTCAATACCAATTAGTAATAGAACAATATTTTCTTTTATGCATTTCATATTAAGTTTCAGTGTTTCGCAATCATCTCTAGGAAGTATATCTTCCTATATTCTCCCTCGTTTTTTATACAAGGTTACATTTCAAAACTAGCTATGTGAATATTTAAGTCCAAGGTTTCTTCAGACTCATCAATATTGTAAAGTTTTTTGACCTAAATACTATGTAAATAGTTGCCCAATGGTTCTATGAAACACACGCAGTTAGCTAACTTTGAATAAAATATGTCATACTTGTATGATCATTATATTCTTTTTTTCTTTTTTGGAATCTCCATAGCCTCACTATTCTATATTCAAATCGTAAACCATTTACTAAATACCAAGCTCTTAGGTAAACATATTTTGTATTTAGTTATGTGGAATAAATGGGTGTGAATGTGTGGTACTAACTATGGTATCTTTATAGGTGGGGACTTGAATCTGAGCCCTTCTCTTTACTGAAAAGCACTTAGAAGAAGATAAAGAAGGGTTTGAAACTTTGAACACCAGAAATAATAGACTTATCGAAACAATACAAAGGGAAAAAGCAAACACGTTTCTTAATTTTTGAACTCTCTTCTGTTTCCATTATCATCACAATTTTGCTTTATTCTTTTCCCCCTCACTTACATCATTAAAATTTCATATTCAAATTATATATCCATTTACTTAAATAAGCCAGAATAACCTAATATGTGAGTCATTGGTCTAATGTGAATAAGATCAAAACTGTAAATTCGACCGATGTCTATCCATGTTTTGTAACTGTAAACTTTCTTTTTTTCAGAACCAGCCATTAAACGTAAAAGTCCAATGATTTTAACTTGTTCGATACAAAACAACTTTCTTAACAAAGAAAAATTTAGTACTATTTGATATGGGTTATATATTTCCAGCAACGTATCTAATATGGCTTAGGATTTTTATTTAATCAAAATCCGGCCCAATATTAGTTATTTTTAGGCCCGTATATTGTTGGTCCTTCTTCAGATACAAGCCGATCCATCATTCTTTTTCTTAATATCTTATTCTTTTTTTGTCAACTTTAATATCTTATTCACTAATTATCGTAATATTAATAAAAATATTGGATATTATAGTCGGCCATTTATAAATAATTAAATCACTAGATCAAATCGCTTAGACAAATTAAAAGGAGAATTATACTTTTACATCAATTTTTACCACTATTCTTGTCGTTTACATTTATTAGAGAAATATTTTCACAAATACCTTTTTACTGAAGGGTAAAAAACTCTATTATCCTTACTTTATATATTTAAGTAATTATTTAAATAAAAATAAAAGATAAAAAATAAAAATATATTTTTTAATTATACATTTTATTTTTTTGAATGAATTTTTTTATACATTTTCAAATTCAAACTCTTTTATAATTTTCAGTTTTTAGATTTAAAAACAAATATTTTAAAATGGTAAAAATCTTTTCAAAATTGTTTATAAAATTTTTATTTAAAATTGAAGTATTTATTTATTAAAATATAAAACTATACCCCTCAAAATAAATCTCAAGTCTATAGTTAACTTTAGGGATATAAACATGAAAATTGATATTGGAAATATGGTAGTTTAAATAATTTCTCCAAATTAAATTGGTCAAAATGACAAAATCAATTTTGAAAATCTTTTTTTTGTCAACCAAAGAAAAAAAAAAACTGAACAAGATCATCACAACAATAGTATGTTTACATGAGCATATGTATATTAGTGTAGATGTCCAGTAATCCAATTTGCATAACCATAACCATAACTTGATAACATAAAAGATGTGGGATTATACGGTCCCGTTTGATCCAATATGGTGAACTTTCATACGTCCAGTAGCTGGTTTATCACTTTCTAACTTTGTGGCCGGTGACTATACCTAGTATACAAGTGTCGCTTACTACGTTACTGGTATTTTTAGAAAAAAGATGCATCAATACTTACAAGAGTGTTACAATCTAATGTCGCAATTTAGGATACGTTCAATGGTTGAAAAAAATGGACGGCGAGGCGTTGATGGGTCCTGATACCAGCTACGAACTAACTAAAAGTGATTTGTCATCATAATCCATCACATCGATTTTCTTTTTTGGGCACGGTCAACATAGAGCACTCGCTATATAGTAAAACAATAGTTTGAGTTATATAATCCACGACTTTCATATTTCAAAATTTTCAACATAAAGCACTAAAACTCACGTAAAATCACATCATTCTATTGGGCCGGAAAAATATCCAATTCGACTTGAACAATAGTTGAGTAATAATAGTTCACAACTTTCAAGTTTCAAATCTTCAGTCATTATCGATGTAACCCTAAATCTATTCAATAGTGACGTTTTAGCCTATTTTGGCTAAAGATATAAACATTAAATTGACCTAAAAATGTAATAAACGAGAGAAATTTTTTTTAAGCGCATGTGATTTTCTCGCTTTTTTTTTCCTTCAGCCTTGATCCACTCTTTCTAATTTGGAGATTTGGATAAAATCAAAAAGCAATTATGAGATATGATCTAACAAAATAATATGACTCTTTTCATACATATACTTGGTCAAATTTCACAATCATCTCTAAAAGTAAGCTCTAGCTAAGAATAACCATTTCAAATTAAATAAAACAAATATAGAAAATTAAGGATGGATATTATTTCAGTGTCCAATCTATTTTTTTCTAATATATTCTACCATCCGTATGTTGTCTACGTTTATAAAAAAAACTTTTATACTTGGAAAAAGATTACAAATAAAACATTCAATCTATTTCAAAAGGATCTATGTTTTAAAAAGAAAAATGTTGTTTCTAAGAATATATTTTACATTTTTCAATACTAAAATAATGATAATTAATTTTTTTTCCTCAAAATATTTATAGAACAGAGTTTACGTAATACACACATACATTCCAACATTCCTAATTTACAACACTAAGATGATGAAAAACAGAACAACACCAACATTCCAAAACCCAGTTCATACTGATAATTAATTTAAAAAGCATTATTAGTATTTACAATTTTCATTGTAAAAAAGTAGTTAATCACAAAAAACTATATATTTATAATCAAAATTTAAGATGTCTTCCTAACATGTGTAAACATTTTAAAACATACATTATTTTAGAAAAGAGAGTACAATCTAAGGAGGAATATGATCACTCTTAATGACAGTTTTGTAAATTTCGTGAGTTGATTACAAATAGGATTTCAAAAACGACGTATTGCATGACACATTCTGACATTTCTCAATCAGTAACTCAGCTATTAGATGAAAATCATTGTGCTAATATGAAAAAATGGTTTAAACAACTAAACAGGGATCACTTGCTTTTCCTCTTACCGCCTCCTTTCCTCCCTTTCTTTCCTTTATTCTTCCCTTTCTTCTTGATATCTCTTCCTCCTCCTCCTCCTCCTCCTCCTCCTAGCTCTCCTCCCATGCCTTTGGACTTGCTCTTGTTCTTACCGTAATTATAATCACCGTCATTACTTCTTGAAGAAGAACCAGAACGTAGTAAATCCTTAACATCAAGAACACCATCCCTGAAGTTCCCAAAAGTTGATTTCAAGACTCTCTCCTCTGGCTTACGTTTCTTCTCTGCAGGTTTCTTCGCACTTGTACCACTCCCAAACTGTCCTCCAAATTTGCCAAGAATCATATTCTGCAGAAAACACACATAATATAAACAAGTGAGAGTGAGACATTAGTTTACCTAATAAGAGTCACATAAGGTGAAGATTGTTTTGTGTAGTAAGCTACAAAAAAGCTTAACATGTTCCAACATCTTCTCTTCTCTTTCTTTCTGTTTCTTCATCTGAACTCTCGCTACACTGAGTGGTAGCCTCTGTTTCTTTTGAGGCTGCAATAAAACAACAAAAAGGATTAGTTTACCCATCTCGTAAAAGCTGTAACTTTGAGAAGAACAAATCATCATATGATCGAAACAGGATAAAAAAAAACAAACCTTTCCACCAAGTTCAGTGACTTTCTGATTCTCCAAAGCTTTCTTATCCTTCCATGTCATATGTGTGTTAGCTTTTAAAAACATCAGTTAAAAGAGAACACAAGACTTGTCAATGTCTTATTCAAGCAGCAGCCTACACACACACAAGGAGAGAGTGTTTACCAAACCGCTGAACATCTTTGATAATCTTGCTAAAGCTCATGTCCGGATCAACGGCATGATCCACGCCTTGTTTGTTCTTCACCATTGGCTTGCGATTAAACATGTTTTGGTTCTGAAACAGACAGAGACAAGAAACTTGAGCTTTTGTTCCTATCTACTAGGCGGCAGCGCGATTCCAAATTTCAAATCTAAATGCGAAATCAACACAGACAGATCTGAGTTCCTATTAGATTAGAAAATCAGACACGAACCTGAAGATTGGTCGGAGAAGCTTGCTTACTTGCTTGGAATGATGAGACCCGGCGCAGACTAATGGAAAGGATTTTTAGGGTTTATCTTCTTCTTCTTTTTGTCGACTTTCATATTATTAAAGTACCCAAATGGGTAAGTTTACAAGCTCGGTACAACGGCCCAGTCCTCGACCCATGGAAGCCCAAATCTAATTAATCTTCTCCACCGCTTCCGTAATAGCTTCAGTTTGACACGCGTTAGTTAATCTGAAGAAGCAAGACACACGTCGATCAACACATCTACATGCCTTTGATCTGGTTCACGCGCCGCCGAAGGGAATGAGAGATTGTTGATCGTCGCTTGAAGGTTGCTAACTGACATGCTTCCCCGGAAAATAATCGGAGGATTTGAGCCTCATTAACTCCCAATCCAAGATGCTTTCTTCAAGGCAACTGGCTATATCTATCGAAGAAAGACTCGGGAAATAATAAAGGTCGCAGGATAGGATCAGGAGGAAACCACATAACTTCAATCTCTATCAAAGATAGCTTAAACAGCTTCGATTGAGATCGAACTAGAAACACTACAAAATATCTGATCTGACGATCAGAAGAAACAAAACAGAAGGTTTCATCTCATCTCGGTGTGAGAGAAACCTCAATTCCATTTAGATTTTTTAGGGTTTATCAAATCCTATTTTCTGGGTTTTTTTAAAAAAAAAAAAATTACTGCGTAAGGTAATTACGATTGCCTCCTTTCCGGTTTGAGGTGGGCACAGTCTAAAAGTACTATTGGGCTTGAGCCTTATTGGGCTTTGACCTTTTCAGCTCTGATAACTTGCTTAGGTTGTATTTTTTTTCCGTTTCTCAGATGTTGTACACCACCAAAACCTAGTTATTAAGCTATCAATTTGAGAGCAACCTTCTACAGGTAATTAACTGAAGCAATAATCATAAGAAGATATACCGGCGTTGTATGCTTTTCTTTGTATGCAAAAGACTATCTATATTATTAAAATTGAAGTACCTTTTGATATTGTTTAAAAAAGTGGATAATGATGATTGTTTGATGGATAACAATATTAAAAATGTTTTTTTTATTTACAAACTTAGTTTTTATATTTACAATAAATTAAATATTTCATTTTTATATTTTTATTTATTTACAGATTCTGCTACTGCATTTAAAATAAATTTAAATTAAATAATTACAATTCCAAAGTTAATCTAATCAAATTAATATTTATATATTGACAATTAAAGTTTTTAATATGTTGTTTTATTTCAAAATAAATTAACAAAAAACAACAAGTTAATATATGAATAATACAATTACATCAAATTGCATCAAATTATACATTTTTAATATAATATTATGTACAAATAAAAAAAAATTATCAACATATATATTTTAATATAATATTCTACTCTATATGTAAATTACAAAACATAAAAAATATACAAAGATTTTTTTATAAAAGTAACGATTTATAAGTTTACGTTGAACACAAGTCAAATCAAACATCTGTGCTGGAGCGCGGGTCAAGTTCTAGTCTATATTATTAAAACTAAAGTATCTTTTGGTACAATTTTGGAAACATGGATAACACTATGACTGAGAATTATTTGGACACATAGATAGCAGTACAAAAAAAATATTTTTTTTATTTATAAATTGAATCTTTGCATTTACATAAATTAAGTACTTCATTTTTGTATATATTTTTTATTTACAGATTTTGGTACTGCATTTAAAATATATATTATTAAAACTAAAGTACATTTTGGTACAGTTTTAAAACATGGATGACACTATGATTGAGAATTGTTTGGACAAAGGGATAACATTATAAAAAAAATTAGTTCTCTTTATTTATAAATTTAGCCTTTGCATTTACAATAAATTAATTATTTCATTTTTGTATATCTTTTTTTATTTAAGATATTGACATTGTATTTAAAATATATTTAAATTAAATATATTATACTCTATATGTAAATTTCAAAACATAATAACTATACATGAGATTTTTTATAAAACTAGCGGTTTATGAGTTTATGTTCAACATAAGTTAAAACAAACACCCGCGCAGTGGCGCAGATCAAATTCTAGTTGTCTATCAAAGACACATACTAGAAGGTGCAACCCACGGATAGACTCTCTCCTGAATATTTAAATGGATCGTCAACATTTATCTATATTCGTGTGACCACATGTGAAGCTAATAATTTCGTACTAGAAAGGAATCGATCTATGACCTGGATTAACAACGCAATTCCTATTTTAGTGGAAACAACACTACGATGTGATTAAATTATTTAAACTACTATCTCCAAAACTTTCATTAAAGAGTTGATCATCAGCCAATTATCTGGACCTTTTTATGTTCTTAAACTAGGGAGTATTTAATTTTTTAAATCTTATTTAGATAAATTTTAAAATCTTATTTAGAATCGCGTGAATTTTGACAGGGATAAGGTTGTATTAGTGAAAATTTATCAGAATTTTTAATTTAGTTGAGAGCATTTTCATGGAAATCAAGCTAAAGATTTTTAAAAATCAATTACTTAATGAAAATGAAAGTTTAGACGGGGTCACGTGACCCCGGTCGTCGTAAGCGCGGTCATGATACATTTCATGGGTCGGAAGTTGGGGGAGTTACCATGTGATCTTCGTACAAGACTTCTATTTTCTTAACACCCAATTCAAATTTATATTTGTTTGTACATAAGACCGAGAAAAGAGAGAAAATATATATTAATTCAAGTGTGTGTTTCACGCCTTGTGAGAACAGATATTTGAAAGACCAAACTTGAAAAGAGTAGAAAGACTTGTTCTTCTTTCTCGTTTTTTTTTTTGCAACCAACTATATATAGTCTTGAACCATTTAAATAAACAAGTCTATATATATATATATATATATATATATATATATATATCTGTTTGTAACTCGGCTACAGTCTTGTTCACATACGAGTAATTAATTAGGTGGATAGCTTGTTAGTTCTAAACTGTGTGACATATAAATATCAAACCGGTGGAAGAGCAACAATCTCTATATAAAAAGTACATTAGAGGGAAGGAAATCATTTATGGCTAGTTACTCAATTTAGTTTATGACCAGTAATTGTATATGTTTTCACTAACAGCATGTAATGTGAACGTAGAATATTGGATCAGATGAAGATAATGTCGTTGCGTACTTCTTAATGATTTTAATTTCTACTTTTAAAGTCTTTTTTCCTGTAGGACCATCTTCGCCTTTACTCGTGGAACTCCACAACTACTAAATATTGACCATAATAACAGAAATTTAAATAATTCAATGAGTGTTAATTTATTTTAATTGAATTGGATATTAGTAATTATTTTTATTAACAAGTTATTTTAGATTAAACTGGAGTATCTTGAGTTCATCCCAAAACTGAAATGCAACCCACATATACATTTTTTTTCTGGATGAGTAAATAGCTTCGAAAATTTGAGTTCATATTTGTATATGTGTACATGAGTAATGTAACTTAATCTTTAGGCAACAAGTAGTTCGAAACTAAAAACGTATTTACACTGTCCTAAACTATAAATAAGTATTTGAACATAGTGTACATACTTTATTTTCTGTTTTTCATGAAAATAGCTTTAAATAAGCATTGTCAACATTTTGACATATAAGTTCCCACAGTAACAATATATGATCCGCTTTGCAAAGAAATCACTTAACAAATCATAATTTATCTAATTTTAGTTTTGGTTTTAGATATATTTGCTGGGTCCTCTTATTTAAATTGGTAATAATTTATATGCAAAAAGCTTTCAAAAAAAAACTTATACGCAAAAGGTAAAGAATTATTTCTGGTTGGTCTCATCTAATCTATTAAAATTGAAGTACAAATAAAAAATAACCTTTACTTTTACCTAATATTTACAAAAAATGCCACTGATACTATTCTTGCATCCAAACATTGATTATTAACAAGAAAAAAAATTTTGGGCTAAGCCCATTAACAACATTTGTCATTGAAATTTGAGATTTCATAAAAAAATGTATATGTGTTTATACATATATATAAAATTAAATTAGTTTTATTTTTTATTCATATTCATATAAGCTAACCAACTATATTTGAACTATAAAAAAAGCTAATAATATCAATAATTTTTGATATAATCTGAACTTATTCATTTACAATAACAAAATCATGTAATTTTCCATAACAATTTAGTGACTAAAACTCATACTAATATTTATTATAAATGGTTATATATACAAAAAATACAATGTATTATTCATTTGTACGATATGTATCTAATAAGAATAATTTATGTAATTTATAAATTTAAATTTTTTAAACCATATAATACATATACACAGTTATATCTAGGACGAATCGAATTTTCGAGGTATTTTAGGATATACGAATTCGGATATGCATTCGTCGGATTCGTAAAATTGTTATCCGGATCTGGATATTCGGGGTTAGGATATTCGGACTAAAATCGAAATACACGCGGATATCTGGACTTTTTTTTAATTAAAAACTAACTATTAACCATCTATTAGTCTATTTAAAATTATTATTTAAAAAAACTTTAAAAGCATTCAAATTTTAAATTAAAATTTTTGTTATTTTATATAAAAGTATATATAATATACATAGATAACTATAATTAAATTTTAAATATTTAATATCCACATCCGGATATCCAGACCTAAATTTTACTATCCGAATTCGTATTTGGATCAATCGAATTCATAAAATCACTATCAGGATCCCTGAATATCCGTTTTTTGAAGCGGATGAGATCCCAGATCGGATAACGGATATCGAATATTAAGTTTCATTCATATATACAGTTATATCAAACAAATTGCTTAAAATATTTGACATTCATAAAAATAACACCCGCGCTGGCGCGCGGGTCAAAGGCTAGTTATCAATTATAATCAAAACAAAACAGATCCTCATAACCAACATAATAAGTTCAGTTTTATTAAATCGGTTCAGTTTATACATAAGGCCATCTTTAACCCGGGTCTCTTAAGATGGGGTTCTTAATTTTTTTGACCTCTTTTTAATTTTTTTTTTTTTTTACATTTTTCTAGATAAGAGACGTCTCTTATTTAAAAGACGGTTCTTAAGTTTTCTTAGTTAAAATTAAGAAACTGTCTCTTAAGAAAATAAGAACTCCTTGTTAAGAGACATGCATTAATCATACTCTAAGTACATAATATACAGTGCTCCCAAGACTCACATCAATATTGTATTCCATTAAAAAAAAATCAATGTGCAAGATATCTTTTTTTTAATAAATTTATAAAATACTCTCTCTGTTACAAAAAGATGTATATTTTAAAAAAAATTGTTTTAAAATAGTATATTTTTTGTCAATTAATAATGAAAAATTGTGATTTTTAAAAATATTAATTACATTTCTTGAAATCTTATTGTTTTAGAAATATAGGAAATATAAAGTTACAAAAATCTATACATTATTAATTAAATTTTAGTGTGTTTTATTAAAAAATATGAAAAATTTAAAATATGCATTATTTTGAAACAAAGTAAAAGTACAAAAGAATTATAAATTAATTGATTGGGAAAGTGCACGGGAGTTAAAATGAAGGTGAGAGTTGGGTGAGAGCGATTACGACATCTTTTGATTTCAATGAATTGACTAAGTCGTTTGTGTGGTTGTTGGGCAGCCGCAATTTTGCATAATGTTGAGAGGTAGGAGGCATAAAGGCATACACACTCCTCTTTCTCTTTTTTTTTACATTTTTTTTCGTTTACGTGTATATAATACTGTTCAACGTATGTTTTGGAAAATATACTTCTATAGTACTATTATTTTCATGCCAGTGAGACGAAAAATATAGTTTTATAATAATATATCACTATTGTAGACTTTTGTTTTGTTGGTCCTTGTTAAAAAATCGGCTGAAAGCTTCAAGGTGTCATAAAAAGTTGGACCGAAAGCTTCATGATGTCATATTGAGAAAGATTGGTTCTATCACATGATCCACGCACAATGAAATTAGAGGTTGTTTTGTTGTAATCCGATTATTTTATTTTGTCATCCTTGACTAACACAGAAATTAAATGAATTTGTTCTACTAACAAATTCAATCTGTTTTTTCAAGATAGTGCATTTGCAGAGTCCACTCTTTTTGTAATATTTTAGTTAATTAGAGTTAAAGGTTCTTTACTAAAAAAAGTTACGCTCCATTTTTATAAATTATAGTATGTACTATTTATTTAATTGCACAGAGCCCAATAAAAAATTGAGATTAGCCAGATAAATTTTTAAAAAGGTGTATTTGACTAGAAATTTGAATTGATTTGTATTAAAATGACAAATTTATTATTATTTAAACTTACATTTTAAAAACTACTATAAAATTTAGTCTTATTGAACTTGTCATTTCATAAAACATTCTAAAATTTAAAATGGTCTAACAAAAATCTTAACTGTTAAAACAATTCATCTACAATCATCTTAAAACTCATTACAAATCAAATCACTCAATTTTATATTCAATACACCACCCTAACGGTTGTAACCAGTTTATTTATAGGAACAATGAGTGTAGCACCTAATTTCTTCTATATCAATATATATGTGAATAATGTATTTTTTTTATTTCTTATAAATCCTGCCCAGGGAACAATTTAAGAAAATTGTAGAGGTAAAAAAGCAAGAGCGCGAACAAATAAAAGTCACAACTTAGACCAAAAAATAAATAACATTTAGACAAAAAAAAATACTCCCTCCGTTTTTTTTAATTGACGTTTTAGAGAAAATTTTTTGTTTCAAATTATTTGACTTTTTCAATTTTCTATGTAAAATTTATTAGTAATTAATATTAGATGACCAATGATATAATAGTTCCTATTTTATTATTGGTTGTATTGTGGTTAAGTAAACAATTAATGATGCTTTTGTTTAGAAAATGATAAAAAATTTAGTGTTTCTTAATCTACGTGTATAATCCTAGAACGTCAAAAAAAAAAACGAATACGAATGGAGTAAAAGTCACAACTAACAAAACGAATTTGTGTGCAGGACGTAATTAAAAGTGGTCCGAAGAGTCTGAAAAAAAAAACTGAAAGTTTCCACAATAATGAAGTAAATGGGAATCACTGTCCATATTTTATTGACTTGTTTAATATAACTTCAATTATTATTATTTTTTAAATGAATAGTCTACTTTACCCAAAAACTTCAATGATGAGTGGCGGTTTGCATTCCAGTATTTTCATTCTTTTTTTCATTTTGACAGAGGAATGATGTGGCTAGAGCTCTAACAAAGTAGGAGTTACAAAAGTAGAGAGAGTAACAAGTGATGGATCACTTTCTACAATAATATATCCACATAATCTATCTTCAATATTTTAGGGCTGTAAAAAACGAGCATTTTAGGTATGGGTCGGTCATGCGATCTATCCAGTTTTGTACATATATATTTGAGACTATGACGTGTCTATTTATGTACGTATACGGCTTGGATCATGCATACCATATATTCTCCAACTATGTAACCATAAAAATAGTGACGTTGACCACACGTTCTCATGCATGCACTTGTCAGTTTAATCATTTTTGTTTTGGTCATGACCAGAGGAATTCTGATTGCATGGTGTGTAATTTGTAGCGACATAAAATTGGAAGCAAAATTAAAATCGATTGCTGATTTCTACCCTCAAAGGATAATGACTTTATATCACTCAGTAACTCGTTGAATTACTGTATTAAAAAGAACTTTATTGTTAAGGTTAATGTAACATTTCTGTGTATATACAGTACATATATACGCATGTGTGTAATATAATCCAATCAGCTCATTTGATTAAATGAATCTAAATTCATATTCAATAAAATCAATTTAATTAATTGAAACAATTTTGTAAACAGTTCATTTTGACTCATACCATGATTAATAATTAATTTTTGAAACAATTAGCCATATATTCACAATTTTTGTGTATATACAGTTACATATCTAGTGTTTTTACTATATGATAAGATTAGTTATTTTTGTGAATTCAAAGTCTCTTTGCAATTTTGGATTATAGGGTAAGGCTGATTATGTTAATTTAAGGTCTCTTTACAGTTTGGATATATGGCTAATTATTGTTAAACTATATTTGATTTTGGATACTAAAACAGAAGAGAGCAACAATGTTAAGCAGATTACCTATTAAATGTTAAAACAGTATTATATAAGATTTTATAAAATTAGTCATTATACAATCACAAAATCCATGAAATTAGGGACGAGGAAAAATGATACAATCTTTTTTTTGCTGTGACTTGTGGTAAGATCAAGATGTATATTCAGCACTAAATTGTAATATAAAAGCAGTATTATTCAGGTGTTTACTGAAGCAATTATTCGATAATGTTCTAATATATATATATATATGTAAGTTATACTAGCTAGTAGGTAATGTTTGATTTTGCATTACCAAAACCATGTGGTAATAATGTATATCAAAAAGATAACGCGTAAGGTGTTTTAATAGTAACGAGGGGGATAATAACTATAAGGTAATGGACGGTGCATGATGCGTGATCTTATTTGGCTTTTGGATTTTGATCTTACAAGCAACTGATTCCTTCTTAGATTTTGTAAAGTACATTTTCAGTCAACGTCTTCAACCGGTCGGTGCTTGCGTGGCACACCACAAATAATTTTTTAAATTTGGCCGGAATTTGGACGGAGACAGGGATATAATTGTCTTTTCTCTTCTCTTTGGTCAAGTTAAAGACAATTTTCGACTTTAGGAGTTCATAGATTTTGGAAACACATGCGTCGACTAAAAGTGTATGATTTATGACCACCATTTAATAAAATAATTATAAACAAACTTAAAAAATATATATATATATATAAATAAACTTTAAAAGAAAAGATCATATATATACGATTTGAGATTATTCGTACTTCATTACATTTTTAGTTCTTTTAGTGCTGTCTTTCTACGTACGTTCTAGTTCTACCACTGCGTTAGAGATGCGTTACATGATATTAACCTGTTAATAACCGGAACCAAACCGGAATGATTTCTTGGTTTTCTCTCTCGGTTTAATGTTTTTTTTCTGCACAAAGTTAAAATAGTTACGAAGTTCTAACGAGTCTTCATCTATGGAGGACTCTTCGAGCCGTTTCTCTGAAAGGACACGTGGAGCTCACAAACCCGTCTACCAAATGCAGATACGTCTTCAGCTCGTGACACGTGGCAACATTGATGCCGTTCAGGTATGGAGAGTCACGGCTGCTCAGTCTCAGCTCTTTCCCGACCTCCGCGTAAACCCACGGCGTCTCCTCCACTCGTTTCTGTATCCAGCTCGGCATTGACGCCGTCATCTTTACGTTATCTTGCTCTCTGTTATCTAATACGACACCTGGAACTTTGGTGATGACGTCGTCGGAGTTAACGATCCTCAAAACCTTCGTGCCTTGCCTCTCAAGTAGCCTCCTGAAGCATCTGTTTCCGACACGTGGACCTCCGAAGGACATAACGGTAACCATCGGCGCACGTTTAAACGTCGTTTTGATATCGTACGCGGCTAACGTCGCGATCGCAGCTCCGAGGCTGTGTCCCGTTATCGTTAAACTCAACGGCTCGTCGCCGTAAGATTGGAGCAGCCTCGAGATCTCTTCTCTCACCATGTCTCTCAAACTGTAGGCCCCTGATGTGTATAAGCTTAAGAATCCACTCTCAACCATGGGCCCAGAGTTAGACCCGTTTAGATTAGGTCCACTCGGCCCATCAGGGAGATGAGTCAGCGTGGCGCGGAGATTCTCTAACCATTCGAGACACGTGGCGGTTCCGCGGAAGGAGATGACAACGTCTCTACGTCCGAGCCGTGAGATCTCGTCTTTGTCCTGACATACCGCCACGTAACCTATCCAGCTGGACTGCGTAGCCATCCAGCTAGGCGCTTTCTCAATCCAACGTGGTAAGTTAATACCTGACGTGGCACGGAGATTCTTCGTGACTCGATAACCGGAGTTAGGTAAACCGGATTGGTCTAACAACGTGTTCCTCGGAAACCGGCACGTCGCGTAGGTTGGAGAAGAAGGATCGAAATCGAAGGACTGGTAAGCCGATTCCACGAACTGACCGTACCGGAGAATCTCCCCTCGGAGATTTTCATCTAATGGGTCTAAAAGACCTTCCCAATTCTGAAGACCCTGGTACTCCTTCCATCTCTGGTTTATCTTAACCGGGTTGTTCGAACCAGAAGACGACAGTTCACCGGAATTATGAAACTGGTTTAGAAGCAAACCTTCCCACATTTCTGGTTTGGGTATAACCGGAGACCGGGAAGTAGATATTGTAGGAGAAGGAAGAGTAAGTACGCAACGACACTTACGATTCCACGACATGGTAACATTTACGTGAGGAACAACGTCGTGGTTTGGTAGTGAAGGTACTGCACTGTACGGCCGTGAAGGAGAAAGAGAGAAACTCATTATTGAGAAAAGTGTGTGTGCTTTTTAAAAAAATAATATGAATACTTGACTAACAAGAGCTCTAAAAGAGTGAGTCTCTCTGGGTTTTTGAAGACAAATAAGAAGATGATGGAAGAGAGAGAGAGATGAGCTAGCTCCTTTTATAGTGGAGATTAAAGAAGTGAGAGAACTTGGGATTTATAGTGGAGCTAGAGAGATCATTGAAAAGGAAAGGACCTGGACTCTGAAAGTTTTGGACTCTGCTTATATAAAGTATATTAATTTCTAGTTACATAATGTATATGTAATGGATACATACACATTGGTCTATATGAAGTAGTGTTGTGTATGTAAAAGCAATTAATACACCCAAATAAAAAGGAAGCGATAACAGGGTTATGCATATTTAATGAAGAATGAGAACAATCTTTCACATTTATGTGGTACACGTAATTTCTGTTTTTCACTTAATTAACAAAATGCATACCCAAAAAAAGAATGTGAAACCAAAGAGTTCCAGTTAAAATGATCAACAGGACTGTTGTACGTTATTACTTTTTTTAATAATACTTATTGTAACCCAGATATTCAATTTTAAATGTAGTATACGATAATATTTCATATGAATTTAACGTGTATTTGGTTGATAAAAAAAGTAATTTGTTAATGATAGTGAGAGGCAGTGGACGGCTGAGATGAGAAGAGAAAGGAGTGTGGGACGAGATAAATATCTGACCGTCGCTTCCTACCATGATTTGATTGGTGGACACGTGGGAGCTTTTCCACGGATACGGCTCATAAAGGCTTTGACACGTGAGGAACATCCACCAACCCGGCTCAGCTCATATTGGCTGGTTGTGGCTGTAGCCATTCGCCGCCAAAATTGCTTCTATAGATGAACGCTGAAAGAAAGTACGCACGTATGCACCCACCACCTTCACCCATTACTCTTGGCTTTTAAAAGATCCCACTGAGGAGTTAAGGGTGGGTTTATATCTCATGTAAACGTCAAAGATAGAGTTCTTGCCAATACATTCGGAGATGAGGGCGCCCTTTTGGTTCATAGGTATCTTCGTTTTGGATATGACACAACCATTTAAATTTACAAGAAGTAAAACTGAAGATATAAAGTTAAAAAAACAATTACACATTTTATCCGTAAATTCAAATATTTATTTCAACGTATGGTTTATATATAGGATCCATTAAAAAACATGTTTTTATGAACATTTGAATAATTTATGACCATTTGGATATATGACTATATTATAACAATTTATTTGGTTATACAATTTCGTCAACACACTATGTGTCAAATCGAGCACATGCGCGATTGTTAAAACTAAAGAATTTTCAGTCAATCGATATGCGAACTTTCGCTATGAAATTTAACGTATTCGCAAAAATCGTGGGTTATATTTTTCGAAAAATATCGTGGGTTATAGAAGAAGTCTTATTAAGCATAAGACTTATGAGTGATGTGTTGTTCGGACAGAACAAGGAATAAAAGAAGTGCGACGTGAGTACTTACTATTTAAACTTCACAGCACATGCATGTTTTATTTATATATAGTCTCGTGCTATTTATATACTTATTTTTTCATAAAGCCTCTTAGCTGTTTTATAGTATCAATTATTTTCTTTAAATTGTATTTATAGCCTTCATGGTTTCTGAAAGAATGTTTTATCTCTATATACTTTTAAGCATTTCACATTACTACATCGTTTCAAATGTTACTCACGTGGGAGTTGCAACTCGATCGCTAGTAATAAAATGGCTTTAGCTTCTCACTATTCTCACAGAGAATATACATTATTTGCAGTATATAGACTATAAAAGTCAGAAACTAACTTGACGAAAGAGTTTCCTCGCATACGATATAAGCTATAAATAAGGAGGAAAAGATACACATGGGATGCATGGAAAATATATTCGTTAGGGATACGATCAAAGTGATTAAGCAGTTAGAATGATTTGGTGTTCCAACCAATCGGGAACTAATTTCCTATTCTGTAATATACAAAAAGTGCATGTACCACTTTAGGTTTTTTGGTTATAACACGTACTTGCATGCCCCGATTTAAAATCGTTTTGGATATATCGAACCAACGTGACCATTAATATATTTGTGGACACAGCACCACATCTACACACCACAAAAGTTACGCGCTATATTTTTTTCCCGATGACCCCATTTCAGTGTCCTTTACATTGGACATTTTCTTCTTTCGGGACCATTTTTCCACGTTATCATGGCAAAAATTAAAGGTTTTTTTTCCTATACCAAAAAAGTTAACCAATCTCCTAGTGGTAGCGGTAACATATCGATCGATATTGTTTTCTTCTTAACCGACCCATTTATACTTTGGCGATTTGTAAAGTTAACCGACCAAATTAAGACTGAGAGATCGGTAGGAAGAAAATTTTGACTACGCGGTGAATAAAATAAGTATACTATTTGTTATTTTCATTAACCAAAAAAACGTGATGTCTTCCAAGTTACAGTAATTTGATTTTTTTTTCTTCTAGTATAACCGATCTTTCTAAGTATGGTCTTTTCAGCAAGTTAACTCCTATGATCAAACATTATTATGACTTTTTATGATGTTTTTTATAAAATTACAAAATAGATTAACCAACAGGCTGTACCCTGCAAAAGAAAGAAAAAAACAGGAAAGAACCTCAATTTTTTTTCAGGGAGAATATTTTTTATTTATAAGAGCCAAGTTTGCATCAGACTGATAAAATATTTTCGCTTTCTTTTGGCCAAAATTGCATACCGGATGAGCCTGTCAATAATATTGCCGGATGTGTTGATGTGATGTGATGTGATGTGGTTATGCAACCTATTGTTTCTTTCTATGCAGATCCTTTAAATCGTTGCTTGAGAAACTAATCTCATTTACCAAAAAAAGAGAGAAACTAATTTGCGTAGTATCTTTGGGCATGGTGAATCTTTTCATCTCAATCCATACAAAACATCCACGTATGAAAGGACAAAGGGTGATCTTAAACTTTTTCATTAACTTTACATCGCAAAAGATGCGATCTCTAGTTCCTTTGTATGTGTTACAAAAGCAGTATTTACTATCAAAGTTCATGCCCCAAACTTTATAGACGACACTTTGTTAAAAGGCGCGTTAGGTGAGTTATCCACATTGTAAATGTGTGTCTTGGGGCTGTATTTTAAACCAAATGTTTCTATTCAAGGCTGCACGGGAGCGCATGGCTGTAAGGCTTCCTAAGTTAGCTTCGCTGAAAAAAGTTCAAAACTGAATCGTTAACATGCAAGTAGAAAGTGTCCGGACTTGAGAAAAATGATGGAAGATGCATTGTTTTTTTTGTTAATCGGAGATAAAATCTGCGAGTTATTTACAACGATTTTTTTGTTTGTTTGTTAAGAAAACGTATAAATTGTGAAAAGGCAGCTAAAAGTATACCGGCGCGGCTCGAACAAGCCATAGCCAAGCCTTATGATCGTCAGAAGAATCTACTTTTTAGATATTGGTCTATACATTTTGTACACTTCTATTTCTAACTTGTTTATATATATATATATGGGATTAACATGATTACATAAGTATTTTTCCAATTTTGTGATATCGAGCAATACTTTTTTGTTTGAAAATTTCTTACCAATAGCTAGTTATTTTGTTTGAGATTTTTGATTAAATAAGCTAGTGTTTGAATTCAGACCGTGAACATTATCTTATCGTGATCAGTTACGAATTTTTTTTTTTTTGATAAAAGGGTTTGATCAGTTATGAATTCAAGTATAGTGAAGTCCACTGATTTAGAAACAAGGAAATAAATATATAATATTTAATTTGTGTGAGAATCTATAACCACATATAGTACATGTTCCATGTTCGCAATTGCTTTTTTTTTTTTTGCAATTGGTATCAACAAAATACTTAGAGCATCATTATCCATGAAACTCAAATGGAGTTCTTATTTTTTTTTTTTGCTAATTTTAAAAAAAATAAATAAAAAAGTAAAAATGAACCAATTACGGGTCGCCACGTGTCAGTGGAGTCCGTAAACAGTGTAAGAAACTCTCCAAAAACGGTTCTTATTTAATAGTTTTAAGAATCGGTTCTTGCACTGTTCATAGACCCTACATATCAATAGGGTCCACAGTACAAGAACCCCCTTAAAAAATCAGAGATAATGATGCTCTTAGATTATTGTTTATTTTCAAATGATTCGAAATATACGTACATAAGATTACTCAATGCAAGAACTAGATCTTTTAAGATAGTATCTAGGAGGGAATCTAACATCAAACAATCATTATAACAGAAAATGAAATTTGCGAAATTATTTTTGTGAATAGTGACAATAAGCTTACATGAAAAATGGAATTGTTGGGGATATTTTACCTAATTCGGTAATAAAGAAGTTTCCCCTCCCATGTCCCAGTCGCCCACAATTGTTCTTTTCTACTCACTTTCTTTTTAAATTTTGAAAATATCAAATAATTCGTTTGGCCTTCTACTTTACAACTAAATAAGTATAAAAACTTATATAAACTTATATGCGTCAAGACATAGCTTTAAGTTTGCAAAAAACACTAACATGGTTGATTGGAAGGGAAAAAAAACGAATTAAGGAGTATTTTTATTAACGAATTTTATTTTTGGACTCCTTTCAGCTAGTTATATATAACACATGTGTGTACACACTGAATTATGTTTATTTTATAATCATATAATATCCAGATTTCTTATCATTATTGGCAGTTTTCTTATTTTTCAATGATTGATACATTTCAATGAATTAAAATGCATTTACATTAAAAGCTAATAATGCCAAGACATTTGCTCGAAGTTCCATAATACTATAGAAAAATTTGAACCAAATGTCTAAATATAATCTTCATCAAGAAATATTAGTTTAATTGTTTTCTTGGATGACTTGATACTTAGTAGAGTTTTACCCAAGTAGATACAAGCAACAAAGGCGAACTGTTCAAAATCAAAGGGGTCCATTTTCCTCTTTTTTTTCCTCCATGTTGACTATTTTCTTTTTCTATATCCTTTCACCAACCACTTAAATTATTGCCTTGATCCTTTTTTCTCTTTACTTTCAAATGATTACTTGATTGATTCCTTCTCTCTTCTTTACAGGCCAATTAATTGCGAACTATCGCTAAATGTGAAAAATGCTGATTATATGTTACTTAATTGAGGATTG
Source organism: Moricandia moricandioides (assembly GCA_905132885.1). Lineage (NCBI taxonomy): Eukaryota > Viridiplantae > Streptophyta > Magnoliopsida > Brassicales > Brassicaceae > Moricandia > Moricandia moricandioides. Next base: position 440,681 of record CAJHQQ010000029.1, read on the forward strand.
AAGCATATTCAAACTCTCTAATTAAATGCAACAAAAAAATGAAATTAGAGACGACCATGTGCAGTTAAAAACTGTTATTTTCGTATAGTGAAAACTAGATAGAAGATATAATTGGTTGAAACTTGAAACACAATCTATATTATCATTCTATCGTGCAAACATATCTTTATGGTTTTAACCTTAACACGTTAATATATAGTGAATGTATGCACCTATAGGGTAAACGTTATTAGTAATCTAATAAACCATAATTTATCTTGAGCAAAGTAGATCTTAATTTTATAGCTAAAATGGGAATATTATAATATAAGGAATATATATAGGCAGTTTAGGTTTCACTGTATATGTAATGCATCTTTTATTATATCTAAAGCTATTACCATTCTCAAACATAATGATTACTGAAAATAACGTCCCTTTAAAACGCTCGAGAGAGTTTTAGATATTAGGATGATGATGGCATTAGGGTGGCATATTGGTATTATTCCAACAATGTAGTATTAATACTATTAGCCCTTAGGGCACCTTTAACCATGGATGCTTAACAAGGGTGTTTACACTGTTTGTGGGGTTTATTTACAGTGGGTTTCGCAAATAGTGTAAGCAACGGTTCCAAAAATGCTTAAATAAGTATCATTTTACTTTGGGTTCTTGCACTGTTCACGAACTCCACTGGTATGTGGCAGCCTGTGACTAATTCATTTAAAAAAAAAAAAGTAAATGTTCCAAATAGAGTGCTAGGGTTGAAAGTGCTCTTAGATGTCAAACATAAAGGCTGGTCAATATACAACTGTCTACGGATCCGTAAGAGTCCCATATTTCAATATATTCATCTGCTAAATATATAAAAGTGGAAATAAAAATTGCAATTATATGAATCATATCAGTCCACAAAGCTGGTCTAAACTTCAAATCCAGCCGTCTTTTGTATCTGACCAAGTCCATCAATTACCTTCCAATTTTTTTTTCACTAAAACCATTATGTTAATAATAATAACGTTCCACCGTCCAATACATTCAGTACAAATGGTGTTGCCACATCTGCATGCATGTTGAGAGCGTTGCAAAAAGTTAAAAATTAAGTCAATGGATCCTGTTGACAACAAATATAGATAGTTTTTCGTTTCATATTTTTAGAAGCAACTCTTAATATTGTTTCTTGCTGTTTTCATAACTGGTCATCATTGCTGGAACAAAGATGACTAATCAAATTCAAAATAACGTGAAACCAATAATCTCAAATTCTTAGTTTAGATTTTTTAATGAATTACGAGTCAAGAACTACTAGATCAGTAATTTTCTTCTTATTGTAAAGTTATATATACATATATTCTTTTTTATTTGGAACACTATTGTAAAGTTATATATTATTCTTAATTAATCTTTTTACCTATCATATATTTAAAAAAATTGAGGGAAAAATCAGTCATTCCAAAAAAGTAGGCGTTTTATTGATTTAGTTTTTTTTTTTAACATGCGTTTTAAAAAGGCTGAGATGAGACTACGAGTGGCCCAATAATAAAAACGTTTCGGGTATTTACGGGTGGTGAATTATTCCGAAACTAAAGTTGGTCAAGACTTTGGGTCCTAAAGTTTAGTAAAGCCCATTTAAAAGCCATGCAGATATTCGTATTCACTTTTAAACTAAGCCCAACTGAATCAAGCAAAATTTGATTTTTATATTCCGGTCAGAAAATACTAGCCATCATATCCATCACAACTCATAAAAATAATTCCAATAGAGTTTCTACACTTTAAGGTTCTCAAAAAAAAAAGGAACAAATTTATATATATATATATATAAATATTAGTTATCATTTTGGATTCTTAACTTTACGGAAAATATAATTTCAACTATTCTATTTTTAAATATTTTAGATTATGTTTCACGTAATTTTATAATTAAATATAATATTAATATACACCTGAGATATAATCTGAATCTTTATTTTTTTGGTAAAATAAATCTGAATCTTTAAAACATATGATCACAAAACGGCGGATAAAAGTGATAAATATATATATATATATATATATATTAAAGCGGTGGATTCGTTGAATGCATGTAGCCACTAGATTGACGAATACCATGATTATCTTAACATGGACTATTATTAAGTAATATCTCAAAACTAGAGATTTCCGGCCAAAGCTTGGAGCCTTGGACTAGAAATGTTTCTAGAATATAAGAAGTGTTTATTTTGTTTAAAATATATAGTTTTTTCTAATTCAAAAGATATATATATAGTCATATATATAGGTTTTTCTTTCTTTTTTTGTCGGCAGTTTTTTTTTTCTTTCAAATTGGGAGTTCATCTAGTGTTCACGTATTTCGAAGATTTAATAAAAAAATCGAACTCTCTTGTATCTAACGCTTTTCGTCATGAAACAATACGGATAAATTTTGCGTTACGTTCAGAAACCCGCAAATAAAGCGGGTTCAAAGCATTTGATAGCACTCTGAGTAGTATTCTCTGTCAATATACTATTTTTGGTAGGCACTAACTTTTATTTATATATATAAGCAATTATATTGATGTGGACAATGGTTTTCTCAAAACTATCATAGATTGTTCCTGTTTTGGAAAGATTCTCAAACAAAGCAAAAAAGGTTGAATCTACTATTATACTAACATGTATGGCGTACGTCAAAGACATTAAATACTTACTTTTTGCATGTTGAAGTTCTGTCTACAAAACGACAGATGCTGTGTTTATATCATTTTCTTACCCATCGAAACAGACAAAACTTGTGCTGTCTCTTACGTTTTCCCTCGAACCGTCTTGTTTGGTTCTTTGCATATCACATTGACGATATAATATGTGAATTACGAAGTAACTATAATAGTTATCTAAACGTAACTAGTTCAATTGCTAGTTTTATACTACGTAAAATGTAAATGATCCTCTCTTTTTTTTTGTGTTCATGTATGATCTTAGAGATTATATAAATAGAAACTGTACTTAATAACTAAGAAAAAAAAACAAAATTTACAAACTAACCAAAATCTCCCCTCTCTCATACTTTCTTTTTTTATCTTTATTTACTCTCTTTTCCAAAATCTATTTTTTTTTTGGTTATTTGGCAAATAAGCCTATATATATATATATATAGAGTGTAGTACGTTTTTAGTGATATAGACGTTTGATAAGATGAAGATGTCTATAATGCAAACACAGGATGAGTCTGAATGCTAAACTGAATTCTAAATGTGTTTATAATTTGTAAATTTAATAGAAAATAAATCTAATCTGATTCCGAAAGTAGCTACATAATTGAGTTTTTTTTTCTAATGAGAATTCCAATCAAGTTGATCATATCTCTATCGAAACAAATAAATGAAGTTAGCAATAATAATAATAATAATAATAATAAATAATAAATAAAAATAAAAGCGAAAGTTGGGAAATCCTTTAGCTGTGTGCATAGAAATCATAGAATATACACCATTCAAGTATGAAATTAATTGCCCATGGTCAAATAGGCTAACTGTTAATAATTAAATCATACAAACAGAAAAATCAAATATTTTCTTTTTGACCTTTATGCTAACAATCCTATTGGTTGAATGACGCATGTATATAAGTGCCAAAACGTATTCGTGATTTATATTAATATATCTGATTATTAATTTATATAATAAAAGCAGATTTCGATCAACTTGTGTACTTTGCACCGTTGAAACAGATATAGATTCATGCACGCCTGCTGCTTTCCTTACATTTATATATCTTGAAAACAAATGATTCAGGACTGTATATATATTTATGCATGTAGGTGCGTACTTAGACATTGCTCTTGCTCAGATGCATATATACATTCATCAAGTCCGAGCTGGAGATTTCGCATTTTAGCTTCAACAAACTTCATTTCTTTTTAATTGTTTTTTTTTCTCCTTTAGTTTTTTATGCGATCCTTTTCACGCCTTCATGATTTTTTTTTCTGTTCTATCTATGTTTTATATGGTTGTAGAGTGAAAAATTTAATCAATTTTGCCTTTTTAAGGATAGAGTGTGAATTAAAATGCAAGGATTTTAAGAAGGGTTTTCATCCATTTTGCATAATTTCCTCATCTTACATGTTTTAGTTGATTAATCGGCTTATATTTTATATACCTTTCGCTAAACTGATTGTGAGCTTGAAATTATAACAGCTAACAATTGAGGTTTTTTTTGTTTTGTTTTATACTACACGTTGTGTGAGTTAATAAACTTGCATTGGCATGAAGGTTACATATTTACAAGACCAAGTGATCAGAGCTATAATTGTAGAAAAGGTAAGCCAAATATAGACAAGTGTTCGGTTTATCACATTGTATCGTTGATCTTCTAACTAGTAGTTGGTTTTTAATATTATGTATAAATCTTCTATGCTATTTACATTTCGATTTTTTTTTCATATAGATACATACACACATTTATAAGTTTTTTGTGAAAACACATTTCTAAGTTAACTTCGAATTTTCTCTTTGAAATATGGTATTGGCATTTGCAATTCGTGCCATAACCTTTTGTTTTTGTTTGAAATTCAATCTTTGAATTTGGATTTCATAGATAGAGTTAGTATGAACTCCTTAAAAAAACATAATGTATTTTCGGAGGAGAAATGTTGATTTATATATAATTTATGTATATTTTTTATGTTAAATTGTTTCTTGTAGTAGAAATTCAGTAATTTAAGGTTTCTTTTAGCTGAAATCTATACACATTTAAATTTATTAGAAGATTATAACTATGTGCAATGAAGGATATAAACTATACTAAAATCAATAATAATATATAGTTTACCAGAAATAGATGGCTAATATGTCAGTGTTTAATAAATGAGTTAATGTGTACAATATTATACATATGCACTAATACCTTCTAAATATAAGTTAGACAAGCATTCAATAAAATGTATAACTAGTTATATATTTATATTTATAATCTATGTATATACATGGTTGATAAAATATATTAAAATATAAAACATAATTATTTACTTAAGTTTGTAAAACGTCAATATTTTCCAAATTATATTTTATTTTTAATATGTATATACCATAATACTATTTTAAAAAAAATCTATATAATTTGCATGAACTCCCATGCATGAAAAAAACCAAGTTCGAAAAAAATTATAAAAAAAACTACGTTCGTCGTCTTTACATATATATATATATATATATATGATTCTTCTTCTATACTTTTTAATGTAAAAGTAGCATTTTATCATTAACATCTATTAAGAGGTTCAAATTGATTGTAAAGTTAAAAAATTAATTTAAATTTAAAAGTTCATTATCATTTTATTTGTGATACAACGATCAAATATGATTTTGTGAATCTTTGTCATATTTTTTTAAAGCTTTTATATCTTTTGCATCATTTTCATTATATTTTAGTAATTTTGTTACTATATTTGTAAAACACAATAACCCAAAAAATACATATCGCTAGATGACAATGTTAACATCAAAATCTATTAAGAAAAAACTGTATATGTCAATATCTCTTATTAACTCATTTCCGTCTATCTTATTACACTCTCTTACAGCTTTTTATCTGACGTTGTAAATTACAAAATTTTAAATGAGTTTATTTTGGTTGTGTAAGATTTAGTTTATGACTTTATTTGGGAAGATATGGTTTTTTTTTTTGTTGTTGAAAAAAGGCTTAAGTGAAGAGATTAATATTCCTAGTCAAAGGAAGTCATGAATTTAAGACGCATTACTTTTCATACTGCAAAGTGTAAAAAAAAATAAGAAAAGTTTATGACTATTATATACGTGTCACTTGTACCGTTGGCTTCCCTATGTTGAGATTTCTAATAAGTTGTTAAAAAATTAAACATCAATAGCAGCTGGTTAAAAGAGATAAACTGCGAGAAGAAAGATAAGATAGTTATGGTAAAAAATGAAAAGACGAAGCAGATCAAGATAATTTTGGAAAGCAAGCCCTTTATCAAAAAAGAAAAAGAAAAAGAAGTTGCCGCCGGAATCGAGAGGCCGTAGTTAGAGAGATTTTGTGGTACGCACAACGTTAACTAGTCGCCGGAGAAACTGTACCTTCCTTTGAGATTTTCTGTAAGTATATATATGCGATTATTTATTTATTGTATTGTCCGATCTGCTTTTCTCCCACATCGACAAATTCGATACACTTTGGGTTATAATCAACAATCTAAGACTGTTTATAACTGGACTCCTTAGGGCTTGTAGGGATACATAGTTTGTGAGAACAATTCAGATCCAATATATAAGGCAAGAAACAGAGCTACTCTACCACATAGATGCTTCTTCACTCTTCCAAACGAGTTACTTAAATCGAAGATATATCTGGATAAAAGTAATAGAATCATTATAAATTAAATAATTACTTAATTTCTCTTTATGAATATGTTTTGATATGAACATTATTTTTAAAGATTAGCACAATTTTGCTTTCAGAGGAGAAAAATCAACATACTATGAAATTTCATTATGATAGGATTAAACAACGGTTTATATATATGTTTACATGCAGAAACAATTTACTCGGTTGTTGTTATATGATAACTTTGGTGATTTTGCATAGAGTAGATACAACATTGATTCACCTGTGACTACAAAATTCATGCATGTTCAACTATATCGTAAAGCTTGATTCAAAAGATGAGCTATGATGCTTTGCCCTGTTGAATATTCTTTGTCCTAATCTTTAGGAGCCACTCTTCCTAAGTGTATCAATGAATCTTTCCTCTAGAAAATCGTTGCTCGAGATGTAATTAAGAAAATCGTTGAAGCTAAATTCCCCATAAGCTGCTGCATTGTTTCCATCAAGGAGCTCAGGTGCTGGACTTATCTTCTTGTGTAGAGGTAGACTGTGAAGACTTGCAAATGATAGCCTCTTGACATCTTTGTTCACCGTTACACGATGAATCACGCTCTTGTATGTACCGTTGCTCATCACTTCTACTTGATCTCCTAGCTGAACTATCAAAGCTCCTTCGACATAGGGAACACATACCCAGTTCTTGTTGGCATCCATTATCTGGAGTCCCTCGCTACTCTGAAGTAAGATGGTCAGTGAGCCAAAGTCTGAGTGTGGTGGCATTCCCAAGGTGACTTCAGGTTCAGGACATGCTGGATAACAGTTCACTGCTATGACTTGTGAGCCTTCTTCAGTCTGCTCTTCTAAGTAACTTTTCTCCAGTCCTAGGCTTTCTGAGATAGCTTCTATTAGTTGCTTGTGTAGCAAGTGAGTTGCTTCTGCATACTTACCCACCTTATCCCTAAAAAGAAAGAGAGTACAATCAGTTTTCACCCCAAAGAAATCTTGAGATAGTGAAGCTAGAGTATAGATAGTTTTTTTAAAATACTTACTTATAGCATGGGGGATTAGATGGCCACATATCAATCCACTTTGATAGAGGATGAGAGTAATGCTTAATGAAATCTCTCCAGTAGTGAACTTTATCAGTTGAATGGTTCATGCTTGTGCCATATCTTACTGGCTGATGAACATTTGATGACATCAGAAGCATCTTCTCCTCCACAGGTAAGTCAAAGAACTGTTTTGCTGCATCTAAGGCATCTTTAACCACTGATGATGGTATCCCATGGTTTATAATCTGTAAGGGAAAGTAAAAGTTGTAGATTTTTTTTGTTTTTTGTTATTGAACGACTAAAGTTATGGATTTTATAAGTAGGAAAAACATGCATGCATGCAGTTTGTGTTATCATTTAAGACTTAAATTGATGATTTTGTCTTTTCTTTTCATTCTTTCATGATAATGGACGTTATTCCTTATAAAATAAATACAAGAAGACAATAACCGTCTTTCTAAGTCATATATCCGCAAGTGGGTTTGGTAGCTGCGACAAGTTCACTTCAGGTTTTTGTTTGATTTTGATGAAAGCGAGACATGATGACTTGCATGAAATATAACATGTAAAAACAAACACTTTTGAGTTATTTCATATGTAACTATTACCTGAAAGAAACCAAACTCCTTGCAGGCCATGTTGATCTCAAGGATTGCACGGGATCTAAGCAAAGGCTGGTCTAAAAGAGAGAGATCAATGACAGGAAGTGTTGTATCATCTCTGGTGCCTATGCTTGAACCAAGAGCTGGCCTTTGCGATGGTGGAAGAACGTAACGATCAGGCACTTGAGGTAACCCTGAATTGGTAAGTGACATTGCACTTGTAAAAGAATCATCAAGCAAACTTTTTCTTGTTTCCTCCATTTTTTGTTTGCCTCCCTATTTGTTATTGTTACTAAGTAAAGACTATGCAACATGCATAACGTATATTTATACATATATTATAATATCTTCTAGAATATAATTTTTGATTAATTTTCCATTTAAAGTATTTTCTTCCTACCTTTTCCTCGTTTGCTTACGGTTATGTAAACCCCACCTGTTGTTTCTTTTGTCATCTCTACATTAAATGAAATGAGCTATCAAGTTTTGGATGTCTTCTTCAAGAAGTGTCTACCTATAGAGATAAAAGACTTAATTACCTGGCCTGGATTGGTTTATAGATTTAGGTCACATGATATCGAGTATAGACACATGTAAGAGATTGATAGCCGGTTTAAGATAGAAAAAGAAACAATATATTTGTGTGTGTTACGTCATCTATGAGGTTTGAGTATCGGTGGAGATACATGGATCAGCACTAAATAAGGATATGATGTATAGTATTATTTGACAACTAAACGAATTGAGATTTGATATACATGCATGTCAAAATGTATCTGTACAAGATCTCTATATATGAGCTGTTTTTTCCTCAGGTCATTCTTCTGTTGAGTTCCTGTAGCGTTGGAGGAGAGAGAAAGTAGTGACATCATTCTTTGGTAGAAACTAGAGAGAGAGACACACACATCATTATTCTGTTTTAAATTTTTTGATTGATGAGAACATTTGGTATGGTAAAATTCTTGTTGCCGTTACTCTTGTGCAGTTGCTTCTTTTAAGTCGGTTAGAGAGGCAAACTAGCAAAGGTTGCGACCGTGCTGTTCTGTTCATTAGGCAAAGTCTATGTCATTATAGGCCGTTCATAAGCCCAGTTTCATGTTGCATATGATACTACAATGGGCCATTCGTAAGCTCATTTTAAAAATTTGGGCTGGCACTTGTAAACCCATTTAATGCTGTTATCGGCTACATAGTTAATGGGCCTTAATCTGTGAAAACGGGATTAGATGTGGAGGTTAGCAATGTGAAGCAGATATGCATATGCTTTCATAATTGATCATGTACAGAGTAATCAAAAGTTGGTTATAAATAGTTTGGATTTGTCACGACTATTAGCAGATTAGTTAACTTAATTTTTCTTTTCTTTTAATCCCCTTCATTAACGTGCATACCTTAACAAGTATACTTTGAAAAAGAAATCTGCAAAAGAAGACCATGTTTTTACCGAAGTAGTTATTTGCTAGCTTCACAAAAAGAATTTTGTTTTATCTGGTAATTCTGTTGAAAAACACATTTCGATGGATCACTAGGTTAATACTTTTATAAGTAAAACTGTTAAACAAAAAAAATCTCATTGTTACCAGAAAATAAAGGATCTCTGATCTCATCATGACAGTAAAATAAGATATTTTTTGAATTTGATATTTGTTTATTTTTAAAAATATGTGATTTGTTTCGTTATTTTGTAGCTTATTCTTTCTTTAAAAAATTGAAGCTAATGGACGACACGATAATAACCATCAAATCCCAACATGCCAACATGGTACGCTCTGGACCGCCTCTAGAAGCTCCTCTCTAACTCGATATATATTTTATAATTACCTCAATCTTCTGTTTTTCTTTACTCGATCTTCTGACATTTTCTTTGGCCAGAGAATTAATACGTAAATACTATTTGGTGTATGTTTAGTGATTATACTATTGGGTGTATGTTATATCGTTGACCATTTCGCTTTCTTACTTTCTAATTTGTTTTAGTTTCGTATGTATTCATCTTTTCAGAGAAAAAGAAATATTAGAATACTATACAGATGTTTTTCACACCATGGCCATCTTTGATTATTTTCAGAGAAAAAACAAATATTCCAATACTATACAGATGTTTTTCACACCATGGCCACCTTTGATTATTTTCAGCAATATTAAAATATGTTTTTCACACCATGGCCATCTTTGATTATTTACAGCTATATTAAAATAGCCATGGAACGTGTTATGCATATCTTTTTTATTTCTAAAGGAGTTAGGATGTCATTTCAAATACTTGTCCATCTTTTTTTCTTTTGTAGAACTTCTGACCGAATCGGACCAAGAAGTTAAAAAATTAGACAAAAAAACAAAAGAATCTGACCCAATGGCTTCGACGATGTTTTCCAAACTGAAAGCTGTTGAAGTTGAATAAATAACTTAGTCCTTGGTCAACACATTGCCAATTGCTTCTAAGTTTATTATAAACCTTCCATTTATATAATAATGAGATTTAGTACACAAAATCTTTATATTTGATAAAACATTGTAAATTTTAATAGAAGTTATATTGATAAAGTCTTGTTCAAACGTTCAAACTCGATCATAAAATGGAGTATTATATTTTACCTAAAATATAACCTAAACGAAGACGATGTCAACTCTAATATATTTTAACAGTTTTTACAAAATACACGAATATAACTGCGTGAAACTTTAAATGTGTCTTAGACTCTTAATGAAATTCTACAGAGAAAAGATAGCTGCAAATAGAATTGAATTCTCTTGAGCTGATCTTTGCTTCAGTTAAGGAAAATCTCGGCACCTCCAGATTCTGTAACATGTTAACTTAAGTAACACGTACAATTGTTGTTTTGTCAACTAATAATTACAATAGTTATGGTATACATTATTTGCATTGCACAAACCCCATGTTCTCAACATACTTTTAGGTAGAAAACATAAATAAGCAAATAGGAAGCATTCATTAGGTTGATGGTTCATATAATTCACATCAAAGAGCCATCATCGAGCAATTCGATTAATTATCATTTCCTTGGAATATATAAGAACAAAGAGTTGGTACCCATCATGACAATGCCTTAGAAAACAAAGACATGTATTTTAAAAAATTAGAAAGAGAGGATGAAGTTGTTGAATGAGTTGGCTAGGCGGCGACTTTTTCATACATTCTATTTACTTAATTTATCATAGTGCTTCTCACATCTCTTTGTTATAAATTCAACACCATCGTCATTTCCTCTTTTCACAACCTCTATCTTCTCTTCACATCTTTACTACAATTATCTTATTTTCTTCTAATCAAAAAATGGCAATGAATGGTTTGTCCAAGATGGCTGTAACCGCTCTTCTCTTAGTCCTGGCCATCGTCCCAGCCGCTATCGCTGAGACATTCACGGTAGGAGGCGCTCAACAGTGGGATAGTGGTGTGGACTACACAGAATGGGTTAAAGGAAAGACTTTCAGGGTTGGTGACACTCTAGGTAACCCATCATCTGAACCACATTAGTTATAACTTTTATGCATATGTATAGCTCCAAGCTCTTGTTTTCGATATAGTAACCTAATTGAATTTTAATCTAGTTTGATAAGTTATTAATGTGTTACTTTCGCTGGTTCAAATTCAGTTTTTTTTTTTTTCGCTTTAGTAGTAAAACAAATATAAGATATATGATGAGTTTTTTTTTTGGTTCAGTTTCTTGAATATAGAAATAAAGGGAACTATCAATTGGATTATTTGTTTATTTTGGTTCGGTTTATCCAAAGTCTTTTATGAGATATAATGGATTAGGGATAGCTTATTCCACACGGTATTCTTGTTTTAGTAACTAGTTTTTTTTTTTGGAAGAGTTCCATAGGAAACTTTCACTTAGGTTTTTGATTTTTATTCATATGGCGGTTTAATTTGAAACAGAGTTTAAGTACGGTTCTTTACACTCGGTGGATGTGGTTACCAAAGCCGGATATGATGGCTGCGACAGTTCAACATCGACAGAGCATCACTCCGACGGAGAAACCGAGATCGAACTCAAGACAGTAGGAACCAAGTATTACATGTGTCCTACACCTGGTCACTGTATGGGTGGCATGAAGTTAGCGGTTACGGTCGTTGCCGCCTCTTCCGGAACTCCAGACGCTCCAACGCCGCCATCTTCAACTCCCAAAACTCCACCTTCTACACCAGACTCACCGCCGGTTGCCGGAACTCCCGCAACACCAACACCACCTTCAGGGTCAACTTCTCCTCCTCCTCCTCCACCGAGTGGCGACGCCACTAAGGGAGTGATGAGTTACGTTTTGGTCGGAGTCTCGATGGTTTTGGGTTATGGTTTGTGGATGTAATTGGCCAGGGTGGAGTCAGTGCGTTGCTCTTGATTTATTTGGTTTTGGTTATTGATTATCCTTATTGACCTTGTCATTATCATATTCACTCCTTTCTGTTATTGTAATAAGTTATTATTTATTTCCATCAGTCATTATATATCAATCTTATTGATTTTGGAGTCACATGTACAGCTCTTCTCTTCACCGTTTTCACGTATTCTACATGACTATAGTGTAAGCTAATTTAATTGAATTTTAATATCATGTTGTAGATGATGATACACACGTTATAGCTGAATCAACAACAGCTACGAGAAATTATCAATTCATAAAGGAAATGATTGTTAGTAATGTTTATTCGAATTAATGGTGGTTGTCAATGGTATATGATTAAGAAATACAACTTGGCGTGCTTGGTATTAAATTAGCTACGGCTTTAAACTTAAATAGTCTCTTTTGAAGTTTTTGTCACAAAAATAGACATTGAAAGAAAAAATGACCAAAATAGATTTTTTTTATTTTGAAAATTTTAATATTTTTTTATTTTTTTTAATTTTTAAACCTCAACTCCAAACCCCCACCTCATAACTCTAAACCCTAAGTTTAGATTAGTTAACCCAAATATATAAATATATATTTACATCCTTTAATAAAGTCTATTTTGATCATTTTTTTCTTTGAGTGCTATTTTGGGGATAAATTTTTTTTTAAATCTATTTTGGTCTTTATCTCTATATTATATTTAATGTGAAATTTAGGCTTTTTCTAACATAGTTTTTTTTAATATAAAATTTATAGAGAGTTCATGCACGATCCTACACATTCGGAAGATGTGGATAAATATGACAATAGCGAGTTCTCCTCCGCGTATTAGAAACTTATCAGCCCGCGGACACCACCAGAACGAACTGTGGCTAATGGTTAATAATAGCCAGCTTGAAGAGTGTTTTTTTGCCACGTTACCTCTCTCTTTCCTATGATTTATTTAGCATCATCTATTTTAGGCTATACAACCATCATAATCATAAATGTTACTAACATCTTAAGACTATATCAGTTGTAGTATAACTATAATCAGTATTCTGCAATTTCGTTGGTGTTATTTGTTATATAAGTGGCAAGTGCATTGCATGTTCTCATGTCTATGCATATAAATAAATCAGTTTACGCGCTTAAGTTCTCTGTATTCCGGTTGTTTTTGGTCAGCAAGGTTTTGGTCAAAAGCTCTTAGTTTATGGCCTTCTTGTATGCACTTGTATGAATTAATATTAAATACACGAAAAATGTATCAACTATCAAAATTGAGACAGAAAATGTCATTATTAGACCTTTTGAGCTATATTAGAGCATGTTTATTGCAAGTACCATTAAAAGGGTCTTTGTTTTTTTTTCTTTTTTAAAATAAAAATAAATTAAAAGCACCAATCGCGGACCGCCACATATCAGTAGGGCCCGCGAATAGTGGAAGGACCAAGGAAAAAAGAGGTCTCTTAGTTAAGGGATTTTAATTCCTCGTGGTCCATTAATTTTGTCGGCCTTCAGGCTCATAATTTTGGATTCATTTGGGCTGAGATATTTAACAATATGGGCCTACACTTGTAAGCTGGCCCATTTAACTACAATTATGTTTTCTTTGGCTAACTTCTCTCAACAATCTGTTGTATGGATTCTCTCTCGAAGAAGATGCAAACGCCATTTCTCCATCTCTGCAAAAGCTTCACTCCTTCTCCACTTCCATGTCAAAACACCAATCTATGCTTCGGACTTCACGATGCTCCTCTTCTCCCTTCAATCTCCCGACGACCGAGAAGAATCGTCGCGCAACAGAGCTACAAACCAAACGACCGTCCGGGAAACAAAGGGAAAGTGACACTAAAGGGTAACAAAGAAAACATATGGAGCGTCGATAACGAGATGGCTGAGAACGAGAAGCGTAAGCAGCGGAAGCCAAAGGGAAGGAGGAGAGGGAAGAGATTAGGTGGTGGAGGAAAGAAAGGTAGAGTCTTGGTTTCAGGAACCATGTTGATTGAGACAGAAACTGTTCTTCAGACACAGGTTTCACTCTTTTGTCTTCTTTCAATGTCTCAATTCCGAAAGTAATGATTTTTAATTATAAAATTCGTTTCTTTTTTTGTTAAGGAACCTGTGATAAAGCCAGTGTGGAGAACGTTTGCGAGTAGTGTAAGTGGGATATGGAAAGGTGTAGGAGCTGTGTTCTCTCCCATAACTGCAGAGATGGAGCCTCTTGAGATCGGGAAGAAGAACGAGAGTCTTTACGATTGCTATACTCTTTCACGGATTGAAGCATTGCCTTGTCCTTCTGGAGAGTCTTCAACTGAGATACAGAGGAAGATCAATTGGGTTACTTTGAATCCTCATGGTGAGTTTTTCCAGAACGATGAGGTATTGGTTGGTGAGACTGGTTTGCCAAAGTTTGAGTCTTTTAACTTGAAAGCAAGTGATGTCATGGAAGAGGATTCCATGGGAGACGAGCCTGGTCTTGTTTACTTCGAGGTTGGTTTGATCATCTTTCTTATAACTCCTGCTAGTACTAGACTTTGTTCTTATTGTCTCGTTGGTGTAGGATGGATCCTATTCTAGAGGTCCAGTTACAATCCCTGTTGGGGAGATGAGTGAGTCAAACTATTATCTCACACCAACTTTCAAGTTTGAACAGGTTTGTATGAATACTTTTGTGGTTTTGTTTCTTAGTTAGTTTGGTCCTTTTTTGCATTGCTCATTGCTCCTTTCTCTTGGCTAGTGTTTGGTGAAGGGTTGTCATAAGAGACTGAGAGTAGTCCACACCATAGAATTCGCCAATGGTGGTGCAGATATACAGATAATGAGAGTTGGTGTTTATGAAGAACAGTGGGTTAGTCCTTCAAACTATGAAGACCAAAGGTAACACCCATCTGTGATTTAACATTCTATCTGTTATGTTCAGTGTTCTCTGACCTTAGCGCTTAATGTATGTCTCTCAGTAACAACGACGCACCACTGGAGTTAAAACCCTTCTCACAGAGGAAACGCACGCAACCATCAGAGCTAACAGGATCATGGAAAGTGTTTGAAGTAAGTGCAACTCCAATATACGGAGAAGAAGACGAAATGGAGATGTCAGGTCAAAGCAGTGAAACCACTCCATACGTGTACCTATGCACAGAGGCTATAAAGAGAAGGAACTTACCAGAAAGTTCTGGTTCGTTTGGAGATGAAGAGATGATAGATATGCAAGATGTGTCTGTGATGTGGCTACCAGGTGGTGTGACTGCTTACGTGGATGTGAAGAAAGATGGAGTCTTATGCGTTGGAATAGGATGGTATTCTGATGAAGGGATCAATCTTGTGATGGAGAGAGATTATGGTTTAGATGGGAATCTTAAAGAAGTTAGATCCAATACTGAAGTGAAGAGACGATGGACTGAAGAACCTAAGTAAAACTGTTTCTATATTATGTGTTTTTCCTCTGTCTCAAACTGATGTTTTATCTTTAGTACATGTAAGTAACACTAGCTGATGTTTGGTGAAGCTATAATAAAATGTCTTTTCTGATCTATCCTTACTTGGGATATGACTTTGTCGGCCCTTTACTGTGCCTGAAATTTAAATGGATGTTTCATTAAGCCCATAGGCCCAAGAGAAAAAAATTGGCTTTTCCATCTCCATTTGAATTTGAAAGTAGAAAAGAGGAAACAAAGAAGAGAAAAAGAAAGACTGAAAATGGAAGGAGCAGACAAAGTGGGCACCTACAAGAGAGAAAGAGATGCCTTATAAATCTCTCACCATCATTAATCCTGGAAAATTCCTTACTGATTTGATTGAAACATGTAATCATTGTTGCATGGAATTCATCTCCTATTATGTAACTTTTAATATTCCCCTTTTTATCTCTTTTATCAACCTATGACCTTACAATTAATTAATGTCATTCTTTCATCTTAATTTCTCCTTTCATTTGCATTGTTTGCATATACATCTTACAAAAATATGTTTAAATACACTTAGAACAAGATTTTGTTTATTAAATCATTTCAAAATTCTCAATGTTTGAATTTGCCATATGAAGTTGAGAAAATGTTGTATATGGAGTTGCAAAGATAAAAAAAAATAAAACGTTAAAAGTACATATGAAGTGCTTTATTTTTCTTTCAACTGTTAAACTTGTATATGAAGTTGTTGGAACGTAAACCCATAATTTTAACATACTAATGCTATACGTAAAAAATATGAATTCACTAGGTATTAAAACTTAACCTGGCCATGTTAATGTTGGGCTTGGTGTCGGTGAGAATAAAATGAATAAACTAACCAATAATGGTACTATAGTTCCTTTAATGGCTAATTAAGCAACTGTTCTTCATTAAGTAGGTGGTTAATTACAGAGTTGACTCGACCGGTAAAGTAAATTTGAAAGTTAGTTTAATCCACCTTAATCATGTTTTATGATATTGTCGTAAAGAAGATAAAAATGCTATAGAATATGTTTTTTATTAGTCATTGTTGCTTTTTGTTGCTATTGTGGATGTAGTTGGCCGGCTCTTTTCCTGAGGTGCTTTTGTGATATTGTGAATAGTTATCAAATTCAAGAAAGTATGAAAAATTATAACATTTATGTTTTAATATCTGCGAAGTTTCACTGGTTTAAACATTTTTATCATCACATCTAACACATTTAGAATATTATATATTGCTTAGTTTTTCTAAACTGAAGGGTGAAGCAAATATAAGAGAAGCGACGCTAATCAACTTGGATTAGTATCTTGTTATTATACTCAACCAAGAAAATTAAATTAAATGAATAATTTTACAAACCAAAACTTATGAAGGTGGAATCGACATGATTTGGGAAGAGGTAACTTTTGTGGGTGTCGTTTCCATCATCAGCTTTAGGACACATCTTGAGATGGATGGAAGCTTTGATGTACCTCCACCACACTCAATTACCTCCTTGACAATGTTGTCTCTCTCTTTTCTCTCTAGTCTCTACATTGTCATGTGAAAGGAAAATATTCAAATTTCTTAATTAATTAAGATATATCTTTCCTTTAATTAATATCCTAAAATTTCGATTCCTAGGGTTGCTTCAGAAAGCTAATCAGCAAATAATCAGTTCAAACCCTTGTTTGGCCTCATTATGGAATGGTTGGGTTCAGTTAATGATGCAGGTTGCTTGCTTAAATAAAAGAAAGTAAAGTCGTTAATTGTCTAATTAAGTTGATAGGAATAAAATTCCACACCATTCATTATCAACTTATTTACAACCGGCGTAAACAAAAATGTGTCGGTGAAAGATGATAAAAATTACACCAAACATTATATTTCACCAAGAAATTTTGAGAAATTAATACATATATACGTTCGGATATATATAGCTGAATAATTTTTTGTTTTGTTCGCGATATGATTATAGAACTTATAAACACTTCACATGAGGTTGACTGCCAAAGACACGAATGGTACTGGTACAGGTGATACATTTATAGGGGTTTTTTACACGTGTGGGGACGTACACACGAAACCCTACCCCTCTATATGAAAGCAAGAGAAGAAAAAACGTCAAAGAAACATTTATAGCGTTATTAAGATTAGATATAGAGAAAATTAGTGTGATACACTATTTAAAAACTGATACACAATAGTCAACAAAAAGGGAGATTGG
Organism: Moricandia moricandioides; assembly: GCA_905132885.1. Taxonomy (NCBI): domain Eukaryota; kingdom Viridiplantae; phylum Streptophyta; class Magnoliopsida; order Brassicales; family Brassicaceae; genus Moricandia; species Moricandia moricandioides. The sequence goes on from CAJHQQ010000029.1 coordinate 458,602, forward strand.
GATTTACATCAAATGGAAGGAGAAGGAGGAGGAAGAAGAGTAGTAGTCAATAATTACGATCTACAACAAGTGACATCGTCGTCGAGGACGATCCAAGAGAATATGGACTTTCTCATCCCATTTGATGAAACCAATGTCTTAACCTTCTTCTCTTCTTCTTCCTCTTCTCTTCCTCTCCTTCTTCCCCTTCCACAACTCTTCTTCTACCATTAATAGTACTCTAGGGTTTTCTAATAATCTTCAGGTATAGCTATTATCTCTCTTTCTATTCATATGCTTATCTTGTCTTCATGGTTTAAGTAGTGACTAATCTTAATTTGAATGGTTTAAATATGTGTTTTGCAGGGTGAGGGAGCCTTGGGATCAAAGGTGGTTAGTGATGATCAGGATAATATTGGAGGTGGAATTAACAATGATGTGCATTCTAATTCTTGGTAATTCAGCTCATTTATAAAATTTCTTAAAGAAATTGATTCTCTTTCCCTCCTGTGTTTTGGGCATGTTCCCAACTGTACATATTACCAATTTTATAGGTTCTCTTAAATTATATGAGATCCGATATAGCGATATAGACTATATACAAAGAGACGACATACATAAGATTATATAACCCTAGAGGTAAAAATAATGTTTCTAATAGATTATAGAGTGGGTTGCATTTGCAGGTGGAGATCAAGTAGTGGGAGTGGAGAAATGAAGAACAAAGTGAAGATAAGGAGGAAACTAAGAGAGCCAAGATTCTGTTTCCAGACAAAAAGCGATGTTGACGTTCTCGACGATGGCTACAAATGGCGTAAATATGGTCAGAAAATCGTCAAGAACAGCCTTCACCCCAGGTAAATTAATCTGTTAACATAACCATATTTATGTGACTATTGTTTAATCAACCCTCTTAACTAGTCCAAATTAACATTCCCAATACTTCCGATAACATGTGCTTTGTATTATCACATTGATTGGTGATTGATAGTTTCGTAAAAGCTGGGGGTTTCCATAATATTCCCTCTCAAGACTGTTGCCGAACCTCAGCTCAATTACTAGACATGACTGCTTATACGTATGTATACATTTAGAATATATATTTTTTTGTATCGCACGTCCCGTGAAGGCTATGATCATCATTAAGAATACAAACAACATTTTATTTTTTTAATCTCTTTTTAAATTTGCAATATATATACATATTTCCAACTATTTAGTTGTACACTATACGGCTCGTGATATTCACAAATGTCTCATGTTGGTTATATTATTTTCGTATGGTTAAATGAACATTAAATTGCTTCTATAATAATGTTAATTAATAAATGAATAATACATATACAGGAGTTATTACAGATGCACACACAACAACTGTAGGGTGAAGAAGAGAGTGGAGCGGCTGTCGGAAGATTGTAGAATGGTGATTACAACTTACGAAGGTCGTCACAGCCACATTCCCTCTGATGACTCCACTTCTCCTGACCATGATTATCTCTCTTCCTTCTAATCTCTCTCTCTCTCAATCTCCCTAGCTACATATATATAGACAGATCTATGCACACATAGATGTGTGATATAATGCATATTTGATATTGCATGTGTCTTTCACGAGTATACCATCAGATGTTTTATTTATATTCTTGACTTTTCGTTTGTAATATATATACTCTCAGTCGATCATTAAGTAAAGTGATTTTGAAGCAAAATAGTTATTATACCAGATGAAGAACATATTAAATATATAGGTGGAAGGTCTTTTTCTTGATAAGAAAAAATGAACATACACCAACTGACCAACATAATCGATATATCGTGTATATTTATGTTCCCAAAGTTTATCTTAAAAAGAAAATAAAATAATCACACACGATTTAAATTCAACAAGAAACTATATACGAGTTTTTAAAGTTATGATAGTTTTAGTCATTGCGAGGTTCCACTATAAGGGTGTAAAAAGTTTGTTTTTCGTTTTGCTCAACACTGAAGATAAATATTATAACAAGCAAACGAATACATATCTGAGCCATAAAGTATATTTAAAAGAGTTCATTACTTTATTATAATGTAAGTAACAACACTCAAATCAACATAGCTATAAACTAGCTCATGGTCTATATATATGGTCTAGATATTACATACTATATATTACTAATTAGGGTTTACTAGCTAGCTAGAAAAGCTTCTCTCTTCCTAATGATAAAGATGTTATACCACTATAGATGATTGACTCATGCAGCCGGAGCGTAATCATAGGTTACATCATCGTCATCATCACCTTCGTTCCTGAAAGATATTGCAAATGCAGTGTGACCATTGTAATGGAAAACCAATTCAAATTCTACTATTGGATACATTCTCTTTTATTCACTCTTAGCCTTTTGAAAGAAATCTAGGTTTGCTATAACATTGAGGTGGTTACCTAATATATTTATAGATGCAAAAAGCTAACGGCGAACGACGAACTCATTAAAACTGAGTCAGGACATGTGACTCGCTGCTTATAATGTGTGCCTGACACAAGTGGAGTGTGCAAAACTGAGTAAGCCACCTATTTTGTGCCCTGACACATCCTTCACTTTTACATTTATTGGTCCACCTCTTATTACAACGATGTTAGCACTTCTCACTTCAGTATGACATAGTTTTTCTTAATGGAATAATAAACTTTGTTAAATAAAGATCGAAAGAAAAACATAAAGATTTTTTTTATTTTGGACTTTAGCAACAAATTATATCAAAGGGTATTGATTCCCTCTACCAATAGCAACATCATACATAGAACCTATAGAGGGACAAAAAGAAAGATTTATGATCTGATGTCTAGATTTGTTTTGGTTTATCTTCATTTCAACTTTATTATTGCAAACATATTTTTCCTCAGAGATCAATATTGCAATAATTTTCTCTACATTTATTGGAAAAGTAAAGAGACATGTCTAGATTTTTTTTTGTCACGAAGAGATGTCTAGATTTGTTTGTGTTTAACTTCATTTCAACATTTCTGGGCTCAATATTTACCTTTTTGGGCAATACAATATTTACTTTTAATTGGGCTTTTGATAAGGTAGATAGATACTCAATAAACGTCCCATGATAGGCCCATAATATATGATTTTTGGAAAATTGTACAAGCTATTAACCAATGTGGTCAACCGATCTTCATATAATTCTAACACATTATAAGTATCAACTAGACTAGACCTATACTTTGGAAAATGTAGTATTTGAATTGGATGGAGAGGGTCACATGGAAATTGATTACGAATAAAGATACGAGAAGCGAGAGACACGTTAGGCAGTTAGTGGTGATCCCTAAATGCTCCAAGAAAACTATATTATTACAATTTAAATCATATCGATATCGCATGTACTCGTCTTTATTCTTAGTTCTCTCACGAGACATGCTTTACTTTTCCATCACTCCATATCCCAATCAGTTAAAATCTAACCTGGCTGTTATGTTTAATTAATTGTTTTTCTTGACACTTAAGGCACTAATCAAGTAGACGATGAGTACTCGCATCATAAGAAAAAAACAACTAAATATCACATAATAGTTCTCAAAATTTGTCAACTTCAGTTTGTGGTTCATGAATGTAGCTAGAACCTTTTACCATAATGTTAATTAGAAAATAAAATACATATTAAAGAACTACAAAAATGCATCAGTTTGTAATGCATGTAGCTAGTAATTCAAAGGCACTACTCGAAACGTTCTAAAAGGTGATGGTCACACAAGTTGACATGTCCTCCTGTAAAGTTCAAAACGAAAAAAGTAAATTTATTCATAGATTGTTCTGTAACGTATTCAATATATATATATATATTTAGTAATCCTAATTATTTTGGGCTATAAAGAAAGGTTACCAGATGAGATGGGAATTGATTCGCATTATTGGCAACACATGCACTTCGTAATATCACTATCTTCGTGACTTTCTAATATAAATAAATATCCTCACATGTCATGTAACATGATGAGTATGGATCCCATCTCCACATTACAAACCAAAGATTAAATTACACATAAGTATACATTTTTTACTTTTTTACATACAATTTTCTCAAATCATATCAATATTTTCATAATTGAGTTCATATCAAGACTCAAAAGATACGATACTTCATACTCCTAATTTTAATGCATTAATTAATTGTGTTTCCCTCTTGTCACAACTAAGATTTCCAATTCAATAACAATCATTAAACCCATTCAGATGAGTTGTTTATTTATATATTTTCGAAAAAAATTATTTATTTTTTCGGTGCTCCACCGACGGTGATAGAACAAGAGTTAATGAACAGCACAACTGAAAATCCAAAAGGGCCACATTCCTAAAAATTTAATTAGATAATAAAAAGATGGTACCTACTGATAAAATGAAATAAAATAAAAACAGAAAATACTTACCTATAAAATAAATAAAAATATTAAAATTGAATTAAACTACCCAATATAACGACCAACTTATAACAGAGCAAAAGATCATACAGAAGAAGAAAATAAAAGTAACTTTCTCTCTCAACCCACAAAAAAAATGGCTGAGCTTGAGAATCAAGGAGCAATGCCGAAGCTAATAGCCTTCTTATCCTCTTTGCTAGAACGAGTTGCCGAGTCCAACGATCTGACACGACGAGTCACGACTCAGCCACAGAGGGTTTCGGTGTTCCACGGACTGAGTCGACCACCAATTACGATTCAGAGCTATCTCGAGAGGATTTTCAAATACGCGAATTGTAGTCCTTCTTGCTTCGTCGTGGCTTACGTTTATCTAGACCGCTTCACTCACAGACAACCTTCGCTTCCTATCAATTCCTTTAACGTTCATCGTCTCCTCATTACTAGTATCATGGTCGCTGCTAAATTCCTCGATGATCGGTAAGTTTCTTCGTTTTTATAATTGAAATCGAACGTTTTGAATCGAGGGTCAAGCTTAGAATTCACTATAACTAGCTAATGAATGATGATAATTCAATCCTCTGTTTCTGAACTGCTCTGTTTCTGAAATGCTCTGTTTTTGAAATGCTCTGTTTTTTGAAATGCTCTGTTTTTTCAAATGCTCTGTTTCTGAAATGCTCTGTTTATTCTCTTTGCGTCCTCGATGATATGTGTAAGTTTCTTCGTTTTTAATCTAAATCGAAGCTTTAGAATTTGAGGGTCGAGCTCAGAATCCACTATCGCAGCTAATGAATGATAATCAGTCATTGCTTTGTTTCTCTCTGTTTTTTTTCCTCTGAAAAATAGAAGTTCTTGACCTTAGATTCTTCAGATAAAGATTCGATCTTTTATACAAATGATTTGACTTTTCTGGACAGGTACTACAACAATGCATATTACGCAAAAGTGGGAGGGATAAGCACGAAAGAGATGAATCTTCTGGAGCTGGATTTCTTATTCGGGTTAGGTTTTAATTTAAACGTGACGCCAAACACATTCAACGCTTACTTCTCTTATCTTAAAAAGGAAATGACTCTTCTTCAACCTCTCTCTCTCGTTCTTGTCCCACCAAGATCTGTCATTACCTTCAGTGACGAAGAAGCTTCTCATCAGAAACAACAACAACTCGCTGTTTGATTCACACCAGATTACCAAATGAGTTTTTTAATGAATGTGTAGCTGTAGTGTAGAGATTAGTCGGCAGGGACTCTTAATCTTGTCTTATTCTTAATCAATCAAGCCAGTCAGTTCATTACCATTTGTCTCCAGCTCTCTCTCTCTCTCTATATAAATATATATGACAGATGTGATAATGCATCTTTACAGACTGGCTTGGCTTAAAGAATTATAAATGTCACTAGTAAACCCTAAACTTAAATAACCAAATAGTTGTTTTTGCTTGGTGTTGAATGACTAAAGTGTTATGATTAATGTTTTATTTTTGTCTAATGATATTCAAATTTTACCCATGTCTGATCATAAACATGGGTTATAACTTTAGTAATAATAATAATAGCTAGAAGGTACAATGATTGGGATCAGTGAATAAGATTTGTTGTTTCTGCCTTTCTGGTTAATATAAAAGGAACAGAAAAACATGTGTCAGAGGAGAGACAGAGTGTGAAGATACAGAAATGATAAGTTTGAATGAGGCTCAGACTGTAACTTGTGTGAGCTACTGAGCTTATACAATTAATGGATAGAGACCACAAAAGCTATAAGCTTTTTTATGTTTTGACTCTAATCTCTTCATATATGCAACTGAAGAACACAAAACAATCAAGAAACACACACATGGGAATTGGAATTTTAGGAATTGGTTGTTGTTGTAGTACGCCTGAGAGGATAGATTCTTGTTTTCTTGGCAAGTTTACGGATTAGACTCGGGATTTTTGCAGCCGTGAAGGGTAATACCACAGAGATAACCATGAAGAACAAGCCTAGTCCGAAGTTAGGAGAAAGTGCAGCCATTGCAAATCCATAGGTCAAGGCAAGAGCAGTCAATGAAACTTGCAGCTCAAGGTAGAAAGGGAGACCTTTTGTGAGTAATGAGATGAGTTCAATAGAAGTGAAAAACCCAACCGAGTTTAAGAAGATGAAAATGCCATAAGAGATCCAACTCTTTGATCCCATTATAGTTGTTCCTGCGTAATAAACCGGTTTGGTTTTGTTTCCTTTTGTCTCACTCTCGTCACAGTATCTACCGATGCAGTAATAATCTTCTTGCCAGATACCTCCAGGTGGACTTAGTGCGGCTTGATAAGTAGCTGTGGTTATCAGAATCGCGATAACTAGTAAGACACTGCGGATTTCGTCAGGTGAGATCTTGTCTTTCTTGTGCTTGAAGTAATCAATCCATTGATTGTGTGTCATCAGAGATTCTTCTGATGGTATTGTTTCTGGTTGTCTTGTGTTGTGATCTCTAGATCTTAAAGCTCCTGCTTGGACGAGGAGCTGATGAATCTCTGCGTCTTCTACTTCACCTCCAAGGTTATGTAACACATCAAGAGGTGTTAAACCATTGGAGTTTAAAGAGTTCACTTCAATGAGATGTCTTGGGAGTGTGTTACTAGAACCTCTAGAGCCAAGCAGCAAGTCAATCACCTGTAATAACATATCACTAGATTAAGATCTACGGAATAAACATTATGTACATATTATTATTTTTATTGCATTTTTTCTTATATGAGATGGATACACACTTCAAATAATGTTCATAAATCAAAATAGTTTATTTAGTTAAAGGATGGATACACACTTCAAATAAGCTAAACCGAACCAAGAGAGATGGACAGGTACATACCTCGAACTGTCGTTTTTGAACAGCTAAGTGCAAAACCGTGTTCCCACCATAATCTTGCTTATTCAACACGCAAAGCTTATCAAACTCTTTAAGACATTCCAGCAAAGCAACGAACCCATCAAACTGACAGAACCTAACCGCGAGATGAAGCACTGTCTCACCACGAGCGGTGACTTCTGCAAGAGATTGAGGATTCGCAGACACTAACGCATCAAGAACACAAACTCTTCCTCTCATAGCAGCGTAATGAAGAGCAATCTTTCTCTCGTTGCCTTTGATCAAACATATCTCACCGCTTAGCTTCTCCAAAAGCTCTTTAACGATCTCGATGTGGCCCATTGATGCTGCTATATGCAGAGGCGTGAACCCGTCTTTGTTAAGCTCTCTTCCGAGATCTTCTCTTAGGTTTAACATCTCTTTGACGAAACTCAAGTGTCCGTACATGGAGGCAACGTGTAAGGGCGTTTCTTGGCCGTTGATGATGATAACTTCAAGAAGAGTTGGATCTGATTCCGTTGATCGAAGTAGAGACTCGACGTCTCCTTTTCGAGCAGCCTCCATTAACGGATTCTTCTCCATCTCTCTGTCTTCTTCTCTTGTGCTAGGTCAAAAGAGAAACCTCATTGCAAGAATTTAACATTAAACAGATTAAAACTTCAACTCTGTCAAGTCAAAAGCATTAGGAGAAACAGAACATTTCAAAACTTCACACCTCTGACAAAATATTTTAATATATCTCAAAGTCAAATTCACACGACAAAGATCAGAGAAGAAAACCCATTTTCAAAATTTGAGTTTTTGTTTTAAAAAAGATTGAGTTTTTGTTTTAAAAAAGATTGAGTTTTTTAATGTTAAATAAATAACATTACATACATAAAAGCATATTATATCAAGAAAAACACAAACATAAAAAGCAAAGCAATATTATTGTATAGAGTTTTATTTAGCAAATTATTTATTTTAGTTGCGGTTTTCTTATATTAGGCATTACAAAAAAATATGTTGAATCACTTGTTTTAAATATTTGTATTACTTATAATTGATGCAAGCAAACTTTACATCATTTATGAAAATCATTATGAAAACGGCTATGCAAATAATTTACATTAGGTTTTCATAATTGTTACAAAATATTAATTAATACAGCATGTCATTAAAAAATGGTTTTCTAACTATTTTGTTTCTGGAGATATATATTTATTCTTTCGGCTTCATCTCTTTTTGAACTATTTTAAATTCATCAATTTCAAAATCTAAAATTAGATATTAAAAAACATGTGAAGAACAAAATTTATTATATAGAAAAACATTATATGAAGAAGAACACACATAATGATTAAAAAAAAGAACACACATAAAAGCAAATATGGGAAAGAAATTAACACACAAAAAAAAAAATGATGGGATCAGCTAAGAAGAAGAATTTTAACTCGTTGCAGCCTTAATCCCATTGACCAACGATTTGATAAAGAAATAAAGCTCACGAAGAACCAAGAGCAATGCTGCCGCAAGAACCACAACCCAAAACACATCCTCATCTGGTGCCATGTAGACGATTGCAAGACAATAAGTAGAGACAACTGAGATAATGCAAAGCCTCATCCAGTTTCTCAGAGGGAACCCTTTAGTAAGCTGAGAGATCATTGCCACCGAAACCAAGAACCCTATCGCGTTAAAGGCAGCGTAGAGAGTGAAATGAACTCGTCTATCCGCCATGATCGCTTGTCCTGCAGTGCTGTTCCTTTGTCCGAAAATGTTATCTAAAGTTCGGCCTAGTGATGTCTTCGTTGTGTTTGTCGCGTTGTTCTGTGAACCACCGTTAGCGTCTTCACTCTTGAAAGCTCCCGGAGGCTGAAGGCCTCCAGTGAATGTAAGTGTGGCTATGAGTGTTGCAACAATCATTAGGGTTTCTCTTTGTTCGAGTGTGGAGTTATTAATCTCGTCGTTTATGTGATTCTTTATCATACGAATAGGGTTTCTAGTAGGCGGACTACGTTTAAGCCGTTGACGTTCGGTACGTGCGTTCTTTGCTGAAGCTGTCTGAAAGATTTGAACAACCCTGTACATTTCAGAAACACTTCCTCCTTCGGTTTCAATAACCACGTCGAGTATGTCTTTTGGTGTTAACCAGTTTCTGTTTTGTCTGTTTACATCTACCGATCCGGGGAGTATTGCATCGTCACCAATCAACATCTCCACAATCTGTATATAAACAATTTAATAGAAATACGTAGCATGATGCATGTTCATGTCAAAGTTAACTTAACTAGCTTATACATCATTCTCATACTCCCTCTGTTTTTTTATTAGATGACTTTCAACACTATGCACAATAATTAAAAAAATATTTTTTTTTTTACATTTTTATACAAAAACATCAATAATTATCAATTTAACTACAATTCAAACTAATAATATAAAATTTGCAGAATACTAAAAGATCATATAACAAAAACTATATAGAAAACTGAAAAAGTCATTTAATTTAGAAAAAATGAATAAATCTCTAAATAGCCAAATATTAGAAAAACTGAAAAGAGTATAAATAGCAGTGTATGTATTATTTGTATTCTAAAAGAATGTTAAAGTTTTAGTAGACCTATTTGTATTGATCTATAATTCTCAAAATCTCAGGACCAACCTACATAGGTATGCAAATGATGTAGTAAAGAAGAAGAAACTACTTGCCTGAAGCTGTTTTCCAAGTGTTGCAAGATGCAAGACTGTATTGCCTTCTCGATTTTCCATGTTAACGATCCCCTCAGACATCTCACGTTTCTTGATCTCTTCCAGCAACAACTTTGTAGCATCCACTTGATTGTTCTTAACAGCAACATGAAGAGGCGTCTCAAGAGAAGCATTTACTTCCTTGAGAGAGTCAGGGAAAGACAAAACAAGCTCTTTTATAACCTCGATTCTTCCTCTCTGCACCGCGCAGTGAAGAGGAATCGAACCGTCTTTGTCCTTCAAGAGGCAGAGAACATGTTTCGGGCCGACACTTAGGAGCGCTCTCACAACCTCTATATTCCCTGAGGCTGAAGCAATGTGAAGAGGACTAAGACCTTGTTGGTTCGTCTCCAGAGCTAAATCTTGCTTGTGACGCAAGATTTCTGCCGTGAAAGCGGCTTGGCCGGAGAAGGCTGAGACATGGAGAGGGTTCTCTTGAGACGACATAGAGAAACGATCGAGAATAAGAGGATCTTCTTGAAGGAGTAAGTTAAGTGTTGGTATGTCTCCCGAACGAGCTGCATCAAACAATCTTTGGTCCATTTTTTTTATGGTCCCAAGGTATATCCAATCTTTTAGATTTTAAAGTTTTCCACATTCAGACAAGTACACATCTCTATATATATTAGTAAGTGAAGCAAGACTGCTTGATGATGAAGTTTTCTACTTGATAATATACCTTCCTTGATTTTAATTCTAGAGTTTTTAAACTATGAGATTCTCGAAGGTAAGAACAAGCTAATTAAAGGTTGAAAATCACAGAATAATTAGCCTAATTGTTGGTGTCTTTCTCACTAACCGACAAAGACACTACAATAAACTAGTAAAAAGCTCGTCTTAACACTTCCACTTTCACTATAAATCAGTTCCCACATGTTTGTCGGGAGATTCTTTTCTTATTAGCTTAAACAAAACCAGGTTTATGACAGCTTGTAATAAATTCCCCCAGTCGAGGAGGTTAATGGTGTATATTATTATTGGGCCTGGCCCAGTAAGATCAAGCTCACTAACATCAACCCACTTTAATGATGAGATTATCATTATTATAGTAATAAAGAGATGAAGACGCCAAAAAGATCATTAAGCCACACAGTCTAAAATGGCAAGAGCGGTATGCAAGTCTACCATACGCCACCTACCGTTCCCGTCATACGCGGCTTACGTTAGCCATCTTCCAACCATGAATACGGTGGCTTGTTGGCTTCGTCCCTTTGCTATTATCCCACGTGTCGTAATTGTCGTCCACGACGGTGCCCACACCACCCTCCTCCACTTACCAACTCTGCTAATGTGCGCTTCTAACAAACACCTTATCCTCCGCCATCCACCATTATCATGCGCCTCTCCTCTCTCTCTCCCTTATCTTCTCGATTATAACGTGAAATCGCCGCCGCGAAAAGCCATCGTATCACAGCCATTTTTTCCACAAGAGAGATCTGAACCGATCCATGTCCGATCCGGATTCTCCGTTGACTCAGGATCCATCACCGGTGCGTGACCAATCGTCGCCGCCGCTAGCTCTTATCCCTTTACCATTATCTTCCTCCGCCGCTTCCGCTCCCGATCTGAAGATCACCTCCATCCCGGCGACGTCCAAGAGCTCTAGACGGTTGCCTCCGCCGTGCTGGTCTCTCGAGGAGACGATCGCGCTCATCGACGGCTACCGCGAGAAATGGTACGCTCTCAGCCGCGGAAACCTGAAGGCGAACCACTGGGAGGAAGTTGCGGAAGCGGTTGCCGCCACGTGTCCCGACGTGACGCCGAAGAAAACCGCGGTTCAGTGTAGGCATAAGATGGAGAAGCTCCGGCAAAGGTACCGTGCGGAGATCCAGCGAGCGAGATCTTTGCCGGTGGCGAGATTCGTCTCTTCTTGGGTCCATTATAAGCGTATGGAGGCCATGGAGAATCGACCGGAGACTAAACCGGTTAACGAAAGTGGCGACGAAGAGAACGACAGTTATCAATTCAGCGGCGGAAGGACAACGCCGAGGTTCTTTAACAGGAACGGTGGCGGCGGAGGGAGTAGCAGCAGCGGCGGAATTAGAATTCGGATACCGACGGGAGTGAGCATTGCGCAGCCCGGTCCGAGATTTCCCGGTAAGATCGAACCGAAATACACGGCAAGTCCAAGCTCCGGTATTAGTGCAAATCCAAGACCTGGTCGTGTCGGAACAGGAACCAATTACGGAGGAGGGAAACGAGGGAGTGAGACGATGATGTCTGATGATCCAATTGCGAGTGCGATAAAGCTACTTGGAGAAACGATGTTGAGAACAGAGGAAAAGAAGATGGAGATGACGAGAGAGATAGAAGCGATGAGAATGGAAATGGAGATGAAGAGGACGAAGATGCTATTGGACTCTCAACAACGGATTGTGGAAGCTTTTGCTAAAACCATGTCGGAAAATTTGGAGGAGAAGAAGAAGAAAGCCAGAAGAATATCTTCAATGGAGTAATGTTAATCTATGTTGTTGAGCTTTGTATTAATAAGTGTATAAAGTTTCCACCTTTTTATAGTTTTCAGAAGAATTTGCAATGGAGAAATTGTTGTGTGATTTGACCCAAAAAAAAATTGTTCTGTGATAAACTTGAAAGTTACATCAATGGAGTAACATCTTCTCTTTCAATACAAGGCTCCAGTAGTTGTCAACAGTTATCCCAACTGTTGGGAGCAATACAAATACAGCTAAAATTTGCGCCCTTCATTGACATGTTAATGGCTCAAAGACATCTCTATCACTCAACTCAAAAAAAGAGATACATTTACATAAATTAATAAACTAATAACTTTTTCAATCCTGAATTAACATAATAAACTAATAAATTTTGAAATTTTATAATATAAAAAATAAAAAAAAAGCATCTTTATTAATAACTGAGCTTGTCAAACCATCTAAAACAGATTCAAATACAAATGCAGTTGAAGATGGAAGCCACTTAAAACAAGAAAGTCCCATTCATTTCCCATTATTACTACTCTCTATTCCAACAGTCTCCCCCAGGCTTATAGCTTTGCAACCAATTGCTCATCTCCTTCCAGGCGAAACCTGTTCCATTTACAAATTTTAATCACTTGGTCGAAGATCCATTTGTTCCATATTCACATGCTTAGATGCCATTCCAAGCAACAAAACAATGCATCACAAGAGACAACCTAAAACTTGTTATGAAGAAGGAACCAAAAGATTACCACTAACTCACTTTCAGTAGTATGATCCTGGACCACCACCACCACCTGAGTAACTACTACCACCCAATCCACGACTTGAGTAGACTGAAGAATACGAGCTACCTCCTCCCTGCAATTCCAACAATACAAAAGTTACTCTCAACTCAACTTTCCACAGAATAAGAGAATGATTCTGAAGCCACTTACATCTCTTCTGGGTGGTATGTCACTACCATAGCTTGATGAGTACATTCCTCCTACATCGCTGCCACTATACGAACCTGAAGTAAAGCAACATAGCCATGTAAGTGTTTGCATCTCGATGAAGTATTTGCTATATGTTAAGCCACAAGAGATACTTCTCAAACAAACCTCCTCCATAATCCATTCCCTGACGACTGCTGTATGGACCACGCGAGTCATGACTTGGCATTGCATTTCGGCTGCTTCCATATCCTAGACTAGATCTAGGCAACCTAAATCAAATATGGAAGTAAGAACTGAAACATACACATATCACAGAGAAAATTAGAGCCAGAGATAAACAAAGACATTCATAGGACAACATACCGGTCGCCATACGATTCCCCATATTGAGATGGGCCTAGATCATAGTCCAGACGAGCTCTTGAATGACGAGCATCGACGTCAGCATAACGGGGAGGAATGTCATCCTGAATGGTAAACACTTGTCTAAGAAAACAATAATATAGTTTGATGATTAAAAATAAAATCTAGAGAACAAATGGTCAGAGAAAGTAAATAAATCAGACCAATGCAGCATATGGTCGCTTTGATCCAGGAAGAGGTTCATCATAAGCACGAGATCTCCCTTCACTGTAACTTGGAGGTCTTTCAAATCTTGGACTGTAAAGGTCTTCCCCATACGGCCTCCGCATTTCTAAGCGAGAAGAATCTCTAGGAATATCTGAATAAGCAGACCCACGAGGGGGATAATCATCTCTGTAAGAAAGATGCCTCTCAGGAGAAAGCCTGGAGCTATAGCTCACAGCTGGTCTGCTTCTTGGAGGAAGAAGATCATCACGCCGACCATAGTCCCTCTTCAAGCTAGCCTTTGGATACGGAGGAACTGCAAAATAAAATTTCAAATACATTGAACAAAAAAAAGGCTAAAAAAAAAGAAAACTGAACATGGATAAACAACAAGCCCAGTGGTACCTGGAGGTCTTCTGTCATACGACCTAGAAGGTGGTGGCAAGGGCCTGGCTCTTGCAGGTGGTGGCAAGGGCCTGGCTCTTGCAGGTGGTGGCAAGGGCCTTGATCTTGCAGGTGGTGGCAAGGGCCTAGCGAGCCTAGCTCTTGCAGGTGGAGGTAGAGGTGGTCGTGGACGTCTTCCTCTTAATCCACTAGCTCTCTTTGCACTAGGAGGTGGGGCCCGAGGGGCAACGCCTCTAGAGCTACGAGGTGGCAAACGAGCCAGTGCACTCCTTCCAGATCTTCTACTCCCATGCCTTGACCGGTGGTCTGAGCGACTAGGCTGTCTGCCTTTGCCTGCTCTCTGAAGTGGTCTAGATAAGCGTGCCCTCACTTTTGCCTGGAAAAAAGGGAAGAATTAGAAAGCAAGAATATACTGCGTAAATAAGGATAAGCCATTAAAATAAGCATACCTTGTCCTCTCCTTCGCCTAATTCTGAGTTGTTGATGGATTTGGCACAAGTTACAGCAGCCTCATGGGTATCAAAAGTTACAAAGCCAAAATCTTTCCTCCTGGCTGATGGCATATTGCGTGCAAGCTCAATTTTTTCAAGTTTACCATACTTTTTCAAAAGGTCTCTAACATGCTCTTCACTCCATGAAGTTGACAGACCATCAATGAAGATTGTCTTAACCTGCAACACCAAAAAAAATTAAACTAAAGTACTACAACCAGATAGATATAATATATTCACCAACAAACAATAATCCAGTATCTAAAATGTCGTTAGAAGGCTCTGAGTCTGTTTTCATTTATGGGTTTAGAAAGCATTCTAAGCTATCACCCAGAGACATAACAGAAAAACCTATTAAGTGAATAGGCACCCATGCCTGCCCTTATAAGCTCCTCCAACGCTCTAAAGAAGACATGGTTGGATGAAAGTTGCAACAAATAAATGATCCTGTATTGGAGTACCTGCGCCATTATCTCATCTTCCGGATCCAAGAAGGAATCTGCAAACGAAACCTTTGCAGGCTTTTCAAGTCCAAACATCACTTCTTTCCTTAAGAGGCGTTTGTGAGCATCCATGGCATCTGTGCGAGATGAGAAATCCAAAAAGGCATACCCTCGATTCATGTTGGCATTGTTGCTGTCCTCTACCAAAGTAATCTCATCCATATTCTCAACGCCATAGTGTTTCAGCTTCTCCCTCAACTGAAACACACAGCAAAGACCTAATGGTCAAAATTACCACGAACTGTGGAGTTGGGTTAATTGACATATCTATGGACACCCGGATACTTACAGCTTCTTGGGTCCATGTCTTGCATATGTTAGCAATGAAGAGGGTATCATTATCTTGACTTGCAGTTACACCACATTTTTTACCATTGATCTGCAGTCCCAATGACCAAGAGAATGATATACAATGTATAGCTACACAAACTCTCCGTCAAATACTAAAGTGTAGACGATTACCATTGGGCTTCTAAGCTCTTTAACAGCTCGTTTTGCCTGTTCAACAGTTGCAAAACGCAGGAAAGCATAACCCTTGCTCTTATTTGTCTGTGGATTCTTCATAATTCTAATTTCAGTCACCTCCCCCACGTGACCAAACACTTTCTTTAAATCCTCCTCCGTAGTTCCTTTGTCCAAGCTCCCAACAAAGATCTCAAACTCCTTACGCTTACGTCTATCATTGAGAACATCATGATGCTCCTCTTCTTCTTCTACCACATCGCCAGCTTCTCCAAGCTTGACTTCTTCATCAGCATGCACATCATCACCTTCACTCTCAAGCTCCTCCAGACCATCTCCAATCTCCTCACCTTCTACCTCGGCCTCAAATTCCTCCTCCAGTTCTTCCTCCTCCTGATTAACCAACTCATGATCCTCTCTCTCCTCAAACTCCTCCCCACCATATTCATCAGCATCATACTCTGGGTCATTGTCATCTAAATCCAATCTTTCATCTTTCCCCAAATAATCAACAGTCTCCTCTGCGAGTAAAAGCGAGTAAAACATCTAGACTATTCCAGGTAGCCTAAAGTTAACAAAACCTAGAAGATAGTCACGTCTATCTTCCAGAGAAGTTAGAATAGTTAGCCCTAAAATCTAAAAACATTCTATGGTCAACAAGTCCCAAACTTTTCATCAAAGCAAAGATTAGATCCTTCAAAAACAATGAAAACGATGTTAAAAGTATCTTACTTTGCGGCGGAACAACGTCATCTGGATTCGCTGCAGCTTCAAGATCATCCAACGAATCAGATTGCTTCGACCCATCTAATTGATTCTCTTCCTCAGCAGATTTATCCACCTCCGGTGTCTCCTCCTTCGCCTCTTCAGCATCGGGGACGGATGTCTCTCCGATGTTAACAGATTCTTCATCGGCGGATTCAACCGGCGGAGTCTGCGCCTTGACCGCCGATCTCGTGACCCTTCCGCCTCTTCTCGCGGCGCCTCCTCCTCTCTTCACAACCCTCGGTGGCATGGCTTCCCGTGTTCTTTTTTTTAACCAATGCGACTAATCTCAACCTAATTTGAGAAACAGAGATCTATGTTTCGAGCTCGTTTTATATCAACCGATGGCCACTACCCGGTTTTCCTTCGGTATAGCTTTAGTGAATACCGTTATTTTCTAACCTTGTTCTCCGGTTTAGTTTTGATCGGTTGAACCGGTTTATTTTGATCTTCTAACTTAAAAAGAAACATAAAGAATGTTAAAAAAAATTGCTTGGCTGCAGTGAGTCCCTTTACATGAGATTATTGATTAGCGGAGGGTCTAGACCGATTCTTTTAGAGTTTACACCGACTTTTAAACAAGTTTATATGTTTACATAAACGAGACTTGGCTTATTATTACAACACACACACTATACTATAAGATCAAACTCTCATAACGAAGATAACAAACTCACACTAAGAGTCGTTCATATCAACAAACTACAAAGATCTAAAAGAAAGAAAGAAAAAAAGCAAGCCAGAGATTTTAAAAAGTAGCAAGAGAAGCTTGAGTGATCAGAGAGCATGGCAGAAACCAAATCTTCTCTTTTGTTTCTTGGTTTTTGAAGGAGGCTGTAAAACTACTTTTATCGCTGCATCAAACACCCCTTTCACGTTCTGTAAGATCATCATCATCATTGTGTCATCATCAACACTAGAAGATTAAATTTGAGCAAGTGTAGAAATAACTCAAACCGTTAATGGTTTAGAGTACCATTTGTGTTTTGGAGCTACATTCTATATATGCTAATGCTCCTATCTCCTTCCTTAGCTCTTGACCCTATAAAGACAACAATCTTTGTGAGGTTCTAAAATGCTTTCTTAATACATGTTTCTGATTATACTACAAACTAGAAGAAGAATAGTAATGAAAACATACTTGCTCTGTAGAGATTGTGCAAGCACCTGGATAGTTCATTGGGAACTTCTTATCTTCTCTTAGATCTGCAAGAAAACACATTAGACCTCTCTTACACCTTATCAATGTTACTAGATTCCTCAAGACAGAGTGATTTTCTTGAACCTAATTTAGTTCCCACTAGAACAATAGGCACGTTAGGGGCATAATGTCGCAGCTCGGGGACCCACTGCAGAAGAAAAATTGAACAACAAGCACATGAGATGGTGTGTGATAAAGTTACATTGCAGCAGTGAAATTTTTTAAAAAGAAAGAAAGTTAAAACCTTTTTAGCAATGTTCTCAAAGCTAGGCCTGCTAATAAGAGAGAAGGCAAGAATGAAAACATCTGCTCCTCTGTAACTCAATGGTCTAAGCCTGTTGTAATCTTCTTGACCTGTATTATAAACATCAATTCTAATGCAAGATCAAAAAGCCTTAGAGTAAAGTTTCATTCTTAATCAACTACCCAGAAACTTCAAGATTGTTTTTTCTTTTCAACATAACTTCAAGATTGTTGAGAAGCAAAGTCAACATATCTTTAAAAGGTCAAAAGATTAGACCTTGACGCAATGTTGAGGATATGAATCTAATACAAAGAACAAAACTTTGAAAGAAAGTGAAGAACTTTATTTTACCAGCAGTATCCCAAAGACCAAGATTAACAGTTTTGCCATCGACTAAAACATTTGCACTGAAGTTGTCGAACACTGTCGGAACATAATCCTGTAATAACGAGGACAACATTCACCAAACAATGACTTAAAAGATAGTCCTTTGATCAAAAATAAAGATAGTCCAAGAAAGAAAGAGAGAGAGAGATGGATACAGTGGGAAAAGTGTTGCTGGTGTAGGAGATAAGAAGACAAGTTTTGCCCACAGCTCCATCGCCAACAGTGACGCACTTTATAAACGTTGTCGCTGCTGTTGTTGTTGCTGATGATACCGATGCTGCAGCCACAGAAGCTGACATTGATTGAGATGTGAGAATAGTCAGTACTCTCTGAGTTATGCTTCTCTTTCTCTTTTTGTGCTTCTGGTTTTAAGTGTAGAAAGGAAGATGATTCTTGAGAAGAAAAGCTGCAAGATTTTTGAAAGTGTGGAAAACAAAAGAGTCAACTTTAATTTGAGCTGTCAGAGAGGCAAAAGTATTTTGAATGCATAGACTTTCCTTTATTTATTTTTTTTTGGTTGAAAATTCTTATGTACACATTTGTTCAATATGACATACAAAAATCAAAAGTCCAGTCTTTTTCAGCAAAAGATACTACCAAGTACTATAGAACAAATGTAGTTTATGTGTTGGTGAGAGGTCACTAAACAATGCAGTTAGTATGTTAAAAATTCATTAAATCTGTATAACTGTTTTTTCTTTTGAGAAACACTTTGGAATAAACGAATAAATTGGTTCATTCGATGATGTGATATGATATTCAATTTTTTTTTTAAACTACAAAGGATAGCCATACAACTTTGGAATTTTTATGAATTTTCCATTTAGTAAACATCATTATATTGACATTTTAAATTTCCCTTTAGCTGAAACATTTTTATGGAATTTTTCCTTTAGTAGAGCATCAGTATATACACTTCTAAATTTTTATCAATTTAGTTGACACATATTCTATTTATAATTCAATTTTGTTTATACATTAGTAAAATGACGTTATATTAACGAATTAATTTTGTTTCAATATACAATATTTTTTTAAAAGAATTATAGGTTTAGACAATGGATAGACCACCAAACACCCTCATCATTAACAAGAAGGAAAGGCAAGGCAATTATTACTAACGTGTTTATGCGAAAAAATAGGAAAAATGTAAACTTTATGATTCCTTTCTTCCTAAGATATGATATAGAATTTTAATTATTTTTATGCAAAAAATAGGTTTACTTGTATATGAATCGTTGTGTTATTTTTCTTTTCCTTATTCATTCACAAGATTAAAGCCCAGTAAGGAAAGCCCATTTGTAAATAAATAACAGAAATAAAAAAAATTACAAACCAAAGAGAAGAAAACAAAACAGTAGACGAAGAGAGAAAGCAGAGCACTCTTTACCTCTTCTTCTCTCTGATCAAAACAAATCAAATTAAAAAAGGAAACCCTAGATCTCTCCGCCTCTCTCCGATAAGAAAGTCCGAGACTTTAATCGAGTTATGTACAAGGGTCGGAGTGGAAGCATAATGGGCGGTGGCGGATCGTCGAGATCGGAGCTACTCGGTGGAGCTACTGATCGGAAACGGATCAACGAAGCTTTAGACAAACATCTTAAAAAGTCTTCACCTTCCACTCTTAAAGACAAAGATTCATTCCCTTCAACCTCAACTGCTAAATCTCACCTTCAGGAAGGTTGTCCTGTTCTGTTCTGTCTTTTTAAAAACCTAAGTCAATGTTCTGTCTTTTTGTGTGGTCTAATTTGTTTTAATTTTTTTGCAGTTGAATCAGAAGGATCAGATGTGAGTGGCTCGGAAGGTGATGATGATGATACGTCGTGGATCTCATGGTTTTGTAATTTGAGAGGGAATGAGTTTTTCTGTGAAGTGGATGAAGATTATGTACAAGATGATTTCAATCTATGTGGGCTGAGTGGTCAAGTTCCTTACTATGATTATGCACTTGATCTCATCTTAGATGTTGAATCATCAAACAGTAAGTGGTGTCAAGTAGTTTCCTTTACTACTATGATTATGCACTTGATCTGATTTTTTTTTTTTGTGTGTGTTGTATACATTAAGGTGATATGTTTACTGAAGAACAGAATGAGTTGGTGGAATCAGCTGCTGAGATGTTGTATGGTCTTATTCATGTTCGTTACATTCTCACTACTAAAGGAATGGCTGCTATGGTATGTGAAAGAAGAGTCCTTTTATATTTATGTTTTTGTTTTGAATGGCATTGGATGAATCTGTTTTGTAGTTGGAGAAGTACAAGAGCTATGATTTTGGGAGATGTCCGAGAGTGTTCTGCAGCGGGCAGTCTTGTCTACCTGTTGGGCAATCTGATATACCGAGGTCCAGCACGGTGAAGATATACTGTCCTAAATGCGAGGATCTTTACTACCCTCGATCTAAATACCAAGGCAGTATCCTTTTTTCCACTTTGTTCAAAAAGGCTTTGGGAGGTGTTAAGAGTGTTTTGTTGTATACTTGTCTTAGTGTTTGGTTTTTTCCTTAATGGTTATTTTGCAGACATTGATGGAGCTTACTTTGGTACTACCTTCCCACATTTGTTTCTCATGTCCCATGGGAACATGAAACCGCAGAAATCGAGTCAAAGCTACGTTCCTAAAATCTTTGGCTTTAAGGTACATAAGAAGCAATGATGATAGTCTCTCCTTTCACCAGTCCAAAGAGTTAACACAACCTCGGTGGCTAAGTCCTTCTTTGTGATGGTCGCGGGTTAAAAACGGATCATCATATTGTATTGTGGTTGGAGGATGAGAAAGAGCTCTTATGACAAAAATGTCTTGAAAAGTTGAGTTCTCTGTATGTAATCTCGGATGAAACTGATCTATTCATTGGCATGGTTTACCCGTGGGGATTCAATTATCTATCATTTACAGATGGGGTTTTGATTTTGCTTTAACAGTTTGTTGTGTATATTGCTGAGTTCCCGTGAGATTTGTTCTTGTTGTTTTTGTGTTTCTTGTATTCTACGCAACTAAGATGCATCGCTAATATTTTCAACTCTCGCTTTGTTACAAAGTGGTTTTTACTTTAGTCTCCTCAATATCCTCATGAATCATGGACAGTTTTAACATTTTGATTCTTGAATCATGGAGGCAACAACTTAAACAGTGTCGGAGAAAGAATAGGTCCATCCTACTTGTGTCTCGGCCTATCTATGAAACTGGGCTATTCATAGCCCATTTAAGGCCCAAAATAGCTGTTAGTTAATGTCGGAGAAGGCATAATGCAATGAACAATCAAGAACACAAGATGAGTTAAAGAAAATCGTATGCTCTGTTTGAATAAAAACATAAGATAGGAAGATTAAAGAAACTGAATTTAGAACTATAGCTGCCAAAAAAAAAAAGAAACTGAATTTAGAACATATATAGATATAGTATGCTCTGTTTCTTGTTGGGAACATGGAAAATTTTTTTAAACCCAACTCCAATGAACAAAGCTCCAGCCTCCAGGTTTATTTCACATAGAACCAGATCTTTACAGTTTCTTAGATCCCTATTCATCCCCGATCCCAGATACATAGAGATTAGAGAGAGAGAGAAAGCAAAACTTCGTAGGTTATTCTTAAGAAGGGCTTTTCAAGGATACATATATATATATATATATATATATATAGCTTCCAGATATATAAAAAAAAAGGGTATATAGAAAAGCTATTCGCTTCTGTAATAAATAGTTTTTAAACTAAGCGACCACGAGAGTTCCTGTCCGAACGGTTTTGCAATCTTTAGTAGCTTCGGAAGATTTTTTACGGAGAGATCTAGCAGAAAGTTTCCAGCTTTTCTCCTTGGCTTCATCACACTCTATCTGTTCTTCTCTACACTCTTTGCTACAAAACGCCTTGTCTCCTCTGTAATAATTATTAAAAAAAAATCAAGAAACATCTGAATTTCAATTTTTTTAATGGAAGCTTTTATAAAAAAAGGCAATGCCTTTAGATCGGAGTTAATTACCTGTACATGAAGATGTCTGAGTTAAGACCAAGGTGTTTACGGCAAAGAGAGCAAGATTCCAAAAAGTGTGGCTCTTCACTACCCAAAACACCACCGTAATATGAAGCCATTTGCTTAATACTAATCTCTTAAAAAGACGAGACTTTGGAAGCAGATTCAAGATTCAGCTCAGGTAGGAAGAAGAAGGAGGAGGAGGAGGAAGGTGATTGATTTGGTGTCCATATATAAAGGCAGCTTGGACTTTCTGATTGACTTGGACCAATCACCTGTGTTACGGACCACTATAGTTACTGTGCTCTACACCCTTCTTTCAGTCTCGAAAGATCTTGTATACGTTAAAAGTTCAATAAAATATTAAAATTCATTGCTTTTATATTTACTTATTTAATATTTTTTTGTGTCTGGTAAATAGAATCTGTTTCTAGTAATTTTACCGGGAGAATTCATATATAAAGTTATAAGATACAATGAACCTAACGCTCTTCGTCCGTGGTACTATTAATAAGTAAAGTTTTATTTTTATGAGGCACACAAAAGAAGTCTATACAATAAATTACAACTAAACAATTATTGAGTTTGTAAGATTCGTTGCCCACAATAACATGCATAACGCATGATTGATGGACTTTTCCTTAATAAAAAAAATAGTTAACATTAAATGAAAGTTTCTATTGCTATAAATTTTTATATTACTGATTTCTTGTACTAATAACTATTTTTATAAATTGTTCGAGTGTGTACTTTCTACTTTCTTAGGATTCATTTCCCCTGGACAATGTTTCGTTCCTTGTGTGGAAATTTTTATAATCGCCTCTCATTTGTTTACTTTGGTGTACTTATTGTACTTGTAAAATATTTCAATTGTTTCTCTGTGGAGGGACAGTAACGTTTTCAAGATTACTATAGTATAGTTAATTACAATTTCTATGTTGTGACAAAACAGAGATACACGTGTTAAACTCAAGGTAAATTCTAGTAATAAATTTGATAGCCATCTCAGCTTTAGCGTATAGTTTTTTATTGCGTACCTATACGTGTCATACATGTGGAATTTTATATAAATATAGCAATAACGAGTTGCAATTAGCACTATATATGCGTTTTTTTTTTCATATTTTAATCTTTCCTTAGTTGAAATTTAGCAGAAAACTGCAGATTTTGTCTTTCCAAATCAATCGTGGTAAGAAAACACTACTAGTTTTCTTTTAATTAGTTATTATTTAAATAAAGACCACTCGATGTTTCTGAGTAAGAGATGACTTACATTACCAACAGCAAACCAATATATACACACAACAAAAAAAAGTAATTTTATTGCTACATCAAAAAATGAAAAGAAAAATATAGTAGTAGTATTTAGTAATTAATTTTAATATTAATAATCCAAAAGAGAAAGGTTGCCAGGACCACACAAGTTGTCATCTGTCGTCATTACAACAAGGCGTTGGAGTGGGGAAATAGGTCCCACTCAAACGAGAATCTGACTACACAAAACCTTTTTTTTTAAAGGCCTTTAATTATTTATGGGACCCACCATCACCTCTCTCAGGCCCAATAATCAACGTCCCTGTCTCTCGGGCCCATGACAGCTGCCCTTGTACCCCGTTTTTCCTACCTTTTCCTTTTTTTTACTACACACCCACCTGCCATTGACACGTGTGGTGAATCTCGCTCGTGCGCCAGCTAAGCTGGGAGTTTGTGTTACGTGGCGGTTGTGCAAAAGGGCTTGAGGTTGCATGGGAATTAAATTTTGTTGGTTTAATCCTACGGTCAGGATATAATCTAATAGTATTGTTGGATACAACCGTTGATTTGTAATCTTAAATGATCTCAGCCGTTCAGGTGATCTATTTCTACGTTATATATTACCACCAATCATGTACAACTCTCCGTAACATTCCTTCGATACCTTTCAGTATGGGTTCTCCAATGGCCTAATAAGGCCCAGATAAATGGATTTTGTAATGAACGTACCGTATATCAGCACCAATGTATAGGCCACGTGTAAAACTCCATCCATATATTTAATTATGGGCTTTCATTGTCCCAATCCAGGCCTAATCGTAATAGATTTTGTAATGAACGGTCCGTAATATTTTTTTTTCAGTCTACGGTTAGGATTTGATTTAACAGCATGGCTAAATAAAACCTCAGATAGTCTAGTTCAACGTAGTGCCATGTCATATGTTAGTACCAATTAAGTAATGCCATTTGTACAACTCCACGTAAAACTCCGGCGTTACCTCACAGCATGGCCTTTTATAAGCCCATTAACGGCCCAATAAAGTTTTACAGTCTACCGAGATGGATCACCGGGAGAACGGTGACCGGCGACATCTCCTCTGGTTCTTCGCCGTATCCACCGCCGTGAAACTCCTTCTAATCCCGTCGTACAGAAGCACAGACTTCGAGGTCCACCGTAACTGGCTCGCCATCACACACTCTCTTCCTCTCTCCAAATGGTACGTCGACGAGACCAGTCAATGGACGCTCGACTACCCTCCTTTCTTCGCCTACTTCGAACGCTTCCTCTCCGTCTTCGCTCATCTCGTCGATCCCAAGATCGTGGATCTTCATTTGGGTCTCGATTACAGCGCAGACTCTGTCATCCACTTCCAGCGCGTCACCGTGATGGTCTCGGATCTCTGTCTTCTCTTCGGTGTGTACAGATTGACTCGAAAGGTGGAGCCTTTGAAACGGAACCTGATCTGCGCGTTGGTGGTTTGGTCTCCGGGGTTGTTGATTGTAGATCATGTTCATTTTCAGTACAATGGGTTTTTACTGGGATGGTTGTTGTTGTCGGTTTCGTTTCTGCAAGATGGTAGAGATCTGCTTGGTGGGTTTCTGTTTGCTGTTGTTTTATGTTTCAAGCATTTGTTTGCCGTCGCTGCTCCGGTTTACTTCGTTTATCTCCTTAAGCATTATTGTTGGGCCGGTTTGGCTACTGGTTTACGACGGCTTGTGACTCTTGGTTCGGTGGTTGTGGCGGTTTTTGCCGCAGCTTTTGGTCCCTTTATATACAGTGGACAGGTTAGTTTTTTTTAAGCTTTCCTGTCTTATTACATTGCTTTCTGACTGAAACTGTCATTAAAATGGCTGTTACTTGTCATTTCCATGAGTGATTTGTCCTTATTGCTGAGATAGATAATGCTGATGTTTAGATTAACAGAAACACAACCTAGTTGAGTCAGTGAACCTCTGTCTTATTACATTACTTTCATTTGGTAAAGCAGAAGTATAGATTGTCAAACTAATGTCTTAGAAACCGCTGTTACTAGTCACTTCCGTGAGTCATTTGTCCTGTTTGCAGAGAAAGCCGATGCCTTTGTATATCCTCATTAGAGTTAATTAGATATCATCTTATGGTGGTAGTGTTGTTGTTGTTGTTGTGTTGCAGATACAGCAAGTAATAAGTCGAATGTTTCCTTTTGGGAGAGGATTGTGTCATGCGTATTGGGCTCCTAACTTTTGGGTTTTCTATATAATACTCGACAAAGGCCTTGCCTTTACGCTACGGAAGCTCGGATTCGATGTTCAGATTCCGTCAGCTTCTTTCACTGGCGGTTTAGTTGGGGACTCTTCACCGTTTGCAGTTCTCCCTCAGGTACGGTACTGTCAACTTGCACATTCTTGTCTGTTTTCATATCCCATTATTTTATCCTCTTGGACTGGTGCAATGACAGATCACCCCATTGACAACATTTGCAATGGTGTTACTTGCTGTTACTCCATGTCTGATCAAAGCTTGGAGAAAACCACAACCCGGGCTTGTCGCTAGATGGATAGCTTATGCATACACTTGCGGTTTTCTGTTTGGATGGCATGTTCATGAGAAAGCGTCGCTTCACTTCACTATCCCACTCGCAATCGTTGCAGTTCAGAGTTTAGAAGATGCTAAACACTACTTTTTGGTTTCCATAGGTATGTAACATTTTTTTCTAACCAGCACTCACATTACGCATAATCATTTGCTCCATGTACTGATGGTCTCTATATCTCCTCCAGTTTCTTGCTACTCGCTCTTTCCGCTCTTATATGAGCCCCAGGAATACCCAATCAAGGTTCTGTTGCTGCTATTCCACTCCATGGTAATGTGGCTAGGTTTTTCGGCTCAATACTCAGACGTGGAGGCGCTGAAGAAGAAGAAGGAAGGTGGTGAAAGCAAGAGCAAATTTGAGATTGGATGTATTGAGAAAACCTATCTGATGGGTTTAGTTTTAGTAGAGATAGTGTCTCAGTTCTTGCATCCTTATTTTCTAGGTGACAGGTTTGCATTCATGCCTTTGATGTTGATCTCAACATACTGTGCCGTTGGTATCATGTACTCTTGGATTTGGCAGCTTCGTAAGATCCTAACATGACATAGATTTTTGTTACCTGAGTCATTTGGCTTTAGTACTACTATGTTTAAACATGTATCCCAACACATGTATCTTTCTTTATTGTTCTACTTCTCATCTCATCATGAACTTGTGATCTTGTTAGCTAAGCCCAAATTGAAAATTTGAATACCACTAACGGGCCGTAACATTGGCCCAATAAAAAAAACATAAGAACTAACGAGAAACCTCTTAGCCGAAGAGGAAGACCGAAGACTTGCTGCTTCTGCAAAAGAAAGAAAAAACCTTATCTAGCCAATGGCTTCTTCCACTTTCGTTTCTCTACCAAAACCCTTCTTTGCTTTTCCGGTTAAAGCCAATTCTCCTGCTCTACCTAACCATAAGCTTCTCGGTACTGACACAAATCTGAAACTTGTGGAAAGCTACAACCTTTCAATGTTTTTGTTCCGTCTTATGATTTGTTTGTTTGATTCGTCATGTTTCTCTTCAGGAATCCGAAGAGGTTGTCTCAGAGTCAAAGCGGTTTCTACGAAATGGGAACCGGCAAAGGTTCTGTCTTTTCACTTTTATTTCATCCAAAGTGTATTCATTTTCATAATTTTAAAAATTAATTCGGAGATTGTTGTAATGATAAATGCAGGTTGTTCCTCAAGCAGACAGGGTTCTTGTTCGTCTTGAAGAGCTTGCTCAGGTCTATCTCCTTTTATGGTCTGATTATTAAGAAGACAGTGTAGTTGATTAGCTCTGTTATCGCAATACGATTGCCAATAATCATAGATTATTGTGTTGATGTGATTATGCAGACAACCTCAGGGGGAGTGTTGTTGCCTAAAGCAGCTGTTAAGTTTGAGAGGTACCTAACCGGAGAGGTAAGGCTTTGCTCCCTTGTTATGTTAATGTGTATTAACTTCAGGATCTTTGAGTATGTCTTCAATCATATTACAGGTTGTCTCTGTTGGTTCTGAGGTTGGACAACAAGTTGGACCTGGAAAGAAGGTTAGTTTTTTCTTTCAACTCTCAAGTTATAGCCTTTAATGTAAACTACTGTGAATGTTCTTCAACTGTTTGGCATTTGCATTTTCGCAGGTTCTGTTCTCTGACGTGAGCGCATATGAGGTTAGTTATCTTTTGCCTTCTTGATAGTGGAATTAGCTTCTCTGCAATGAATTGAATCATGTTCTTAAGAGTTTTGTAAGTGTAACATCTATGGGTTTATTATTCAGGTCGACTTGGGGACCGGGGCTAGGCATTGCTTTTGTAAAGAGAGCGACTTGTTGGCCCTCGTGGAGTGAAGATCTTGTCCGAAGAGAGGATTCATCCAATGTTTCTTGAATATTTTAATTGTTTGATGTAATTTTCAGACTTGTTTTGTGACATTTTCAATCATTTGAGATCATTTTAGACAGTCATAAACAAACAAAAAATGTTCAACTAATTAAACCAATCAAAAACACTTTGCCATGTGTAGCAACTTCTGATAGAATGATACAAAGAAACTAAGAGTTAAAACTCAAAAACTCGTAGCTCAACCATGCCTTCTTTTCTCTTTGGGGAATACCAAGCCACGACTTTTCCAGACTCAAGAAGCCTCAATGAGTAGTTCAAACTGTAAATCAGATCCTCCATTTGTGCACCATACTTCCCTGCACCTACCTGAAACTGCGAGTCTACTTTGAAAACAATTGGACCTGCAACCTGCAAAACACACAACAGTGGTGGGCGTTGCTTATACATTGATACTATACATCAAATAACTTTGATCTTTGGACAAGAAGCTACTAATACCTGTTGCTGGAATATCAGGTTGAGCCTCGGAGAACCTGATGTGTCATCTGTTTTGTTACTACCTGAAGATCTTCTGATTGCATGGAAGATTCTTTTAGCAAGGGCAGAAGCCGAGGAGATGTCCACACGAGCATCTACTCTTGTTAGATCACCATACAACTTACTAAACCGTCCCTTTCTGGAACGTACAACAAGCAGAACCAAACACATCTGCGCTTATCGGACTCCTCTTCTTTCCGTTAACCAACACGTCTCGGCCTGTAATCCAAGCTGCCAAGCTGCTACCTACTATTCCTGACACTGCTGCATGAGGCTCCTTTAGACGTAAATCATAAGGGAGGAAAACAGGTGAATCATCATCATCTTCTTCAGTGTTGTCTTCTTTCTCTTTCGGCCTCCACAAGTCTCTCTTAGCCTTGTATGAAACTGCAGCCTTGGCGCATAAACCAGGTAACAAAGAAGCAGGAGCATCGCCACTACTTTCAGCAGAAGCAGCATTCACAGGCTGAGGATCACCCTTGCTTTTGTGTACACCCAAACGGTAATGAAGCCCGGACTCTGGAACAAGAGACGAGACATCAAAGTTTAACGACTCAGGAACATCCCAGAAGCGTCCTTTATGGTCCAAAAACAGATCCGGCCAAGCTGCTTCCACAGTGAGATCATGTTTCTCAAGCTGCTCAACAAAACAAAATCATCAATGCCTAAAAACATACAAAGAATCATCCATCAATGGGGAATAGATAGGTACCGGATGAACAAACATCAGCTTCTTCCGGGTCCCTTCTTTATCACCAAGACGTTCAGCGCTGAGCAACAAAGAGGAGGAAGATCCTATTGCAATCTGAGTCCATAGACCAACTGAGTACAAAGATTTGTCTACAATGTGTTTTGTTGTATCCTTGAAAAGCTGAAGATCCCACTCCTCTGCTTTGCTAATATTTGCTTTGATATCAGCAAAGAGCTTCTTTGGCTTGAACTGCCCAACCAATCCTGCCCACCTTCAACAATCCATACAGAACTAGTCACATGTCTTGTCTCAACAACACTGAGAAAAAAAAAAAAAGACAACCTCTACTACTGTTTTTTCTCTCAAAGTCAAAACCTTTAGGCATTACCCACTCAAAACACCAAAGACAAAACACACAAAAACAGCAGAACAAATCACATGTCTCAACAACACTGAGTTTAAAAAAGACAACCTCTTCTGCTGTTTTTGTTTCCAAAGTCAAAACCTTTAACCATTACTTACTCATAACAGCAAAGACAAAACTGATTGTTCTCATAAAACAGCAAAAGAAGTTAAAGATTATTACCAGTTGGAAGAGGAAGGACTGAGCAAGAGAGAGTTAAGAGAGAAAGAGCCGAGTCTCTTGTCGGAAGAAGGAGCAAAAGCAGGGATGACTCCGAGAGGGAATCCTTCGCGGAGAAGAGAGAGCTGCTGAATACGGTGAGAGCGGCTGGCTCGTGCACCGTCGACGGGAAATGGCTCACCGGGAACAGAGCGAGCCGTGCCTTCGAGGGTTTGAGGTGAAGAAAGGTTATGGTCCCAGAATACGGAGTCAATTGCTGAGCTAAGATTCGCCATTTTCAACACCCTCTCCTGGTTTTCTTCTTCCTTATCTCTCCTGTGTAGTTACCAAGCTGAGGAGGCACAAGGGGGTTTAAGCTTTATCATTTCTTTGACCAATATGGGCTTCTCATAAATTAAATGGGCCTTACCAGTGACTCTGAACAATGTTGGATATGTAGTTGATTGCTTTTTTGATGACAAGGAGCGACCAATGATGGGCCTTACAACCCTTATGGTTAGTACTTATTAGCAGTTATTGATATTTGACAACAACAAAAGTGCTCATATTTTCTAATTTTCTTATATAAAAAATATATAACAATTTAAAAATAGAAATTTATTTAAATTTTAAATATATATAAGAAAACTGATCAACCTGATTCAGTTCCGTTTTAGTTCTATAACTCAATTCATAGACAATCTTAACAAAATCTAGAGAGGAAAGACTAGATTTGATTGGAGTTATTGATGAAGTTATCATTTGAATCTCTGTCGGATAAAATATTTGATTTAAAAAGAACAAAATTAAATATTTTATCGAATTACAAAACAATCAAGCCAGAAGGTTTTATTAAAGAAATTGAAACTGTTAAAACAGTCTAGAATGCCTTGTCAAAACAGAAATGAAATTTATTTGTAAGTCCCATGATCAGGAAATACCCTTTGATAGAACCTCATACAACAAAAAGAAAAGAAAACATGAGAGGTAGCAAATGTGTTTAGCTAGACATAGGATGATTGAAAACGTATTCAATGGCAAGAGAGCAAGAGTCGATCTTATCAGCTTCTTTGTCTGGAATCTCAAGCTTGAACTCCTCTTCAATAGCCATCACTATCTCCACCGTGTCCAAACTATCTAACCCCAAATCCTTTTCGAAATGAACATCAGGTGTCACCTGTGGGATTCCATTGTGAAAAACTAATCAACAACAAAAAAAAAACTGATTCTTTATGAATCAACCAAAAGCTACAACAGATTATATCAATTTAAAGACATAACTGATAACAATAAGACATGAACTACGATTTGATCCTATAAATTACATGTCTGGTCTCAATCAGGCTAACGAATATCGAAACTGACCTTAGTGGGATCGACTTTAGGGAAGCTCTTGACAACATCGAGGACTCTGTCGACAACATCCTGCTTGCTGAGATGATCATCGTGCGAAGAGAAAGCACGGATCGAGCCAAGGAACCCGATTTGAGACTGGTTCGATCCCGTCACTGTTAGGTTTTGCACCGGAACTCTCAGGTGACGGAGGATTGCTTGTCTCAATGCCATTTCCGTCGAGCTCTGAGATTTAGGGATTTGATGAGAGAGACACACACGACAAAGAGTAAAGAAAGCTCGAGGATGTACGAGATGGCACGTTCTTAAGCCCAACATGGGCCTTGCTATAGAGCCCATAACGTTTTGAATTTTAGTAAAATCTGCGATCTAACTTAACTATGTATTTGTAAATTAAACCCCAATAGTTTCTAATTTTATCAAAATGACCCGTTGGTCTTCTTTGTTTCCGCACACTACTATACAGTAATTTCGACCTCTCACCGGCAAATACTGGAAACTCCTTCCCGCGAGATCTCGGCGTCATCTCAGATCCCTCCGGCTAGTTTGATCTGGAATCATGGCTCCGGTCTCGGCACTCGCCAAGTATAAGCTGGTGTTTCTGGGAGATCAATCCGTGGGAAAGACGAGCATCATCACTCGATTCATGTACGACAAATTCGACAACACTTACCAGGTTATCCGATCTACTCTCGACGTTTCGCTCTTTTACTAGGATTGTATATGCTGAGATCTAGTTTCCTGATTCTGTGTAAGCTATGTGTAGATGTATAGGACGTAAGATCCAGTAGAATGATCCTTGTGCGATCTTCCTTTAACCTCTCATTGTTCGTGATCTTGGCTTTGTTGTTGTTCGTTTTCGAGAGTTCAGTGATCGTAGCAACGTTAAAGGAACTTGACTAAACTCACACTGAACTTCTTGTCATTGTTTAAAAGTAGTTCTCAGTTAATGAACGATAAAAGCATTTAATCTTGATTTGTAGATATGATCATTACGTTTAAGCTTTTGATAGTTAAGTGAATGTATCATCATGTTCTTCCTTTTCTCAGTAGTTTTACTTTGTTTCTGTTCTTGGTTTGTAAATATGGTCATTGCGTTTAAGATTTTTGATAGTAAGTGATCACCATTATACGCAATTTACTTCTCTTTCTCAGTAGGTTTATGTTGTTTTTGTAATCTTCAGGCCACAATTGGTATTGATTTTCTATCGAAGACAATGTACCTTGAAGACCGAACTGTCAGACTGCAGCTATGGTAAGAACTCGAACCTCTTTTTTAATTTTCCCGACATTGAAGAATAAAATTAGCAGATCATTAAGAGATGAAACATGTGACAGGGATACAGCTGGGCAAGAGAGGTTCAGGAGTCTTATTCCGAGCTATATCAGGGATTCTTCTGTTGCTGTTATTGTCTATGATGTTGCAAGTATGTGTAGTACCTTCCCTCTTTCTCTACTTCTTAAACTTCTCAGGCACATGCATACTTGATATGTTGCGGCTTTGATGTTCAGTAATCTTTTGAGTAAATGCGTTTTCATTTCATCCTCATCTAAGTTCTTGCATTGTGAAACTTGATCATTATTTTGTTATTCTATTTGACATATAGGCAGGCAATCCTTCCTTAACACTACTAAGTGGATCGATGAGGTTAGGACAGAGCGTGGTAGTGATGTCATTGTTGTACTTGTGGGAAATAAAACTGACCTTGTGGACAAAAGGTAATAATGATCTCTACCATTAGAGTAGTACCATCTCTTCTTGTGTTTGTATCTTTATTCGATCGTCATGTGCAAAATTACTGTTCAATAGTAATTGAGACTTCAAATTTGGCAAGTATGTTTACTGTTCATTGTTTCGTAGACGAATGAGTGTCTTTTTTTTTGTACTAGAGTAGTAACCACTGTTGAACCACGTCTTACTTTTTGGGTGGCAATGAGTGTGTTCCCGAACGTCCCAACAAAATAATAAATCGAAAATCATTTGTTGCTCAACTGCATATAATCTAAAGGCTTCTTCATGGTCAACACGCTTGACACTAACGGTGTTTAGTAGTATTTGTTACTGCCGCTGGGGCCTTGCTAATAAATTGTTTGTTTTCTCAGGCAAGTGTCAATAGAGGAGGCAGAAGCTAAGGCTCGTGAGCTTAATGTAATGTTTATCGAAACCAGTGCCAAAGCAGGGTTCAATATAAAGGTAACAAATATCCTCTCTTCACATCTTTCCTCTAAGAGTTTATTGGACTACAACAATAACAACAAAAAATCTTGCTAAGTTTACCTTAGTCCTAACCTTGGTTAGCCCCATCAAAAGTTAAATAACCTAGCCATTAAACCAATCTGCTAACTAGTAAAGACTAATTATGCATCCTCTTCATTCATATGGTCTCTCTTTGCTAGGCACTATTCCGTAAGATAGCAGCAGCTTTGCCAGGAATGGAAACACTGTCTTCGACAAAGCAAGAGGATATGGTTGATGTCAATCTCAAATCTTCCAATGCAAATGCATCTTTGGCTCAACAGCAGTCAGGAGGATGCTCTTGCTAGAACAACAACAAAACACACACACAAAAAGGTCCTCGAGCCTTCCACATGATCCTAAACACTATCATCTTCCGTCTGTAAAATTTTTGCCTGCCTTTATCAATCAGATTGTTTTAAAAGTGACTTCGTTTTAGTTTACGGTTTGTACCGAACTCTAAACTTGTGTGGTCTTTGGAGTTCCAAGTGCTCTCTCTGCTTCAGTACTGTGATTTGTATCTCTATGAATTGAAGTATAAAACTGTGAGCTTATATACATTAAACACACTCATCATCTCGTTTCTACGTTCTATGTGAAGATAGGTGGATAGAGAAAGCAGCATAGAATAAGTCTTTTTGTGTGTTTACCCATAAAGAAACAGAGAATTAAGTTTGAACACATGTCATTTGGTCAGACTGCTTTAATGAATTAGTTAAATTCAAAGTTTCACTGTCCCCAGGTATTCCCCTTGTTCCTTAACCTTAAGAAAAAAATATCCTTTTTTTTTTTTTTTGATTAACCTGGGGGTATCCCACGCCCATTGAGAGGCCCAGACTAATCTCCAAGAGGAGGTGCAGCCCACGAATAGACCTTCTCTCCGGGTATTCAAATGGGCCCTAAAGCATGGTGGCGTCCCAGTCTCGTCTCCTTACCACTCGACCACAATCACCCGGTCAAAAATACCCCTTTTAACATTAGCTATCTTTGTGAAAAGCTTTGGTGTATTGATGTAGTTGTGAAAGATATTAGATAGAAATTCACATTATTTCAATGGTTTTCTGATGTCATTACTACTTATTGTGAAGAAAAAATACAAAAGAACACTGCAGGACTGTTTTTTCTTTATTGCACCTGAGGCTGGGAGTATTTCAGTATTTTCTGAATTATCTCAAGTATTTGAAAATCTAATTTGTTAAGCTTGTTTATCTAATGACACACTTCACAATTAATAATAGAGTAGTAGTAGTATATCAATCAAATTGGCCATTTATAGTACCAACTAATAACTAAAAAAATATAAATGAAAATAGTGTTTTATTTGAATTTTTTTCCAATTATCAATTGTACATAATTCGCAATAATGGCCATAATTAAAGAGAGAGAGCCCCTCCAAAAAAAAAAGAATGAGTAAGTTGAAATGAATGAAGATGTAGGTGAGAGTGGAGATGGTAGAGCCACGATTTAACACTATTTCTTTCTTCCCCCCCTCTCAAAAACTCACTCATTAAATGCCAACCTTCCCTTTTATGACCGTTGATGGTGTTAAGATGGCGAAAAATCTATACAAGTGCAAGTTCTTTACAATGTAGTATTATTCATTCACGGCTATGGACTGGACCCATCGAATTTAAAACCATTTTGGACCCACCTCGTATATATATATTTTTTAAAACTCATGCATGGTCTTTACTCTTTCTAATCTTTGAAACTCTACTTGGATCTTAAAAAAAAAAAGTCTTCAGCTTTGTCGAAACTGAGACCTATGATATTGGATCTACGTGCCCTTTTCTTCTAGGTTTCTTTGATGCTGTCTACTGAGACTAGTAAATTGGATTTCTTAATGGTTAACTTTGACTTCTCCATGTCTATGAGAAATGAGGAACTTTATAAAAAAAAAGGTCAGACTTTGTTTTTCTAGATTAAGGGAAACACAAGGGTATGTGATGTGTCACATTTATTATTTACTCACAAAGCACATTGATTCTTGATCTGAAAACTTCTTATTTTACAAATTTGACATGAACTATAGCTTTCTTCTTCTTCTAAAACCTGTCGTTTTGATTTGTTCTTCTAATCTTCAAAATAAAATAAAAATTCCCCATTTTAATACTACTATATACCAAAGTTTTTAAAATTGGTTTAAACAACTCTGTTAAGGTTCTAAAGTTTAGTTTAGATAATTCGGTCCAATCACAATCTTGATAATTTATCACAGCATAAACTAAAATATTTAAATAAATGTTATATATACAACTAAATGGATTATTCGAAATTTAAATGAGACCTAGGTATTATCGAAATATTAATTTATATTATATATATATATATAAATTAATATTTTGATAATACCTAGGTCTCATTTAAATTTCGAATAATCCATTTAGTTGTTATTTTTCTATAAAATGTTTTGTTAATGCTTAATGATTTCTTAAACATTGCTATATACTAAGACTTTTGTAGTGTTAAAATTTACTCAAATCACATTGATTCTGATGTTTGCAATATTTGACTATGATTGTAACATGAACTAGTCATAGTTTTATCCGTCTTCTTCTAAAATCTATCACTTAGATTTTTTCTTCTGATAAAATGTTTTCTAATATACAATAAGACTTTGATAGTTGCATTATAATATTTGAAAGAAAATTTCACTCTTTATCTGTTGGTATAGTAAAGCCACTACAATATAATAAAACTATCATATGAATCTTGTGAGGGGTATTTTAGGTAATTTCGTACAGAACGGTTTGATAACGACCAAACACAATCAACGGCGGGGATCAACTCGTCCTAAATCGACAAGCTTCTTAGACCGGTTCGCGCAAAAAGACGCCGCCGTCGAAATGTGCGGCCTCGCCGGAGACTTTAGCTCCGGCGGAAGTTTCCCTTTCCAGTTAGAAGAAGAGTTAGGTTTAGCTCTCACTAGCGGACTCAAGCAGAAACCCATCCCTGTACCAATCGTCGCCGTCTTTCTTCTTCCCGGAGTTCCCATCGCCGGCGTTCTTTTCACTCTCTCGGGAGATTCCTCGAGGTCGTAATCCAACGTCGCTGTATCTCCGGCCGGTGACATTCCTCTGCAGTATCTCTGTCTTGGTCGATGACGACTTGATGATTCAGAGGCGATCAAATCCTCGATGTAGCATGTGTCGTTAGGTGATGGCTTTTTCGATCGAAAGGAGAGAACTTTCGAGAGCCATGAGGAAGACGACGGAGGAGAGAACGTTGACGCGTCGGAGGAATCTCGAAACTCGTCAGATCTTGTCCTGAATAAGCTAGAGAACCGAGATAGCCTGCTCTGTTTCTTCTTAAACGATCTCCCGGAGTCAAAGACTTTTTCCGATGACGATGATCCTCCGGTGAAGCTTACTTGCGGCGTTGGGAAGAATCTGTTAAGAGAAGAAGCTAAAGAGTTGTCTGCTCGTCGTCCTCTTCCGGCGTCGGATTTTCTAGCGGAAACGTAAGGAGAAACAGAGCGAGGAAAAACCAGAGGACGAGGAGGAGGAGGAGAGATCATCCTCGAGTGACGATGATGATCGTTCTCTTCAGACGCGGCGGTTGAAGCGGCGAGGGAGAAGAGACGTTCACGGAGACAAGTAGCGCAAACGCCGATACTGCTGCTGAAATCCACCGGATGTCTCTTACACCTCATCGGAAAAAAAAGTTGAAAACTTCACGAGAAGAAGATCTAGTGAGTCAAAAAGAGAGATACTATTGTCTTCTTCTGTATCTGAAGCTTCTCTTTCAGAGAGAGAGAGAGAGAGAGAGAATCGTCGGGAGTAAATGAAAGCTTTCACAAAAAAAAAACAATTTTTTCAGGTAATAAAGGCTTTGACACGTTACCGTTTTGGTTTAAGTATAAAGCAATGCTGTTGCAACGACGATGATGATGAGTAATACTTATGGTTAAAGATAAATCTCATCCATTTTTAATTAACGTCACTGTATTTAAAAAAAAAATACTATTATTGGGTGTGCTTGTAGTGGGAAGATGAACATTTTCATAGTTTTCATGATTCTTTATGTCGTTGACATTTGCTATCTTATCATTGTCAAACCAAACATCACTTCATCACAAATTGAGCTATGTAATGATTACCTTGTTAACTTAACCAAAACTATTGTTTAAAGACTAAACATCCTCTTAATTTGAGTCATTTAAACTATTCTTAGGACGTCGCATGTCAACGATATTATGAACAATGCATCGAAAGTTCCATGGAAAACTACAAAAATGAAGTTTCCTTGTATTCTTTATAAAACACGTTTTTTAATTTATACATATATGGTTATTATTGTATGTTTAATTGTGAAATTATCAAGTCTTTATGATCGTTGATATTAGAAATATCTATGATATATTATTCCTTAAAAAAGTTATACGATCGTGATTCGTGAATGCAAAGATTCAGTATGAATGTAATCCACATAAACATGGAAACATTTTGAAAATACTCCACTTTCTTTCAACTTTTTAAAAACAATCATGAAATAATTCTTAGTGGTGATTGAGAATAAACAGAAACAAAAATTCAGTTTTTATAAATAACACTAGTATATTTTAATTTGAGTCCAGTGTATATAGATTTTATAAAAAAAAAGGAAAAGACAAGCATGTGACGGCAAACAAAAGAGATTGGGGCTCGTGGATGGTGGAAGCCGACAATTGTTAAGTGATACGATACGTCGTCGTTACCCACACGCTTGTTCGGCTGTTTCTTCTTGGGTTAGCCACGTGGCCTCCGATTCTTCACTTTGGGCCTTGCTCTCTCTCTCTCTCTATCACAGTATTAGATACTTTTATTTAAAGCCTTTTATCTCTTATAGCACAGTGCTTTATCATTGGGCTTACATTTCATTGACTCCATAGCTAATTGAAGTTGTGGAGTAGGTATAGTGAAACTTGAGTTAAAAAAAAACAATCAAGCATCATCATTTAATCTTGATATGATGATTTATTACTTGCAATATATAAAATATTGATGATAATTTTACAGACGACAGTTCCATAATATAATTCTTCTAATAACATTTGAATCGATACACGGTTTTACATATATAATTTTTTTGATAGTTTTGTTTTCTCTGTAGTACATAACCAAAACAAAGATTCTACATACAACACTCTAGAATTTCTATTAACTTTTGCATTCTATAATCTACAGTTTTTGCATTCTCTTGAGATTATTACTAGGCAAATGAGAGCTATTATAGAAGCCATGTCGTTTGGTTTAAAAAGTGATAGACTGAGTGCCGTTTTGTATTCCAACTCTTATCCCAGTTTGGGCCTTTAATAAATTGGGCCTAAAGATCTGTTAAGCGGAAAGAGAATCAATACCACCAAAAATGGCTGAAAGTTAAGGCGCGAAGCTGTATCGAGCGGGAAGAACCCTAGCGACGACAATGTTCCATCTCTCACCCTAAACCTTTCTATACTCGTTGCTCCCATCAGGTTTGTTTCCTTTCAATTTCTCTCGTCGATTCGATTCTACGTTCCCTGAGATCTCTGGCTTATCGTGAGCTCCGATTCCATATAGGGCGAGACTCATCACTGCGAAGGATACAAATCTCTCCATCTTCGCTTTCACATCTGTGATTTTACTCAAATCCTAGTAATGGGAGAAAATGGAGGAGCTCAAGCAGTGATAAATCTGGGAATCGGATCTTCGGTGCCGATTTTGTATCACCCATGCTTTGGACCTCACGAGGATCTTCTTCTTCTCGAAGCTGATGATAATCTTGTATCAGATATCTTCATTGGAAGGTAAAGATCTGAACGCCTTGGCCTTGTTTGATTAACTATACATGTGATGCTTCTTCGCTTGTGTTGATAATGGAACGGTGCCGTCTCAAATTATTTGTAGATCCCATTCAAAAAATACTGAGAACTTACTAAGAGTACTGATTTTTAAAAATATATTTTATCAAAATTATATTAACTTTTAGTTTTACAGTTTAATGATTATGTTTAGGATTTAATATTTAAATCGTGTTGTTGAATTTATAAATGTTTCATAAATATTTTGAAAATTTTAAGATATTTTGAAAATAGTCATTCATTATTGTTAAATTTAAAATAGTATCAAACTTGTGGTAAAACTGAATTTTTTTCAAAAATATTAATGGTATATTTAACATGTAATGAATTAGTTTGGGCCTTTAATACAATTCTATCCATACATGTTTTATTTTATAAAAAAATTATAAGCTCTAAATTTAGCATTGTTTTTTAACTTCTCTTTTTTGGTCACAAGCATGCTATCACACAGTCCTGATAAGAGCTAATATTTGCTCGTATTTATCTTCAGGGTAACATTGAGAGGACTTCCTGATGAAGATGCTGTTCTCTGCACCAAGTCTAAGACTTATGCAATCAAGTTTGTTGGTAACTCTAACTCCATGTTCCTTATTCCTCCATCAAACTCCCCTGGCTTCATCGTAGAAGATAGGCATGCTTCTGATTCCAACGTATCTGTCATCAAACTTGCTCCTGGTAACATGGAGCTTGTTGAGGTTTCTCCTAAACTTGACAAACTCAAGCAGCTTCTATTGCAAAACCCTTTTGGTGCTGGTGAAGTAGATGCCATGATGATGGATGATGATGATGACTCAGAGAAGAATCTAGCTTTGTGCACATGGAATGATTTAGTTAATACTATTCAAGCGAGCGATGAAGAGTTACGCAAGGGCTTGGAGAGTCTTTCTGCTATTGAGATTGATGGTTACTGGAGGGTTATAGACGAGAGTTACCTAGACATGATTCTGAGAATGCTCCTTAACAACTGTGTGTTGAACAGTTGGTCTTTTGATGATCTTGATGAAGAGGAAGTTGTGAGTGCGTTAGTAGCTGATGAGTTCCCTAGTAAACTCGCGAGCCACTGCTTGCGCGTGTTTGGCTCTGAGGTGAAGGAAACTAATAAGTGGAAGCTGGAACCGAAGCTTGTGTGCTTGCACTTCGCTAGACAGATACTGAGAGAGGAGAAGATGAGGCTAGAGAGTTTTATGGAAGAGTGGAAGAAGAAGATACCAGAAGGAATGGAAGAAACGTTCGAGATGCTTGAAGGTGAGGTTTTAACAGAGAAGATCGGGATAGAGACAAGGGTTTACACGTTTAGCGTACGGTCTCTGCCATCAACTCCAGCGGAACGGTTCGCAGTGCTATTTAAACATAGACCAAAATGGGAATGGAAAGACTTGGAGCCTTACTTAAGGTAATGATCTGATCAGATAATGAG
Source organism: Moricandia moricandioides (assembly GCA_905132885.1). Lineage (NCBI taxonomy): Eukaryota > Viridiplantae > Streptophyta > Magnoliopsida > Brassicales > Brassicaceae > Moricandia > Moricandia moricandioides. The sequence continues at coordinate 499,168 of CAJHQQ010000029.1, forward strand.
TTTTGGATTTATGAATTGATTGTGTTCTTGTATTGTTGCAGGGATCTTCATGTTCCTAGACTTTCTATGGAAGGTTTGCTTCTGAAGTACACACGCAGAGCACAGTCTAGACCTGATGCACAACCTATCTTTAGTGCAAGGTAGTCTTGTTTTGTGTTTTTGTTTTTGTTTTGATGTTATAAACTTCTGAGAAATTAGTGGTCACAAGTATCCAAGATCTGATCTGCTTATTTTTGTTGGGCCAGTATCTACCTGTTAGTTTAAATTTAGTGTTTAATGGCTGGGGCCCTCCTAATTTGAATATTCTTGGCCTGCTTGTGTCCCTAGTCACATATCTCCCATAAGTATATCCAGACCAACGTTAAATAAATGAAAAACGTTGTAATTGCTCTGTGCAGACAATGACATATACTTTGTTTGAAGAGGTAGGAAAATGGACTACGTTAAATATGTGTTGAGCGGGGTTGTTCTACCAAAACTATAAACGAGATTTTGTTAGTTAATTAACTAATTGATGTAAAGGCTAAGCTCAATTATCTCCATTATATAAATAAAACGTAGACTGGAGAATTCTAATGACTAGTGACCAATTTGGAAAAAAAATAATGATTAAAGATAACTTAGTCAAATTGACGAACCATTCGATCAAAATTGACGATCCTTTTTAGTACGTGCTTCGAAGCTACAAAAAAAATATTATATCGCCGCCGTTAAATTCACATAAACCCCACAATTAAATCCAGACCGTCCATTTCATCAAGATAAACCGTTATATATACACACCTTCAGACAGGAGCTTTGTTAGTTGTGCCAAAATCTTCTTCAGACCACCACTTTCTCTTGTCTGAGAATGTTTCTTGAATCTGTGATTAGTTTCTCTCAGTTCATCGGCGAATCCATCATTATCGCCTCCGTCGTCGTCTTCTCTCTCCGTCTCTTCCTTAGACTCGCTTGTTTCCTTGCAAGCCGTCCATGGCGACGCTACCGTACGTTCACCATTCGCCGCCGCCGCCGGAGATGGTTGAAGAAAACGGCGGAGGAAGAGGAGGATTCATCACCATACTGTTCTATTTGTCTTCAAGATACGGCGGAGGGAGAGAAGATGAGGCGGTTAACGGTTTGCAGTCACTGTTTCCACGCCGACTGTATCGATCCGTGGCTGGAGAAACGGTCCACGTGTCCACTTTGCAGAGCTCAAATCCCGCCGGTGCCGACGGGAAACCCTCTGATAGCGTTGATTGTTCCTCCCGGCGTGATCGAGTTATTCACGAAAGGAACCTTCTCCTCCGATGCTTAGCTATGTAGTGTCATCATACGTAGTCATACACTGAAAAATGGTGAAAATTATCCGAATTAGGACAAAATATTATCTGCTGGCTACAAAACTTCTAATTTTTATTTATAGAACCCGCCAAATGAATAAAACATCATAAATATCATCCTTTCAAAGTAATAGAAAAAGGAAAAAAAAAATATCTGAAAATCATTTTAATAGAATTTTTTAAAAAAACTGAAATAGTACAAAAATATTAGGTAATATAAATTAAGTGAGAGGAAAAATATCATAATCAGCATTTAATTAATGAAGATCATTACATAAGAGCTATTAATATATATTTTTGATTAAAAATATTTTAAAAAATTGAGACATAACTTGTGGTTCTTAGCAATTTCTTTATATATTTTTAGAATTTGTGTTTTATCTTTGTTTAAGGAGCCGTGAGTCAATGTTTAAAATATTATTTGTTTTTTTTATTAACAAACAACTTTGATGCATGGAAACTACTAGTTTTTTTTTTCTCTAGAAAAAGGTAAGGTCGTAAAGTTAGAGAATGACAGTATTAAATAGTGCCCATAAGTTTTTTTTGTTTTGTTTTTCTCTTCACCACTTTGCAATTTTCTTACCCACTATACCTAAAGCCATCATCGATAAAGTTGGTACAAGTCTCCTACAAGTGGTTTTAGTCTTTGGAACAAAGGTTTGGCGAACAATAATCATCTATATAAGACTAAACTTACACTATTTTAATTAATCAGTTAGAAATTATTGTACTTTTGTAATATATATACACTAGAAGTTTCCATAGTTCTTGACGGATTATATAAATTTGCATGCTTTTAGATATATAATTGTGGGAATATTTCTGTCAACTACTCTAACCTAGTAGTTTTGACTTGTGAGTTTAGCTTATTGTGAACCTCTCTTTCAATCATCCGTTTATAACACACCTTAGTCATCACTTAAGTTGCTTCCACACGAAATAGCAGTAAGCAACGTTGTCACTACTACAAGGAAATTTGTCTTTTATGACAAGACAAGGTTTGATTTTTCTTTCTTTTCTTGTGTAAAACATGTATAAACTTTGATTTAACAAACTACTTATTTGAAGAATAAAACCAAAGTACAAAGAAACAAATATGTTTGATAATATAATAAGTGTACTTATATGATTTTATCTACGTGAACTTTATATATTTGGTTTATATCATGGAATACTTTTAATTAATTTACAGTTAATAAACTTTATATCTCTATACACAGTTCATAGTGATCAAACATAAGTTACTAAAGAATATTGAATTGATTTGAGCTCTATTGTGTTTTATTTTCTTTTAGATATATGCAGAGTACTTTGATTTTTGGCTCGATTATTTTTTTTATTTTTACAAAAAAGTGCGAGTACCAGTGTGATTTATTACTCTCTCTATGACAACTATTAACTTATTCTTCACGGATTCGACAGTATTTGCACGTGCCAAATTATGAAACTCGTACATACTGATTACATTTATACCTACCAGAAAAGAAAATCAGGACACGACTCTTCCTCATATACAAGAACGGCATGCATTCTTGGGTGTTAACTAAGAAATGATGAGCTTTAGGTCCATATATGCTTATTAAGTAAGGTTTTCATGTAAACACACGGCCTACAACCATTTTTCTGCATATGATTGAGGTTTTGTGTTTTTTATTTAATGGCTTTAGGTCTGTTTAAAAAGAAAATCTTCTTTGTGCAGAACTTTTAGGGGTGCAATATGTACTGACTTAAAGAAAAAACTATGGCTACTTTATATTACACGTGGGGTGCAACTTCAAGAAAAAGAACATTTAGAGAAAGTTTCTACTCTCACAAAAATAATAATATTATAAGAAAAAAAAAATTTCAGAACTTAAAAGATTCATACAAAAGTCTTTTTATAAAAAAAAATTGTATGAATCTTTTAAATTCTGAAAAACTTGCATATTATAATATTATTATCTTTGGTGAAAAATTCTTTTCAAAAAATTCACACCACTAATGTTCTAAAACTTTTTTTTTATAGAAAAAGTTTTTAACTAAATATTAATAAAATTGACAAAATACACTTGAGAAAGAATCACCAATGAAGATGATATTTTAAATTGACAAGGAAAAAAAGAACAAATCAATAAAATTCAAATATACTCTTTCTGTTTCATAAAAATAGATTTTTTGGAGTTTTCACACATATTAAGAAAACGCATTAAATCACTATATTAAATGTATCGATTTCTGTAATTTTCAGTTTTCAATGATTTTTTACCAATAGTAACTCACTAAAATCAATTAATTTTCTTGAAATTTGTAATATTCTTATAGAAAACATAAAAAATATATATTTATGAAACAAAGTTTATTTATAAAACATATATCATAGTGAAACGGAGGGATTATATATTTACATTTAATGAAAAAATAGAAATTTTTTTAGTAAACACTTTTTATGAAGTTTCATGCTTTAAAAAAATTGTTTTAAAAAGATACATTTTTGTATTTTCAATATATGTTTTTCAACTAATAATGATTAACTAAAAGCTTCAAACTTAAGTGCATTTATTAAACTTTTATTAGTTTAAAATTATGGAAAAGGATAATCATAAAATTATATATTTATAGATGAGATTAAATATCTTTTATTTATATGCGTGAAAAATCTATAATATGTATTATTTTGAAAAATCTATAATATGAAAAATCTATAATATGTATTATTTAGAAACAAATTATACTTTTTGAGTAGAAAATTGTAATAGTGATTCTTAATTAGCCATACATCATCAAATTTCATTATTTAACATGCTCATTGTAATGATTTAATTGTTGAATTTAAATTTTTTTATTTATCAAATTTAAAATATATTTATTAATTTTCTTTTGGGTCAATTGATACTATCTCTAAGACTACTCACAAGGGAAATGTGTATCCTATTTTACCCAACACTTCCTTTGTAGTTAGTCTAGAGATATGATCAATTGACCCACATGAAATTTAACAAATATATTATAAATTTTACCATTAACATTTATGCAGTTTCTATAAAAAAATATTTATTTTTGACCCTATGAGTAATGAATTATCTACATCAATTGGAAGCTATCTAATATTATGAGTTTTAGGGTAATTTAAATTGTAATCAATGATAACTAATTAGCCATAGATTCATTCATCTTATAATCCCCTATAAATAGTTGAATATACATATGTCAACACAAGTAAAAGTTGTACATTTGATCATAAGATTAAATAGAGAACAATGTCTCAACTGAAAAATGGATCTTCACAATGCTTATGGAAAATTATTAGTCTTTTCATTGTGTTATTGTTAGTGTCGATGACTCATGGGGCTATCTCTAGAAATTATGGAGAAGCTCTCACAAAGTCAATTTTGTTTTTCGAAGCTCAACGCTCTGGAAAATTGCCGTCGAACCAAAGAGTAAAATGGAGAGGAGATTCTGCACTTAGAGACGGTTCTGATGTCCATGTAATTTATTTAAACCCATCTCACTTCTTTTTTTTTCATCAACACGAGAATTATCTTATTTAGTATACGTCACAGTCGTCTTTTATTATGTATACATAGAACGATTAAACATGGTATAATCTATTTTTAAAAGAGAATTTTAATTACTTTTAAAATGTATAAAAGTAAGCCTACAATATATCATTATTTTTTAAATGTACTTTACTATTTTTTCGAACACAATTTAGAAATAAAGGAAACGGTCCTAGTATAATTCTCTCTCCGTTTCCAAATTTTTTTTTTAGAGTATTCACATATATTAGTAATACAATGAATATTTACAATAAATTTATTATTTACTTTTGTTTATATTTTCCAGTAATTCTCAACTACTGATAATCAAATCAACTATTTTTATTTATGTTTTTAAAAAAAATCTATAAAAATATGAAAACTATATTTTTATGGAACAAGAAAAAAGTCTATTTTTTTTACTTTCGGGAATGGAGGGAGCATTAGTTTTAGTAAAACATGTCATATGTGTTAATTGTAAAAAAAAAAAACAGGTTGACCTCACCGGGGGATACTATGACGCCGGAGACAACACGAAGTTTGGATTCCCACTGGCGTTCACGGCGACAATGCTAGCATGGAGCAGCATAGAGATGGCACCACAGCTTAAGGCTCATAAAGAGCACACAAACCTCCTTACGGCTCTCAAATGGGCCACTGACTATTTCATCAAAGCCCACCCAGAGCGCAATGTTCTTTACGGACAAGTGGGAGATGGCTACGCGGACCATGCATGCTGGATGAGACCAGAGGACATGACAACTCCGCGTACTTCTTACCGCATTGATGCTCAGCATCCAGGCGCTGACCTTGCAGGCGAGACAGCTGCAGCGATGGCTGCAGCAGCTATAGCCTTTGCGCCTTATAACGCAGCCTACGCCGAAAAACTCATCGTTCACGCAAAACAACTATTTGATTTCGCCGTGGCTCACCCTGGCACATACCAAAACTCCATTTCTAACGCTGGTGGCTTCTACGCGAGCAGCGGCTACCAAGATGAGTTATTATGGGCCGCGGCTTGGCTCTACCGTGCCACTAATAAACAGAGTTATCTCAACTATTTGAATCAAGCATCTAATATTGGAGGTCCCAGGACTGTTTTTGCATGGGATGATAAGTTCGTGGGTGCACAAGTCTTGATGGCCAAGGTAGGTTACATATGTCTATTTTCACTAACTTGTGTGTCAAGAAACAAACAAAAACTTCTTCTTTTTTTGCGCAAATGCAGCTTGCACTTGAAGGGAAAGTAAAGAGCAACAAGTTGGAAGAGTACAAGAGTATGGCTGAGCAGTTTATTTGCAACTGTGCTCAAAAGGGCTCTAATAACGTTAAGAAAACTCGTGGAGGCTTGCTTTGGTTCTTACCGTGGAACAACCTCCAGTACACCACCTCTGCTTCCTTTGTCCTCTCTGCTTATTCTAAATATCTTAATGCCGCCCATGCATCCATCAAATGTCCCGGTGGAATCCTTCACGCCTCTGATCTTCTTAATTTAGCTCGTGACCAGGTATAGCTAAAACGTACCAATGTTTCACTTACCTATGCCCACGAGCTGCTTTGCCTAACAAACTTATATTGGTTTATATAGGTAGACTATATACTTGGGTCAAACCCGAAGGGTATGAGCTACATGATTGGATTCGGGAACAATTATCCAAAGAGACCACACCATAGAGGAGCGTCTATAGTGTCGATCAAAAAGAACAGAACACCAGTAGAGTGCAAAGCAGGGTTCAACGATTGGTATAACAATGCTGCACCAAACCCTAACGTACTAACCGGAGCACTCGTGGGAGGACCCGACGAGAACGAGGCTTATGAAGATGTGAGGACTGATTATCAGCACAACGAGCCTGTGCTCGTCACCGTTGCTCCATTTGTTGGTGTTTTGGCCGCCATTGCTTGATCTTATTCTCTCTATTTGTTATGTATCATACACAATAAGAGTCATAGCTAGGTTGGTCATTAGCATAGCTTTTAAAGTGGAAAAATGTAACTTTGCTTGATAATAAGAAAAAATAATTTTTAAAATATTTCGAAATGTGCTTTCAGGGATTAGTATGATGATATATTGAAAGGTGAGAATTGCAACAACAAGGTTCGTGTTTGTTAAGCTCGAGAAGCAAGAAAAAGCCGATGGATTCGGTCCACGTGTCCACTTTGCAGAGCTCAAATCCCGCCGGTGCCGACGGGGAATCCTCTGCTTGCGTTGATTGTTCCTCCCGGCGTGATCGAGTTATTCACGAAAGGAACCTTCTCCTCCGATGCTTAGCTATGTAGTGTCATCATTACATTTGTTCTTTAATTAATCAAAGACCTGAAACTGAAATTTATCAATATCTTCTTAGATTTGTAGGTATCTTTTTTTCTAATACAGTCATACGTAGTTACCAATCAAATGTATTCATTGTACTTGTTACACTGAAAAATGGTGAAAATTATCCGAATTAGGACAAAATATTATCTGCTGGCTACAAAACTTCTAATTTTTATTTATAGAACCCGCCAAATGAATAAAACATCATAAATATCATCCTTTCAAAGTAATAGAAAAAGGAAAAAAAAATATCTGAAAATCATTTTAATAGAATTTTAAAAAAAAACTGAAATAGTACAAAAATATTAGGTAATATAAATTAGGTGAGAGGAAAAATATCATAATCAGCATTTAATTAATGAAGATCATTACATAAGAGCTATTAATATATATTTTTGATTAAAGATATTTTAAAAAATTGAGACATAACTTGTGGTTCTTAGCAATTTCTTTATATATTTTTAGAATTTGTGTTTTATCTTTGTTTAAGGAGCCGTGAGTCAATGTTTAAAATATTATTTGTTTTTTTTATTAACAAACAACTTTGATGCATGGAAACTACTAGTTTTTTTTTTCTCTAGAAAAAGGTAAGGTCGTAAAGTTAGAGAATGACAGTATTAAATAGTGCCCATAAGTTTTTTTTGTTTTGTTTTTCTCTTCACCACTTTGCAATTTTCTTACCCACTATACCTAAAGCCATCATCGATAAAGTTGGTACAAGTCTCCTACAAGTGGTTTTAGTCTTTGGAACAAAGGTTTGGCGAACAACAATCATCTATATAAGACTAAACTTACACTATTTTAATTAATCATTTAGAAATTCTTACTTCTGTAATATATAGAATTCTCCATTGTTCTTGACGGGTTATATAAATTTGCATGCTCTTAGATATATTTTAAGTTGAGAAATTATTAAAAATATCACAAGTTCTATACCATTTTTTCAAAATATTTATAATAAAATATATATCAACATTTAGGTTTACACTTTAATGATTATTATTTAATGTTTAGTGTTAAAAGAGTGTCATTAAATTTCTAAATTTTTTATTAATATTAATTAAGTCACTTTTCATCATAAATTTAAGTTATTTTCGAAAATATTCATTCATTAATAATAAATATAAAAAATTGTATCAAACTTGTTCTAGAATTTAAATTTACCATTTTAAGTTTGCATATATTTTATGAGTTTGTTTTAGGAATATTTCTGTCAAGTACTCTAACCTAGTAGTTTTGACTTATGAGTTTAGCTTTATTGTGAACCTCTCTTTCAATCATCCGTTTATAATTATAACACACCTTAGTCATCACTTAAGTTGCCTTCACACGAAATAACAGGAAGCAACGTTGTCACTACTACAAGGAAATTTGTCTTTTATGACAAGACAAGGTTTGATTTTTCTTTCTTTTCTTGTGTAAAACATGTATAAACTTTGATTTAACAAACTACTTTTTTTGAAGAATAAACCAAAGTACAAAGAAACAAAAATATTTGATAATACAAGAAATGCACTTATTTGATTTTATCTACGTAAAATTTATATATTAGGTTTATATCATGGAATACTTTTTAATTAATCTATCTTATTAAAGTAGAAGTATTTTATGATTTTGTTTGGAAACGTGGATAGTGAGGATTGTTTGGATACATGGATAACAATATTAAAAATAATTTATTTTATTTATAAACTTAGCCTTTACATTTACAATAAATCTATCTTATTAAAACTGTAGTACCCATAAAACTTCATCCTTATTTTTTTTTCTTATTTACATTCTGTGCCATTGAATAATTTAAAAGAAATTTTATTTACGGGCTGACTTAATAATTTTTTATCTAATCGAACAAATTCAAAAACAAGCATAATATTAACAAGATAGATCCAAAAATCTAGCCCTTACGTTAACAATATTTTTTATTTCCAAATTACAACCCACAAAATAAAAGAAAATCCATCAATCAATTGAAACTAAAATCTAGAGGTTTTCATATATGCACAAAACGTAATAAATTGCTAAAATTGAGATATTCACTTATTCTTATATTTTAAATCATATATTTTATGTGTTAGACAACCATATTAATTTTTAGTTATACATTTTTTCTTATTTCAACAAAAATCTAAAATAAAAAAATAGTATTTATATGAAATAATTGAATATTACTTAAATTTTATTTTCTAATAGATCAAACAATAATAAAATATGAACAATTTCAAACATATAAAATACATATAAAACCAAACACAATTATATATGTTATATATTACAATTTACTATAACACTCATGCGGGTGTTAATCATGGTCATCTAAGTACCCATCGACTACAATTCGGTCTTTCTGAATGTTGGGGTTCAAAATAGTTTTACATGAATATACGGACGGTGTCGAGTAGGAACAAGGTCCAGGTAATTTTGTAGAAATCTAAAAATATTTTAAAACTGTTGGTTTACAAATATTATTAAATAATTTTAAAAATAAAAATCAAAATCCGCGCTTTGTAAGCGCGGATCAAAATCTAGTTTACAGTTAATAAACTTTATATCTCTATACACAGTTCATAGTTATCAAACATAAGTTACTAAAGAATACTGAATTGATTTGAGCTCTATTGTGTTTTATTTTCTTTTTAGATATATGCAGAGTACTTTGATCTTTGGCTCGATTATTTTTTTATTTTTACAAAAAAGTGCGAGTACCAGTGTGATGTACATTACTCTCTATATGACAACTATTAATTTATTCTTCTCGGATTCGACAGTGTTTGCACCTGCCTAATTATGAAATGCGTACATACTGATTACATTTATACCTACCAGAAAAGAAAATCAGGACACGACTCTTCCTCATATACAAGAACCGGCATACATTCTTGGGTGTTAACTAAGAAATGATGAGCTTTAGGTCCATCTATGCTTATTAAGTAAAGTTTTCATCTAAACACACGGGCCTACAACCATTTTTCTGCATATGGTTGAGGTTTTGTGTTTTATATTTAATGGCTTTAGGTCTGTTTAAAAAGAAAATCTTCTTTGTGCAGACCTTTTAGGGGTGCAATATATGTACTGAATTAAAGAAAAAACTATGGCTACTTTATATTACACGTGAGGTGCAACTTCAATAAATAGAACATATAGAGAAAGTTTCTACTCTCACTGAAATAATAATATTATAATAAAAAAAAATCAAAAACTTCAAAGACTTTCAAAAATCTTTTTATGAAGAAACTTTTGTATAAATCTTTCAAATTCTGAAAATTTCTTCTATTATAATACTATTATTTTTGGTGAAAGATTTTTTTCAAAAAACTCACACTATAGATACTCTAAATTTCTTTTTATAGAAAAATTCACCAACTAAATATTAATATAATTGATAAAATACACTTGTAAGAGAATCACCAATGAAGATGCTTTTATTAGGTGACAAAGTAAAAAAAGAACAAATCAATAAAAGTCAAAAGATATATTTAAATTTAATGAAAAATAGAAAATTGTTTAGTTAATACTTCCTCCGTTTTTATAAAAATACATGTTTTTAAAAAAATATTTCAAAGATGCATTTTTTGTATTTTCAAGATATGTTTTTTAATTAATAATGATTAACTACAAAATTCAAACTTATTGTATTTATTGAATTGTTATTGATTTAAAATTATGAGAAAAGGATAATCACAACATTATGAATTTATAAATGAGATTTAATACTTTTTATTAATATGTGTGAAAAAATCTATAATATGTATTATTTTTAAAAATCTGTAATATGAAAAAATCTATATGTATTATTTTGAAACAAATTAGTATTTTTTAATATAAAATTGTGATAGTGATCTTTAATTAACCATATATCATCAAAATTTATTATTCAACATGCTCACTGCAATGATTTAACTATTGAATTTAAATTTTATTATTCATAAAATTTAAAATATATTTATTAAATTTCTTTTGGGTCAATTAATCCTATTTCTAAGACTACTTACAAGGGAAGTGTTGATCCTATTTTATCCAAAACTTCCTTTGTAATTAGTCTTAGAGATATGATCAATTGACCCACATAAAATTTAGTAAATATATTTTAACTTTTACCTTTAACATTTACTCAGTTTTTATTAAAAATATTTAATTTTAACCCTATGAGTAATGAACATTAATATTTTCACAACCTTATCTACATATATTAGAAGCTATCTAATATTATGAATTTTAGGCTAATTTAAATTGAAATCAATGATAACTAATTAACCATAGATTAATTCATCTTATAATCCCCTATAAATAGTTGAATATACATATGTTAACACAAGTAAAAGTTGTACATTTGATCATAAGATTAAATTGAGAACGATGTCTCAACTGAAAAATGGATCTTCACAATGCGTATGGAAAATTAGTCTTTTCATTGTGTTATTGTTAGTGTCGATGACTCATGGGGCTATCTCTAGAAATTATGGAGAAGCTCTCACAAAGTCAATTTTGTATTTCGAAGCTCAACGCTCTGGAAAGTTGCCGTCGAACCAAAGAGTAAAATGGAGAGGAGATTCTGCACTTAGAGACGGTTCTGATGTCCATGTAATTTAAACCCATCTCACTTCTTTTTTTTTATCAACACGACAATTATCTTATTTAGTATACGTCACAGTCGTCTTTTATTATGTATACATGGAACGATTAAACATGGTATAATTTAATCTTAAAAGATTTTTTAATTACTTTTAAAATGTATAAAGTAGGCCTACTATCATTATTTTTTTAAATGTAGTGTGACTATTTTTTTAACACAATTTAGAAATAAAGAAGACGGCCCTAGCATAATTCTCCCTCAGTTTTTTTTTTTTTTTAGAATTTTTACATATATTAAAAATACAATAAATATTTAAAATAAATTTATTATTTTTAATAATTCTCAATTAGTGATAATCAAATAATATATATATTTTTTAAATATATAAAATTTTTTAAATATAAAAAATATATGTTTGTGGAACAAAAATAAAGTCTAAATTTTTTACTTTCGAGAATGGAGGAAGCATCAGTTTTAATAAAACATGTCATATGTGTTAATTGTAAAAAAAACAGGTTGACCTCACCGGGGGATACTATGACGCCGGAGACAACACAAAGTTTGGATTCCCACTGGCGTTCACGACGACAATGCTAGCATGGAGCAGCATTGAGATGGCATCAGAGCTTAAGGCTCATGAAGAGCACACAAACCTCCTTACGGCTATCAAATGGGCCACTGACTATTTCATCAAAGCCCACCCAGAGCCCAATGTTCTTTACGGACAAGTGGGAGATGGCTACGCGGACCATGCATGCTGGATGAGACCAGAGGACATGTCAACTCCCCGTACTTCTTACCGCATTGATGCTCAGCATCCAGGTGCTGACCTTGCAGGCGAGACAGCTGCAGCGATGGCTGCAGCAGCTATAGCCTTTGCGCCTTATAACGCAGCCTACGCCGAAAAACTCATCGTTCACGCTAAACAACTGTTTGATTTCGCCACGGCTCACCCTGGCATGTACCAAAACTCCATTTCTAACGCTGGTGGCTTCTACGCGAGCAGCGGCTACCAAGATGAGTTATTATGGGCCGCGGCTTGGCTCTACCGTGCCACTAATAATCAGACTTATCTCAACTATTTGAATGAAGCATCTAACATCGGAGGTCCCAGGACTGTTTTTGCATGGGATGATAAGTTCGTGGGTGCACAAGTCTTGATGGCCAAGGTAGGTTACATATGTCTTATTTCACTAACTTGTGTGTCAAGAAACAAACAAAACTTCTTTTCTTTTTGTTTTTTTATGCAAATGCAGCTTGCACTTGAAGGGAAAGTAAAGAGCAACAAGATGGAAGAGTACAAGAGTATGGCTGAGCAGTTTATTTGCAACTGTGCTCAAAAGGGCTCTAATAACGTTAAGAAAACTAATGGAGGTTTGCTTTGGTTCTTACCGTGGAACAACCTCCAGTACACCACCTCTGCTTCCTTTGTCCTCTCTGCTTATTCTAACTATCTTAAAGCCGCCCATGCATCCATCAACTGTCCTGGTGGAATCCTTCAAGCCTCTGATCTTCTTAATTTAGCTCGTGACCAGGTATAGCTAAAACGTACCAATGTTTCACTTACCTATGCCCACGAGCTGCTTTGCCTAACAAACTTATATTGGTTTATATAGGTAGACTATATACTTGGGTCAAACCCGAAGGGGATGAGCTACATGATTGGATTCGGGAACAATTATCCAAAGAGACCACACCATAGAGGAGCGTCTATAGTGTCGATCAAAAAGAACAGAACACCTGTAGAGTGCAAAGCAGGGTTCAACGATTGGTATAACAATGCTGCACCAAACCCTAACGTACTAACCGGAGCACTCGTGGGAGGACCCGACGAGAACGAGGCTTATGAAGATGTGAGGACTGATTATCAGCACAACGAGCCTGTGCTCGTCACCGTTGCTTCATTTGTTGGTGTTTTGGCCGCCATTGCTTGATCTTATTCTCTCTTTTCGTTATGTATCATACACAATAAGAGTCATACCTAGGTTGGTCATTAGCATAAGCTTTTAAAGTGGAATATGTAACTTTGCTTGATAATAAGAAAAAATAAATTTTAAAATATTTCGAAATGTGCTTTCAGGGATTAGTATGATGATATATTGAAAGGTGAGAATTGCAATAACAAGGTTCGTGTTTGTTAAGCTCGAGAAGCAAGAAAAAGCCGATGGATTCGGTTTATTTTCACAAGAGATAAAAGTCTCAAACATTCATCTACAGTTTTAGCTCGAGTTGCTAGCATTTCTTACGATGTAACTCCATAGGGAAGCAATGCAGCAGCAACGACTCTTCCTTCTTCATTCAGAATGTTGTAAGTTGATGCAGCATTTCTCTGAATCAAGTAATCCACAACATATAAACGCATAAGACAACATGGACTAAGGCTAAAAACAATGTAATGGATTAAAAGAGAGTAACATACAGAATCAACTGTTTCTAGCTTCATGCCAATAGACTTGACAAACTGACGAACCTCGGGAGTTACCGGGTGAATGTTTCTTCCACAACCAACAATTAAGAGCTCTGAAAAGGAAAACAAACACAGTCTAGCATAATAAGACCTCATGTTGATGCTAATATGCAAATCTAGTTGATCAACCAATGGTAATGCGACTTTTTTTTTCTTCATATGTATCATTTAGTTTCGCAAATCTAGTTGTTCGAGTGACCACGAAACATATTTGATGTACTGATACCTGGGATGGGTCGAATTGTCTGGAAGATAGACAAGCTGCATCCATGGAAAGAGAAACGTTTAGCCACTGATTTATGGAAAGCATGTATTCATAAACTATACAGACAAGGAGCAATAGTAACAGAGAACACATATTATATACCAAATGTTTGATCGAGCTTATAACTTTCACTCAAAACAGTGATACAAAAAAATCGGCATCAGGTAGTGACATAACATTGGTTAGAATCTAAGAGCGAGAAACAATGACTAAAGTCTTAAAATTTTCACTCAAACATATACCAAATGTTTGAACAAACCCCTTTTAATGACAGTGAACATCAAAAGCAGATAACTTTCGCTCTTATATACTTAAACATGAGGTTGTGACATAACATTAGTTAAGAGTGAGAAACAATGAGTAAAGTATCTACAACATAGCTTAAAGTCTCAACCTTTAGCCTAATTATAGAAGAGACCAACCTATCAGGGGTGATGTCGGAGAATTGACGAGGGGTCCAGGACATAAGCAAGTTCCCAACACAGAGCAAGCTACCTTCGTATTTGACTCCATTCACCGTGAAGCTCGTCTCATTAAACCTGCACAAACACAAGATCATTCACTCAAAACCCCAAAAAAAGGTAGATGTTCGAATTGAATTACTCTTGGAATCGGAGCTGGTCTTCGGGAACGTTGTCGATGAGATTGATCTGGTCATAGAGGGAGAAAGCTCGTCTCAGAGATGGCAAGACTGGATTACAATGCTTAGGAGCTTCTTTCCTCATGCTTTGTATCAGCTTTGGCAAAGTCGCCATCGATTTCACCCTCGTCGCCATCGATTTCAGAGCACCTTGCTCTCCTCCTGATTGTAGCTGTCGAAACATTTAACCAACCCGGTTTAGTCTTTTAAGTCTACAATCATCGGTTATCGGGTTTTCCTTGCCAAAACCGAAACCCGGTATGAGTATGCCTGAATTGGTTCGTTTCTGGTATTAAATTGAATTTACATTTACCAATATTTAAGATTTAGTAAGGCCGTATATCGGAATTACGAATTATTTTTTTATTTATTCTATATTTATATTTATTTTATTAGATATATATATATATATAGTTATAAAATTATGGAAATAAAATCAAACGAACTTGTTGTTATTTATTTTAAAAAATTACACCAATTTAGATTAAATTAAACCAATGTATACCAAATTCAGATGTTTTAAACCAATTTGAAATGTTTAAATCAAAATTTAAAACCGTTTTTGTAATATATGATTTGATCGTTTAGACAAGTTCAGCCTATAAAATTAGCATTGATATTTACCAATAGCAGGTATTTTACTACTCTTGTTCATATGAAACATAAACTTTAAACAAAATAAAATATATATTGTGGAGAAAAAATACATAAAATCTGTAATGTGCCTTCTCCACTTTCTTATTACCAAATACCAAACTCATATTCAAGAATAATTCTATTACGTACTCTTCCAGAGCTTTGTTTTTTTTTTATGGAGAATAGAAGGAAGGAGCTGGGAGGAAAGGAAACGGTGCAGCAGAAGCATAAGCGACAGGAGACTGAGCAGCACGTTTCTTTCTTCTTTGAGTTTTTACTACTTCACCTGATGCAGAGTTTGATAAACCGGATACTTCTACGACTGGTTGCTGGTTATCATCATAGACACGGTGTATAAGCAGACCAGACATGAAAACAGGAAGGAATAGAAGACTGGCGTGAAACATATTCCTTGCTTTTTCCATGGTTCCATGTCGGTAGAATGAAAACGCTGTCGCAGCAATTGCCATTGTGAGAAGTGTTGATTCGAGGCAAAACCAGCTCGATGTCAAGCCCCCCGGTGTTTACAAAAATTGCAAGGAACAGCGTAAAGAACAAGATTAGCAGATGCAAGTCCCGCAGCCATCATATTAGTCTGCAACAACCTTGTCGTAAATACAAAAAAAAAAAAGATAAAAGACTCCTCACATCCCTCATCACTAAAACAATAACCACATAGTAAAAAAAAAGTCACCTTAGTAGCCAACAAACAAGCACCAGAAGTAGCAGCAAATAGTAGCCCACGCAACAGCATGTGGAACACTGATACGACCAGAAGGCAAGGGTCTTTGCATAGTTCTCTTCACCTTAGCATCATTGCTGATCTCAAAAACCTAATCAAAACAAAACAAGCGAGAACAACTACATGAACACAACTAGTATAAACACAATCACATACTACCAAAAACTCAACCTGATTCAAGGAGTTAGCAGAAGCAGCGATCATCATGGTGCCAGCACAAGTGTAACAAAGACCCGCTAAGTCAACAGCACCATTCCCCGTACCTAGAATGTAACCAGTGCAAAACTGACGTAGGTATTTGTTTTGGGGTCAATTAAACATTATCAATGAACCCCGAGGGTAGTTTTTTAATTATATTTAAAGTATTAGCAATATGGACCATGGTTTTTCTTTTGTTGACCCATGAATGAAGTCACTATTTGAAAGCTAGTCTTTTAGATGGGCTTGGTCTTAGGGCCCGATTTTGAAAAGAAAATTAAACTCTTCTCGGTTAGATGACAAGGACAGTCATTGTTTCAGACAAAAAGAAACAGGATTTGCTGTATGAACGAACAACAACACATTATTAGAAGATGTCATCGTTGTTCATTACGCAATCTTTTTTACAGCTGAGAATATTTACTTATTTTCATACGGTAAACTTAAAAAGGTAATAATGTGAGGATAAGTTGCCTCAGTAAAAAAGAGCATCCTCACGTTTTAAAGAAGGGAAATTAGGCTATATGTAAAAAAAAAAAACTCAAAAATTCACTAACTAACTAAAACTCTTCACTCTCTCCTTTCTCTTCCTATCTCTCTCTACTGTCTCTCAAAATCTAGTTTCCCATTTTTTGGGTTGTTTAACCAATAAACCCTTTAAAGAACACTATTTCATCATCGTTTTGGCAAAAAAAAAAAGAAGAAACCCTACTTGAAAGGCTATTGTGTTGTCAAATGTTGCTTTTATTTATGTATGGTACAAGTATAATCGTATACAAACTCTGTAATATATAATTACAGTTTCAAATAAATCGAATCAAAGAATCATATCTCATTCCTATTCTACTTCCCCACGTAAATAACCTCACTTCAAAGAATACAACGCCATAATATATACTCCAAATCAAGGCAAAAAAAAAAAGAACTAAAAGAATACTGCACGAACCAAACCACCATGAGGTTCCTCTTCGATACTTACTGTTGTTGTTGTTGTTGTCTATCTGAACACATACACTCTGGAACAGGATGTTTAGTAACATCTTTACCACCTTTACTCGTTCTCAACTCCGGCTGTCCTAAAGACTCTCGATGAAGATCTTTGACAATCCTGTTGAAGTCAGATTCAGGTAGCGAGGCATTCATGAAGTAAGGAAGCATCTGTCTCTTGTTAGGAGTGATGTACTTCTTGTGACCAGCGTAAGCTCTTTGCCCTTGTAACGCGTGTCCCATGTTCCCACCGTGTGAGGGTATGAAAACATCGCTCTTCTCGCAGACAATGTAGTCTATCGCCGCCATAACCGAAGCTTTCTTGGCGAATGGTTCTAGCTCACCGGGTAAAGCAAGATCATGTTTGTTGTAGAGATGAGGGAACTCTTTGGTTAATGGCTCCAAAACCTCTTTTCCACCTAGAGGCTCTCCTCCTGCCCAGTAGATTCTTGCATCCTTTGGTGCTTCTAAAGCTTTAAGCAACCTCGTGACTTCTAGAGCTGTCAAAGGGCATAAGCCAGCGAGTTTTCTCTGGTTATAAGTCATGTTTGATCGACCTGTAAGAAGCTCGGGGTGACGTTGTCTCTCGCTGTTGACTATCTCGTCGTACTCAGGTGTTAAACCGGGGAGACAACCGGTTCTAACCCAAACATCTTTCTCCATTCTTAGATGGAGTGAGAGATACTGTCCTTCACTACGCATTCTCGAAGCTAGTTTGTTGCCGAGTTCTAGTATCCTCGGTGAGAATCTCAACGCTTGGAAAGCTACCTTGCATCGGAGTTTCTGAAGATCAGAAGGAAGATCGTTGGAGAGTCTTGAATCGAGGCCACGGAGAAGTAAAACTCTTTCTCTGTTAATCTGCAGAAACAGAGGAAACAGAGTTAGCTTAATAAAACAGAGGAAAGAAACAGAGTTTTTGTAAAACCAATCTTACTCGCTTGAGGTAATGAGCACGAATCCATTGAGGAGAAGCGTGAAGTGGAGTCCTTTTCTCTTCTACAGGTCTCGTCATTACATGAGTTGATGGTAATGACGAAACTATATGAACATCATCTGCTAAAACATCCTTGAAGTGCTCCAAATCGAATATATCCGCGAACTCACTATTATCCAAACACATGATTAGATCAACAAATGTCACAGCTTTATAACATTAATATGAATATTTTTCAGAGCTTAAGTTATACCTTTCGTCTCCCCAGATAACGTTGACTTGCAGAACAGGAACAACGAGAGAAGCACCAAGGATCCTAGCGATGATAACAGCATCAACAATCTGGTTCCTTTGTTGATTCATCCCACCAGAGACAACAACGAGAAGATACTTCCACCTGTTCTTGAGAATCGAGTTGCTGTCTTTTCTATACTGTCTGCTAAATCCAAGACACGGCTTAAACCCTAACCCATCAGGTTGCTTCCAGAAGTCACCTTCCGTAGGCAAAGTCTCGTTCTTTCGATACCCAAAAGAAGATGAATTCGACTGCGTGTCGTTACCAAGATAAGAAACGGCGTGGTGTTCTCCTTCTCCGTCGAAGATTAGTGGTTGTTGAGTCGTGGAGCAAGGGTAACGTGAGAAAGGGAGAGAGATTGGGTCAACGTTGAAACCGAGCTTCAACATACCGAAGAGGGAGACGAGGAAGAGAGTCAAGAACCAGATTCTCGGGTTTCTGTAGCTGAACCTGTTGGTGCATCTTGATGACTTCTTGGGGGAGACAAGAAGGGATTGTAAGGAGGAAGAAGATAGAGAGTTTATGATCTGAGAAGGGACTGAGATGTAAGAAACTTTCTTCTTGGTGCTGTTACTGTTCTTGGGTAACGCCATGAATCAGATGAAAGATGATGAGATCTTGTGATGTGGGTATTGGAAGAAAGAGAGGTTTAAAGAGAGAAAGAGAGGTCAAAAGTCTCCGGCGATGATAAAAAAAAACGTGTGAGAGAGAAAGAGAGAGGTGGGCGGCGCGAAGTCTGATCAATGTCTGTAACGCGTTCTTAAAGGAAGGAAGAAGAGACCACATGGAAGTTTTTTTTTTTTTTTAATTTGTTAAACTGTATGTAGTTTAATTAAAGTTAATCCCTTATTTTTGACTTTAAATTGCTTTCTTTAAGTGATTACAAGTGTTTTACAACATGTAACTTAAAGAGTGACTACAAGGATTTAATGTCATTAGTTTTTGATGGGTCCATTAAGTTTTATGTTCACGTGAATACTGAGCCATTCTGGATATATATTCAATTAAAACTTATAAAAATTGGAAAACAAAAGAAAATTTATTTTTTATGTGTTCTGCACGGAGTTATGAGAAAATGATTCATTATTATTTGTTAACCATGAAATATTAATTTTATATTGTTAGATTCTTCAAAAAAAGTAAAATGTCCATAACACATACTTGTGTTTCTTTGTTTTGTTGAAATATTTAATTATTCTGTTTGTTTTGTAAAATTTATGTTTTTTTCAAAAGATGTTATTTTTTATTTTAATGTGATTTTACATATTTTTATTTAAATAACCAATATTTTTTTATTTAAATTATTATTTTTATTTAGTTATACGTTAAATAAAAACATATTAATATATTAACATTCTATGCAAAATGGAAAGAATAATAATTAACAAAAAATTTCAAAGTTATAAAATTTGTTCAGAAGTTATGATAAGATTTTCCATGCAATAAATTTTGAAATCTTATTAAATAAGTTGTTTTGGTTATTTTTCTTAGTAAGATATAGGAGTATGATATATAGCACAGGAAAAAACCTAAAAAGACTTTTCATTTCCGATTCATAATGGAAGGATATTTCTGAAAGAGACCATTATTAATTTTGTTTTATAATTACACGAATCATAAACACCAATAAAAACGCAAAAATGATAGATATATTCCTTTGCGTACACCAACAACGATGACAGTGTCTTGTTGTGATACGGCCAGCTGTTTCCTCTGCATCATTCGAATTTCGAAGAAGAACAAAAATAAAATAAAGTTCACACACGACAGCCTGTGAATACACTTCTCCTAATAAGCCTATACCTAAACAATTAATCATTCAAAGTATTTATGTATACTTTTTATAATGAAAAATATTTCTTTTGGCTACTCGAATATGCCCTAGCAAAAAATGATTGCTAAGAATATAAAATGATTCAAGCTTAGTCAATATTTTTATTATCAACAAGTGAGTTTTATATTTCAACTTAAGAATAAAAATTGAAAAAATGGGACTTAAAAATTAAAATAAATAATATAAAATAAGCTTATTACGAAACTAGATAAGCCAACCACTATGTCACAGTCACATGTTAATTTCATAGAACTCATCTTATTTTTTTGTTTTTGGAACTTTGTTATATCCAGTTTTTATCCAAGTGGATGCCAGCTGGAACCAACTTGATGTATCTCTGCCACGTCGGATATAATACACGGCATGTCAGTTGCCACATGTACATCTGCACCACTGGCATGTCTTGAGACGAGTGTTGTCGAGATGGAGGAAATAACTTTTCAGTCTAATATTCTTATGAAGCAGACACATAGAGATGTGTTCAAAAAAAAAAAAAAAAGCAGACACATAGAGATTGATGCGATTCTTATAAAATTCGATTATAACGATACCATTATGCTTATACTAAAAATACTGAAAGCTCCATATCAACACATATGAGATGCCTGTGTATCAAGTGACCTAGGTTATTTTCCGTTGCATTTGTGAAACAATACGTGATGATTAATTACCACACGAGTATATATTATAACTCTAAATATAAACAACGATTAAACGTGTTTGCACCCATTGTTTGACAACATCAGTTACTATTTACACCCTTAAGGCTTAAAAGTGTGAAAGTATTAAAAATATTGTGGGTTAGCAACTTGTGACCATCATATGATGTAAAAGTTTGAAAAGTTCAGAGATACAAAGTATTATTATATATTTCGTGTGGACTCTATTATTCTGGTTTGGTTACTGAAAACGAAAATAATATATATACTGTATATATTATCGTTTGGCCTTGCTAGATCTTTCTGTCCTAAGTCTCTGATTATCCATTTATTTAACTATATTTTCACATCCACTTGAACTAGTTAAGTATATACAAGCCAGTACGAGCCATACTTCGAGACGTTGACCAGGTTAATAATGAGCTAATGTAGATTATCAAATTATTTTCCCAAATGAAGTGTATTTTCCATAATAATTACAGTTAATAATGAGCTAATTAGACTAGTTTAGTGATGGAGTCATGGAGAGCTATGAAATAATTAATTTTAGTGTTCGGTTCCTTTTTTGTTGAATATAACGGACAACGAAATTATGTAGTCATTTCTTTTAAAAAGTCAAACATTCGTATATTAATAAAAAAATCAATATACAAGAAAAAATAGTTAAAACATTACAAAAAAACGAAAATCTTAGTTTCATATAATACAAAAATGTGTAGTTAATAAGAAGTAGAATCCTAAATTATAGGATCAACGTTTTGTTTTGGTTAGTATTTACGTTGTGATCAGAGAGAGGTAGACGACTATGAGTTCATGATTCTTCATCCTTATCCGAATGAACTTGTACAAAGTTGATGAAAATATAAATAAAATGTGTTCAAGGAATATATTCGTCTGGAATTCTTGGGAACCTTATAATTATTGGAGTTTTAAGAATGTCATCACGTTCCACAACACCACTTCCTCAACTTACAACAAAATGCGAATCTTACCGTAAGATTATAAAAGCATACTAAATGATTAGTATATTATTGGTTTAATCTCTCGATTCATGTGCCTACTATGTTATTAGATCTGCCCTCATGTTTCCCTTTTACCGTTATCGTATTCAGATTTTTAACTGGTAATCTGCAAAATGATGGCATTGTACTTTTTTTTTGTCGATGGTATTGTACTTGTATTTTTGAGATTCTACAAATCCCAAATTTCATAGAATTTATTTATCGGATAAAATAAAAAGAAATCTCAAAGGGTTCTTATGAATGAAATTCTTAGTCAACATTATAGAAAACTATATATAAACAAAGAATTTGTTCGATAATCTTTAAGGATATATTCCTCGCTTTACGGCGATGAAATTGAACTTACGTGCAACAAAATATACGAAAATAATATGCCATATTATATGAAATTTAGTTTGAATGTTACCATATGGAATAATTAATGCACATTATTTCCATATTATCTGCTTAACTAGTCAGTTATATATGTATGGCGGACGTATTATATATATATATAATTATAAATTAATAATTGATAATTGATAAATTAATAAATAATATAAAGTAAAAAATTATTAGTTCTGAATTGGACAGACTTAAATATGATACAAATTAATATTATAGAATATTTTTTTAAGATAATTATATTTTAATATATAGTCCTGTTAAAATTATGAATTAATAATTTATATATATAGTTTATATGAGTGTAAATAAAGCATTGTATGTCTTGCTGATTTTATATTCTGAACTCTTCATTATATTTTGACAATATATAGTAAAATATATCTAATCTCATATTAATTAATAACTTTAAAATAAATAAAATATTGATTTTAACATTATTATTTTATATAGTTCTTATTGTATATGTGCATATATATATGCATAATTATGCACCCAAAAGAAAACTCCAATTTTTTCATGAAAATGTTGATGGATGCAATCAATCAAACAACGTTTTCAATAATTGTGAATTATTGTGATCAAAGATGCATTACATTAAGCAGTCTAAATAAAACTGAAGAACTTAGTAGGAATCGCAATGGTCGAATTTACCAACGCAGAGTTGGTCTAGTGCTTTCGTGGAAGTTTGGTTCTCTATGTTTTCCCGTTCAGAGGATATTAAGCTATCGGTTTTTGTCTCAAGTTTCCGGGATTAATCGGGTTTTGATAGTCTGGATGATCCGGATCATCTAAAAAAATTGCAATAGCTGAATCGCATGGTAAACTTCATTTTCTCCAAAAACTTAGTAAGATTTTTTGTATTATACTACAAACAGATTCATCTAACTAGGACTCTAACGATCACCAGCGAGGCTAGTACAATGTCGCTGTCTTAAC
The DNA here is from genome assembly GCA_905132885.1 of Moricandia moricandioides. Lineage (NCBI taxonomy): Eukaryota > Viridiplantae > Streptophyta > Magnoliopsida > Brassicales > Brassicaceae > Moricandia > Moricandia moricandioides. Next base: position 522,894 of record CAJHQQ010000029.1, read on the forward strand.
AACAAAATGGTGTACCGGTTACAGAAAAGTCCAGAGGTTTTAATTGGTAAACTATAGAGACCTGATGACTTGAAACCATTATTATTCAGCAGTAAGGACGAAGCTATCTTAATCACATCATTTCTATACTCAATTGTCACTTGTAACCATAACCATTTTAGTTAGCTTAACAACTCCTATAATCCATAATTAATATAATTATTGTTATTGGTTTGGTGACAGTATTAGGTGTAAATGATTTAAATTTCACAAGTGGCTATTTAGTCATTTAATCGGCAAGATAATTATATGTATCAGTGCTTTGTGTTCCAAAAAAAAATATGTATCAGTGTTTTGGGATAATCAACTACTAAGGGTAGAAAAATAAATCTAAGATTATACAATAGAGATAAAGTTGTTGATGAAGATTGCATGCAACAGGCCTTCAAAAAAATGCATGGTACATCAACTTATAGTTAGGAATTACTAGTTTACAAATAATTAATTTGTTTAGTCACAAACATTGAATTAAGTGTAGTTAGGATTATTATTATTTTCTCTTGGCCTGATGCGTTGAGGCATTTACGAGGGGACATATCAATGACAACTAGGAGTTGAACCACCATTAAGACTTCATTTCCAGAATTAAACCCTCTAATTAAGACATCTTATTTTAATTTATTTTGTCCCAACTAAAGACTTTCTTTATAATATCCATCTCCTATTTCTTAACTAATTTCGCCAACAAAATCATAAAAAAATGACGGTGGTTTCATAAGTTGTTTGACGACTTATTCAATTCGCTAAATTCTACTTACTGCAACAAGTAGAACTGATTTTACGTATCTCGAAAGATATTAAGGGTTTCAAGTAGAACTGATTTTGTCTTATCTTCGTATGAATAAACTATATATATTAAAAATGATGGTTCGAATACATGTGTCCAAACCCAATATTATCATAGAATAATAATGATTTCCCTTACATTACAAAACAAAAAAAATACAATGATATTTAGTAATAATGAGTTTTAAGTTTCAAATCTTGGTATATATAATTGCTTTCTATCATTCTTATTTCATTTGGGGGAAATAATAGCATTGTTGGCTTCAATATTGCAATCATAGTTGAGGATGGAGGACTGAAGATGTCTCTTTGCGTATGAAACACTAATACACTTACGTGTTTACTTTGTCCAGTGGATTTGTGGGAATGTACGACGTGGTACATTAAGATTCGCAGAGTTTTGGAGATAACAAAGACCACATCCACATGCTTAATTTGGAGTTTCTTAGACGTGACGACTGAAAACAGTTACTATTAAAAAAAATGTGTAAATGTAAAAGCTACAAAAAGGTGCGTAGGTACTTAGAACTTGAAAACCAAGTAAACACGATCACTGGGGTGGGTAACTAGAAAATCATTACTGCAATGAAATAAATAAATATGATAAGCTTTCCACTAAACCAAAAAATCCAAAGTTTCAACTTGATCGGAGAAAATAATGATATCATTATGAAGAGATGTTGATGGTCCAAGTTTCGATGGAACTCTTTTAAAGATGTGCAAACATGATGGGACCATCCTCATGTGAAAAAACTGAGCATTCTCTTCTCTTATCACCATCGTAAGGAGATCACTCTCACATGCTTTGATAACATTGATGAGAAGATCATGAATTTTGTAAAACACTTAAGTAGTAGTTTATTCAGCTACCATTCTATTAATTTATGCAGACTATAATATTGACATGATGGTAAGTGCAGATCTTTGTATTACTCATACTGGTTTTAAAATGTTTGATTTTTTTTTTTGGAAATTAATACCAATATAAGTTCTGACTAGAAAAGGAAAAAAAGTTTTAATAAAATTCTAGAGACACAAAAAAGAAAATTCTGACAAGAAAAGGAAGAAAGTATAGATCCTTCCTAATGCGAAATAAATTAAGATCAATAACCCTCGATTAAATCATGAATTTTACAGAAAAATAGGAAAGAAAAACTACTAAATAGTTTAAGTAGAGTTTTAAGAGTAAAATTGAAATTAAGTAGGATTAACAAAAAAAAAAAACCTTCTTTTATCGGGTTGGACAAGATCAAAGTATTGTGTAAATTATATAACCAAGAATGATTACAGACTACATACTTAAATATTCATGTGGATAAGGAGATTAGAATCACGTTTTGTATGATGCTCGATATAGGGATTGAGTAATAACTGAATAATTGGTGGCCAATACGATCCCCACAAGGTGCCTTGTTAAGTAGGCAAAGGTAATTAATGTTATAAACCAAATTTTATATAGGATGGACCAAACAGATATGAGCTTTGGTCTTTTGGTCTCATTCAGAAAAAACCAATCATATGGAAACCAAATACATTAACAAACGCCGATTGGCTCGGCCAAACTTAGTGGCGGCCACTCACATCATCATCATCATCGATTGTTGTCCTAATTTCTTCTACCCTTGTCCTTGGAAAAGACGAATAAGCCCCTTGACTTGAAGATTTAAGAAGGTCAACGTAGAGATGTGAATTCATTAACCACATGAAGGAGGAAAACAAGTAAAAGAAAATAAAAACAAAGGGTGTCCCAAAATTTGATGGCTCACATGAAAGTCTAGCATATGGGTTCATGGCCCATTTAAAGCGGACGACAATGTCTTATCCATCATTATTACTACTACACTAGGAATCTGGCTCTGTCGATATATTAAGTTATGTTATCATCCTAATTCCTAGGGGCATTAATATGGGTTCCCTTTTTGTTGCTAAGTTTTAGGTTTAATTTTTTATTATTAACGACTAACAAGAACTGAATCATCTTTATTATTTTAGCTATTTGTAAATTTCTAAGGCAATTTGATAACGAGAGACAAAAAAAAAACTTCAAGCTAATAATAAACTATTAGCATTTTGAAATGTTGGATTAGTGATTTGAAGCTGGAACTTGTCACCAAACCATATATAACAAAACAACTTGATTATAAATATGTTTGATTATATGTATAATGTATTATAAGCGATCACTTCAGCATAGAGAAAGAATATAAACAAATGTTTATGATTATTGATATTAGTAACACTTTTTTTTTCAAATTAAAAGTTCAAAAACGGAAGAGGATAAGAAGAAGAGAGTAAGAAAGAAAGAAGGGAACAAGAAGCATGGAGGCTAAGTAGAGAGGGAACAAACACTAGAATTATGGCATGTGACCTTTGTCTTCTCTTTACTTCCCATGTGCTTTCTTTATTGCATTGCTACAGAGTTTTACAATAATTTCAAACTGATAATCCTGATCTAGATCAGTTGTATTAAAGCTAATGAACGTTGTGAAGAGTCAAAGTATTCATATGTTATTTTGTTCCAATCAATATCTTATTCTGATTCATATATATATTTATCTTAAATCGAACTATCAATGTTCTGACAAATACTAGTCGTTCTTCGAACGTTTATAATGATCACTACGGTACATGCTTTGCTTCTTATCATGACTTTAAAATAAGAAAGCAAATCAATGTACAAAATGTACGTGAGGGAATTGACGTGGAGTTTAACCGGTATCTCGTAATGAGCTTCATATGCTTGCGTCAAGGCCCATTTTTCTTATTGATTAGGTGAATATGATGATGACAACAACGAGTAAGTTTCGTTATGTATTGATACAAATTAGGAAACTTTCTGAAACCTTATTTTATTTCGGATCTTGAAAACATTTTATTTCAGGCAGGAGAAAACGCTCTTCACCTGCTATACAAAACTAAAAAGGAAACGTCCTTATCAACCTTATTAGGTTACACTTGCTTAGCTTTAAAAGCTCGACACCTTAATCCTTTTCACTTGTGATTTTTTCACCATGTCTTCGTCTCTTTTCTTCAAGAACTCCTTGAACCACATCGCCGACATTTTTGGATCACGCTTAAGCCCATTTTCGTAGTCCACATAGAACAATCCATACCGTATTTCATATCCACAATTCCATTCACAATTATCAAGCAATGACCATGCAAAATATCCATCTACTTGGACTCCATCCTCGCTGCAAGAGTATTCCATTTTTTTTTTCAATTAAGAATTCACATATAAATCTTGCTAGGATTAATAACTTTTTTGTTATGTACGGAATTTTTTTTAAAAAATAACTGAGCTTACTATATGGCCTTGTGAAGGTTGCTAATATGTTTCTTGTGATACTCAGTCCTCTTCAGATCCATCAACTCATAGAGTTTTGGCTTCTTCTTTTCGTATGCATCACAATGTCCTGATTAAGTAAATCTAGCAGTTATTTTTAGTACTAATTACTGTGAAAATATAGATATTAGTGATCAAGTTGAAGCGTATCGATAGAGTTTTATATTTTACCATTTTCGGTGATTATAAATTTGGGGTTTCCATATTTATTCTTGGCATAATTCAGAACTTTTCGTAATCCTTGTGGATACATCAAGTTCCAGTCAACCCCACCCTGAAAAAGGCAAAGGTAAATATGTATGTAAAAGATTACAAGCTATAGAAATTTGAAGTTATTATTTAAAAACCAACCTGTGCACCGATGGCCTTGCCCGCCTTATTCTGTTCTGTTTCAAAATATAGCAAAAAAAAAAAAAAAAGCTTGCCATATCAGAATAAACTAACCAAACCCTAAAACGAAAATTCTCAAGATATTAAAATTAACATATCTTATAATAATAGTACAGTTACAAAAACATATAAATAATAGTATCGTAAATAACTTCCCTTGACTACATACTTTTCCATTCAACATGTTGATCTGATCTCCAAAACGGCTTGTCGGGATCTACTTCAGCAACGTTTTTAGCGTAAACAGAGCTATAATAGTTAATTCCAATAAAATCAAAAGATCCTTTTAACTTTCTTGATTGGCTTTCGGTAAAAGACGGTAATCTCTTTCCTACTATTTTCTTCATCACTTCAGGATAATCTCCATATACCGTTGGGTTCATGTGCCTACAATTATCAGTAGAAAAAGTATTAGTGATCCACGTATTAATGTAAGAAAAAAATCTCATTGAAAACTTCGATGATGATAATGAGAAAAAAATATATTAGTACTCGAACGTACCATCCAAACATAAACTCCATAGCTCGCTCGGCTGCTTCATTATCTTCGACACAAGCTAAATCATATGGCTCGTACCACAAAGGACAATGCGCCATGCCGATGTTACCATCTTTACACTGAACACGAATATGCATTAGTTAATTATAATGATATATTAACAGATAAGTAAAGTACTAATTAACTTATCGACACTACATATCATATGTTGATCATATAACATATGGTTTGGTCCAATCCTTTTCGACCGTAAAAAAAAAAGAAGACAAAACAAGATTAGTGGTTCATACATTACGGCAACTTCTGAAGGCGTCAACGGCATCGGCATGAGCCAGAAGAAGATTGTGACTAACGATATAAGCCTCGTGACCAGATTTTCCAGCTATGGCTGCATCGTTCATGTATTTTGAGGCACGTCCTGGAGCTTTTCTTCCCACATCATAGCCACCTACGCTATAGACCCATGGTTCGTTTATCGTTAGCCATAGCTTCACTCGGTCTCCAAATTCCTCAAAGCATATGTTAGCAAAATCTCGGAAATCCTCTCTGTATAATATAAACATCCACATACATATCAAATTACATTTATAAAAAATAACGTAAAATAACTTCAGCTTAAAGCAATGTTAGCTTACACAATGTTTTCGCTTAGAAAACCGCCATATTCTTCTTCTAGAGCTTGAGGAGTATCCCAATGAAACAAAGTCGCTAGAGGTGTAATTCCTATTGATGTTTTAAGATGTCGTTAATAACTGCATTAACTGATTTTATGATTTGACTTATGGTATATGATATATCTACCATTGGCTAGTAGTTCGTCAATGAGCTCATTATAGAATCTAACTCCTTCCTTGTTCACTCCCTTGCTTAGTTTGCCATCTTGTAGTTTAGAAATTGAGAATAATTGTATATCCATGTTTTGCATAAATCATTAAAATTTAATGAAGATTTTTAGAAAAATTGTTAGCTTTTTGATTATATCTTACGAGGTAATATTCGGACCCAAGAGATAGAGAATCTGAAAGCATCCATGTTTATATCCTTCATTCTTTGAATATCCTCCTGTCACACACACACACACACTTATATACAATTCATTTATTTTGTTTCTTAATTAGTTGATGATAAGACGTAAACACATCAAAATCATGAATATCGAACTATTTGTATGTACCCACCTTGTAACGATGATAGAAATCGACTGTCTCGTTCGCGTTAGAGCGGCAATTTCTTTCTGAAAACAGATTCAAATATTATTTTTGCAATTTCTTTTTGATGATTGTGGGGATCCGGCTACTACCGAAGTCATGTATTCTAACCATTTAAGATAGTCCGGTGGCCAACGAAAATCAAATTGTGGGTTCACTTGGGCTTAATTTTAAGTGCCATTAGTCCATCTTCGTTGGTTTTTTTAGCAATTTTGTTTTGTTCAGATTTTTTAAGATTGATGCACCAATCACCAGTTAAAGGGATGTGGATGTGGATGATACCTGGATACTTGCGAGCAAAAGTATCCCACATACTTTCTCCTCGGGAACCTTCTTTCACAGCTCCTTCATACTTACATAAAAAAAAAACGGAAATTGACGATGGTCTTACACTCAATATATATAGTATGTGTACTACTACTTACTTGGTAAGCAGATGAAGCAGTTCCAAAAAGGAAACCTTGGGGGAAATCAGCTCGTCCCAATGATTTCTTTTCATCACAACTCTTCCTAATTCCTCTGTTAACAAGTTGTATAAATACACATTGTTAAACATCTATAAAAAACTGCATGCATGCTCATACGTTAAAAAAACATATATATATATAATTATTATACTATATCTCCTCTCACACAGAATTCACTTACTGTTTCATTGCTACGACAGAAGATTTCTTTCAAGAGATAATGATTTCACTTCCTCTTGTTATTTGGTGAAACAAACTCTTTAAACTGCACACACACATACATGCATATATTATATATAGTACGTTGTAACAGCTAACTACTAAATGTTGGGCTTATTATCTAATTTCCTGTTCAGCTTATGAACACGGATCTAAGAAATGTTGAAGCAAGAATATATATACCATATACAATATACCACTTTTGAAGGCTTTCTCAATGGAATAAATGATGTGATCGGGGCAGCTATTTATAGAAAGAAAAAGGTGAAGAAATAATTTTTTATTTTTCTGCACTGAGCTTTTTTCTTCAACGTCAGCGTTACTATTGTTATGTACCGGTTTGCTGACGCTATTGTTTAAGAAGGTTCGTAGTCATGATTTTTTAAGTAATATATCTCGGGGTTCCAAAGCACAGTCTCGGTCTATCTCTTGATTTTTTTTGTAATATGCATGTTGTCTTCTTCATTATGTAACCCAGGTCAATGAACGAAGTATAATCTTATATTCAAAAGTTGAGTAAAAAGAAAAAATAAAAACATGTTGTAAACAGTTTTACTTCTATGCTTTGAATATGTATGACACATAATTTAATTCTGCAATATGTTAACTTTTGTGCTGTACTTATCTATATAAGTTTGTGATATTTTTAGGATTTTGATTACATATATTATCAAATGAGCTAACATTTAATGTCTCAGAGAAAATGTCAAAAAGGATACTTTTCAAAATTTAATTAGAATAGAAACTTCAAGTCGAAGAAGTATTTTTTTTCATATATATTATTTTTTATTAATCATCTTGAAATCTCATTACTTTGGATAACTGGATCTTTTGAGCTTTACAATTTATATTATGTTTTGAACAAATGGAAAAAAATATGTATAAGATTTCCTACTTATAAAAAATATAATTTTTAATCCTTCCGTTATTTTCAACCTAAGAACATTAACTACAGTAATATTTTTAACTTGGCGGTCTTAAGTTTTTATTCCTCTGGATTGTACTCTGTTTCAAGTTTAATCAATTAGCCGTTCAAAAATAAGAGGTCTAAGTTTCAAGAACCAAAAAGCAAAATTATACAGATTTTAAAGAATTTTTTTTTGCAAGAATCTTCGACATAGATCAAATAGTATTGCGATATCAACACACGTGGATCTCACATTATGATACAGTCTAAAGTGAATTCTCATAAAAAAATTCATAATTTTGTAATAATATAATTATCCGGCATTATAAAATTACTACAATGTGATACAAACAAATATAATACAATCATGTAAATTAAATATATGAACACTAAATGAGTACTATTTAAACCTCTAATCGATCCAGACGAGACTTTTCTTTCCTGCCAGAACTATTCAAGTTGGGTTTGAGTCCTATGCGGTCGCCTCTAGTTTCGTAGTCAAATATCTAATTGGTAAATGATATAATCCTTTATTGCAATGTTATTTTGTTTACTATTATGTACTATTCCGTAACACGATATGAGGTGTCAACATAATATGATTCTAAGTGTTGTAAACAAATGATTCTAAGTTTCTAACATCAAAAAGATAAAATAGTTAGATGCCCGGTTCTTGTCGTTTCGATTTCGATGCTGGCAGAATCCTTTAATTTTAATTGTGAGTTTGTATAACCGTTTGGTTGGACCGATATTAATTGCATACGAGAATTCAGTTATTTGACTGCTAGCCATGTACTAAAAGCAAAGTTGAATGGTCAAGTTAAAAGGACTTACAAAATCAGATTAAGAAAACTAGTACATGTGAATGTAGTAGTGATTCACTGATGTCTTCTTTTTTTTAATACTCTCGGTGTAGGGAAGTAGTATGTATTTGTAAACATGCTTGGACTTGTCTTGGTCTACTTTTGTTTTTAAAAACATTCAGGTAACTACTAACTACATCGTCACTAGAAGATTTTTTTTTTTGAAACACCATCGTCACTAGAAGATATTTTGGTTTACACCAATTAAAATAATTATTTTATCATTTACGATGAACAAATTTTTTTTAACATTATTGAATCACTTTTGTTTCGACAAGAATCTATAATAAATGGTTATACATGTACTAAATTCATAATGAATAATTTTATTTCTTAACATACAAAATCACGAAATTCTGTTTACACCATTATAAAACCTCTTACCTTCATGAATTTACAATAACTTATAACTAGAGACACTAAACCCTAGTTACAGTAAAACTTCAATAAATTAATAACATCATGATTATAATAATATCTCATTAATCAAAATATCAATTTATTGAAAGATTAACTTGAGTATAATATAATTTAGAACCATTTGTATTAATTTATGGATTAGTTAATTGATCAAATACTACTAATCTATAAAAGTTATACTTATATTACTAAAAGGATTTGGGCCTAGCGATAGACTTTTAATTGTGGCTATACTCTCCAATATTTGAGCTGTTCGAATTGAAGCTTTTGATATAATTTTCCAGCCGAAGCTATCTGAATTTACTATAGAAAAATGACCCCCGAATTTTATGAAACATTTCAGGTTAATATATTTATCAGTCAAGGCTTGCTAATAACTTACATTATTATAAATAAGAAATTTGTAACTTTAGGTGATAAGCAAACTAGATGAAAGTCTTGATCGTAGACAACTAATCTTTAACGCCGTCTTATTTAATAAAAAATTTGAAAATTTATTTTATTTTATGTTATTTATCTTATGTTCATATCTGCTAGAACTTGAATAGTACAAGCTAAAGCTATATCCATGGCATGACCAACAGCTGTGAAGATAAAATACTTACAAATTAATAAAAGTTCTCTATCCAAGTATTCACGCTTTTCGAGTTTGAATGTGATTTTTCTTGGAGCATATTTTAAAATGTCTTTTTTTTTGCGCCTGTTTAACTTGAATATAGTACAGAGGGAAGGAACATGTTACATACATAGAGGTCTATCAGTCAAAATACATCTGCACCGATATCAGATAACGTTTTCAAAAATATATCTTAAAAGGAATCAAAAGTATCAAACGTTTTTTGTACGTTGCCAATTACCACACCTATCGACTTGGACTGCCTACCAGTAGAAAGCATTAAACGTGGAACGTGAATGTTGAATATATGAAATATACATCATTTTGGTTCATTTGGGTTTGAAAAAACTTTAACTGAAGTTAGTTTGGTTTGAATTTCGTTTGATTTGTTTTTTTCTCCCGTTTGTTTAGTTGTGATCCATTCAACTTCTCTGTTCAGTTCAATGGTGTTGATTTTTAATTTTGTTATAGTTTGGTTACGAAAATATAATTTATACACATAAAACAAATAATCATTTGACACTAATTTTTCTTTTATATTTAAATGTAACATCAAACAACACAATAAAATGTAAAACTTGTAATCTAATAGTTTTATGTCATTGTATTCAAACCTAATATAAATATTATAAGTACTTTTCAGTTTTGATCACATTGTATATGAAATTTATGTTCTTTGATTTTATTGTTAATTGAATTTATTTTAATTATATAGAATTAAAATTTATAAAATTATGTTTAAATATCTAGGTTACATGGTTAACTATCTTAAATTGTAATATTATTAATACATTTTAATTAATTTGATTAAATAAACATTTTGATTTTCGATTTGGTTCAACTTAAACCTATTCAAATCGAACCATTTGGACTGATAAAATACTTTTAACATAATAATTGGGACATATATTTTGATTTAGTTTTGGTTTGGCTAGTTCTTCATTTTTTATCTTGATTTGGTTTGTCCCCGTAGGGTAGTTAAAATATTCGTGGAAACTTTGCGTTTCTTGCCCTCCCTCTCTCTACTTAAGTGATCGATATGAACTTTGATCTTAGAATATCGTGATGAATGATAACAAACAAACAAAAAATGATAAACGAGTTCACATAAGATACATGTGGGATCTGTTGTGAGATCACAAGACTAAAAAGCAAAGACTCTCTCTTAATTGGTGATTCTTTTGGTCTTTCTTCATCTCTCATTTTTCTTCTTATTTTCGGATGGCTTTGATAATACTACGACGTCTTCATATATACAACTGATTTTGTTTCTTTTTTTTTGTTTTTTTGCTTAAATTGTTTCTCCTTTTTTCATATACAGATTGCTTAATTCTTTAACACTTTTGACGTCATCATACTACTTAATTAACTAATGGTTCTCTAAGAAATATATACTTTAGGTGGGCCTTTGAGCTTAAGAAAAATTTAGGGCTCATCTTAATATGGGCTGAAACTCTCTTTAATTATCTACCGACTTCAAATTTGGGTTTTATATTGATCTGCTCGCTAATCCTACATATAAATAATTGTACTCCTAAATTCCAACTATGGTTATAATATAAACGATAAATTTTTAATTTGTTTTTAATAAATCACGTTTATATAACAAGTAATACTACTGAAAAAAGAGCTATGTTTCTCCCTCTCTGCAGATCAAAAATGGGAAAGGTGTATATTCCAATCATAGTGACAATATGGCCCTCTATCCGAAACCGCATGTAAAATTACCCAATGGGCTTATATCAATCAAATATCGCCGACAAAAAAAGAGATAATATGGCCCATGATTATTGTTACGTGTGAGTTTTGAGAATTACTTAATGGGCCGATCTTTTAAGCCCATATTGACAGCGCCAATAAGAGACCCTCTCGCTGATTCAACCAAAAAACATATCACATATTTATTTTCTCAACCAAAATATAGTAAAATTCCTTTATAGATCAAACAAGTACACAGTAAAACTGAACAAAAGCACAAAGAATGTTTACAAATCATAACATATTCTTCGTCTTACAACAATATGCAACAGTTGTTTAGGTTTTTTTTTTCTTTCCTAACACTGTTTCAATTATTCGAACCTTTGAAGAACAGAGAAGTACCAACCGTTGCAGTAACAACGAACAAGCTCCCCAAAACCGCTGGCAACGCACCACTGTCTTGAACTGAATGCAACAGCTGTTTTCCATAGCTCTCCTTCTTCTCTTCCTTCTTAGACTCTGAAGAAGAAGAAGACTCGTCTTCTTGATCAAACTTCAAGAACTCTTTCAACCACAAAGCCGACATTTTAGGGTATCTTCTAAGCCCATCTTTGTAATCAATATAATACAAACCGTATCTCACACCATATCCACTGTTCCACTCAAAGTTATCAAGCAATGACCATACGTAATAGCCTTCCACTCTAACTCCATCTTCACTGTTAATATCAATACAAAGAAAACACCTAAGTGACTAAACACTTCTAACTCAAGACTCAAAATGACTCTTATAATCATAAGTGTTTCTTACTGAATAGCTTGATGAATGGCATGGATGTGACCTTCTATGTACTCCAATCTCTCTGTATCGATTGAAGGGTTGTACATAAACAGATTTTGACTCTGATCCGCTACTTCACCATACCCTAAAAGAGTAATATGTTGCATGAGAGATCTATATAGAAACAGAGGACACATGCAAAAGATGTTTTATGTACCATTCTCGGTGATGAGAATCCTAGGATTCTCATAGTTTTTCTTCATATACTTCAAAACGTTTCTGAGTCCTGTTGGATATGTGAAACTCCACTCTGATCCTCCTTGTTTCGCTATTTGTTTCCCATCTATGTTTGTTTCTGCAACATATGTTAGTAAGTAGACATAGATTAGTCACAAAGTCTCCATCATCATTAATTGTCATCAAGAGACATACTCATCCAGTCTACGCCTTGATCAGTTCTCCAAGTGGGTTGCGTAGGATCCACGTATTTGATACTCTTCACGAAAAGCGAGCTGTAATAGTTTATACCAACGTAATCACAAGAGCCTATCAGTTTCTTGGATTGTTCTGGTGTGAAACTTGGTAACCTATCTCCTACTGATTTCTTCATCGTGTCTGGATAATCTCCATACACTGTCGGATGATGATGCCTGCATGAAGACAAATCAAGAACGGTCTTACACTAAAAAAAGACTAACTCATGTCTCATGTTTATTCTCACTTACCAACCAATCATGAAGTCCATAGCTCGGTTACATCCTTCTACATCATCTGGATCACTTGGATCATAGGGTTCATACCAAAGTGGATTATGCGCAATTCCTATTTGTCCATTTTTAATCTGCATAGTATTCAAATTAGATCACTATAACAACAACAACAACAAAAGTGGAAAGTGACTTGTGATCTATTTATAGAAAGTCTACTTACATGGTCACATTTTCTAAACACTTGCACTGCTTCTGCGTGCGCTAGAAGCAAGTTATGGCTCACGATGTAAGCCTCGTATCCCGACATTCCAGCAACACTAGCTCCATTAACGTACTTGGAGCACCGTCCTGGCGCTTTTCTCCCTGTGTCATAACCAGCAACACTGTACACCCATGGCTCATTCAATGTGCACCACAGACTCACTCTATCCCCAAACCTCTCGAAGCAAAGACTCGCATAGTCTCTAAAGTCATCTCTGCATTTTTTCACACATCAACTAACATGAATCTCTAGAACAGATACATCCACCATATATATATTCAAAATTTCAAATAAAATCGATTTTGCTTACATAATCTGCTCGCTTAGAAAACCTCCATATTCATCTTCAAGATCCTGAGGAGTGTCCCAATGAAAGATGGTAACAAGAGGAGTGATTTCATTGGCTAGGAGCTCATCTATAACATCATTGTAAAACTTAATCCCTTCTTCACTAACTCCTCTCTCCCTTTTGCCATCTGTTTTACAAATTTCACAGAATCAACCATATATATATCGATGAATGTCCAAAAAAAAGGTTCTAGAAATAGTAATATATACTTACAAGGTATAACTCTTGGCCAAGCAATGGAGAGCCTAAAAGAATCCATGTTTATATCTTTCATCCTTTTGATATCTTCCTGTACAATAAATCAATCACAGATGTTCAATATTGTAACTAAACTTACCGTAAGGAGCAAGAAACCTAAAAGGAAGAAGAAGATAGAAAGTACCTTGTAACGGTGGAAGAAATCTACTGCGACGTTGCCGTCACTAGAATCACTGATTCTGTGAGGAAACCTGTTTGAGAAATGATCCCACATGCTTTGACCTCTCTCACCTTCAGTGACTGCTCCTTCATACTATACATACAAAAAAAACACACAAAGTGAAGTAAATATCATTTGATCTTGCAATGTTTTTGTATGTTTTCAGTTTCTTGATTATATTTTTTACCTGGTAAGAAGAAGAGGCAGTTCCAAAGAGAAAGCCTTTTGGAAAGCTAGCTCTACCTTTTGACATCGATGTAGGATATGTTCTTTGAAGACTGCAGATAAATTTCAAAACGTTAAAGATTGTTAAGAATTCAAGAAAAGTTGTTAAAAATTTCTTATGATATTATATGGATATTAAAGAAAAGAAACAGAGCACTCACTGTGTCATCTTTGGATGATCTTGGAGAAGAAAGATACAATGATGATAAGAGGTCGATCTTGAAATAGCTTTCTCTGCCTTATAGATCTTGAGAAACGCATTCAAAGTGATATGATATATAAATGCGTGATTGAGATACAAAGTATTGACAAGTCAAAGTGGGGTTATAAATGTTTTTATGCAGTAATATTGTTTTTAAAATCGAATTGATTGAATCATATTCCAAACCGTTCCTCGATTGCTTATTAATAAATATCAACAAGGCAGGTCAACTTCAAATTTTCAGAATACTTTTTTTCTTATGAAATTTTCCAGAATTTTTTAACATATTTTTTTTAATATAAAACACTTGTATTTACCTTCGTTTGTTTATTAAAACCTTATATTGTGAAGAAAATTCTTTCTTTAATTGTTTTACCTTCGTTTTTTGCGGCTAATGGTGTTATGATATGAAGATATCGTCGTCGTTGACTTTGAATCGTTCACTGGAGACTAAGAGAGAAGGAGGGCATATTCGTGATTTCTCAGAGGTGCATGAACTGTCAACAATGACTTTGTCGTGGATCTATATATGAATGAGCGCGAGATACACTTGTGACTTTGACAAATTAGAATCAGTCTTCACTGTGACTGGGTCAAACTTGCCGTCGATTTTTTAAGAAAGACAAAACTACAGAACAGCTTCACACTTGTTATAAAGGAAATCATCAATAGTTGTCCCTTGTAATATTTAATACTCTAATCACTGATTAAGTGGATTCTTAACCTAATACTCTAGACACTGATTACTGATTAGAGCACAAGTTTAACAAGCAGAATTACAACATATTTAAGAGTTGTATTTTGTGATTTAGCAAAGAGAAATACCTTAAAATATAATAAAAAAATTTTATCACCAAAATAGCATTTAACGAAAAAAATGATCAAAATAAATTTTATTAAATAGTGTAAATATATATTTATATTTATTCGGTTCATCAATCTAAACTTAAGGTTATTAGTTATGGAATTGAGTTATGCATGTGAAATTTAAAATTGAAAAAAATATATCAAAATTTTAAAAATAAAAATTTCTATTTCAATTATTGATTTTTATTGATTACTTTGTGACAAAAACTTAAAAAAACTATTCGAGATATTTACCGTTTAACAAAACGTTATAGAGTCTACCTTTTTTAAAAAAAATAGTTGATGAATCACCATTTTAATTAAAATACAAAATGATAACTTTATGCGGGGATAAAAAGATCTATATAAAGGAAAAAGATCTATAAATAATACCGTCTATAATATAATCGCATATGTTAGTATATCTTCCTTTTCTTAACGACAGTAACGCATTATTAACATGTACTTGTTTCTGTGCACCGATATTTTTTCAATTTGTTGACAAAAAAAACATTATTAAAAATTGGTTGGTGCATGCAAAACATTATTAATAATAGGTTGGTGCATGCAATAATTGTTTGATGTGGTCACTTTCATCCCTCGTGTATTGTTTAATAATCTTGCAGGATTGGGCAAGGCCCAAAATATGCCCCAGACGTAAAAATAGGCTGTTCTAGAAAGAATCAAGAAACCTACATTTGGTTGAAGCCCATACTAGAGACAACATGTGACTGAAGCCCATTATCATTATATTTAAGCTTTTAATCAATATACATTTTTATTAGAAAAAATAGGCCAAATAACAAAAACACACACACACAAATTCACTAATTAATAATCAAAATCACCCTTTTTCTTTTATATTCTTATCGTTTTCTACCTTCTATCTTTAGTTATTTCACAAGTAAGCTCTTTTTATTATATTACATGTTCGTCTTTTTCATTTTATAATAATTAGGATTCAAATTATTTTTATTTTATTTTTAAATAATAATATCTTGCTTGCTTTTCTTACCTAATATTCTTTTGTACTTTTAGTTAGGATCAGTATTGGATTAATTTCATTTCCATCAGCTGTGAAGCTTAACCAAGAAAATAAACTATATAAGAGGCTTGTTTGTAGTAATTTTCATTTAGTATTAATTACTCTTTATTTCTTAATCTAAATAACTTTTTTGAAACACAGCCTAATGTGTTGCCGTGAGGATGTAACACATATAGCCCTATGGATAAATGAGAAAATTTGAGTTCATCCTTAAATTGAAAAATCAAAATAAACTTTGTTCTGAAAGTTGTACAAATATGCCAAAACTATTTTCGAGAAACGTTGTAGTTCACTTCAAGTAACAAGATTATCCAACTTATTGCAGGGTTTGGGCTACGGTTAAATCATTTGCGTATTAACCTCTCTTTGCCTCAAAATGTCACAGGATTAACTTTCAAATTACAACAAACGAACAAAAGGAACACATGTGATTACAATCTATAATCACAAATACATGTGATTTTCGTTTATTGGTAATACACATAGAGCAACCAAAACATCACAAGTTGAAAGTCTAAGAAGAGTCTCGTTCATAAAAGGTTCTCTAGAGTCCTAAAGAACTTTGCGGCCCCAACAAGGAACCAAACTGATCTTCAGGCTTCTCAAAAGCGCAGAGATCTCTCCCCTCTTCTTCTATTCTCGATCTATTTGTCGTGACATTTAAGATAGAATCAATCCATGTCTCGAAACCTTCTGTTCCTTCACTTTTTGAGACGGGTCTATTGAGAAACTGTTTGAACCAGTTAACGCTATCTTTTGGATACCGTTTGAGATCGTTTTCCCAGTCAACGTAGTAAAGACCGAATCTAGTAGAGTATCCATGCTCCCACTCAAAGTTGTCTAGTAACGACCACGTGTAATATCCTCTGATGTCACATCCATCATCTCTGTTATAACAGTTACAATATATCAAATCATAAGCACGATCAATTGTTCGTCTTCTTTTTTTTTCATAAAAATAGCGGGTCTAAATCTGTATTCCTTAAATTATTGTGTGTTATTTCTCTTGATTTTTAGAAGAGAACACCACATTTCAGTTTTTTTTAATCAAATATCACTAGGAAATTGCAAAACCTAAACAAAACAATAACTGCCTTTGCCTTTACAGTTTCACAATGATTTTTTACTATAAAAATAAAACATATAAATATAAAAAAAACACAGATATCTTAATTAGTAAACGCAGGTATACCTATTTGCGTCTAAGACAATACGGTTTTCTTATTATATATACATAACCTATGGACCGGAGCTTACATTATAGCTTTATGAAGTTGTCGAAGGTGGTCCTTATGATAGCTTATCCTAAAGGTATCCTTGAGAATCTCATCTCTTGATTTTGTACCGTCATCGTAGTCACTGATCCCTACAAAAATAATATACATTGATAGAAAACAAAATAAAAAAAATAGTTTTTCTGACAGTAACAAACAAAAAATTATTCAATTTATTACGATTAGTAGCTAAAAATGTATTTACGCTGTTGATAGATAATAATTTTCTTTTCTTACCGTTCTCTTTTATATAGACGATAGGATTATTGTATTTATCTTTGACGTAGTTTAGAAGTCTTCGAAAACCTTCTGGGTACGAGTAATAGAGTACGCCTCGATCTTGCTGTGTGGGAAAAAAAAGTTCTTAGAATTTTTGTGAACTATTCTTTTTTTTTCAAAAAAAAAATATTCAACTAAAACGTTACATACCCCTGGTCCGATTATGTGGTCACTATGATTTCTTACTGCTCACAAGTAATTATAAAAAAATAAGATTAGGTTACGAGTTTCACTTGAATTTACTCAATACAGAAGTTTTATTTTAATTTTATTTCAAGTAATAACATTCTTACCATTCCTCTCAAATTGATGATCAGTCCTGAATCGAGGTCGTGCAGGGTCAATGTGAGGACGATGAGCGACAAAGCGTGCAGTATAATAGTTTATACCAATAAAGTCCGATGAATTTCTTAACATCATTGATTGTTCTTCTGTGAAAGAAGGCAATCTACTACCAACGTATTTTTTCATAATTTTTGGATAATCTCCGTAAATCACCGGATCCAAATGCCTAATGCATATATAGTAAGTACATTGTCAAGATAAATTAATTTTATAATCCAAACTATATCTTAAAAAAAAATTCATGTGTCTACGTACCAATCTATTTCTACGGCAAGGCCTCGTTCAACAGCATGTTTGTCAGCAGAAGATGTAAAGTCGTAAGGCTCAAGCCACGGAGGCGATATCACAATCCCAATCTTACCATCTTTTGAAGTCTATCATCAGTGCTATCTATGAGATTTTCCCATGATCAAAACGTAAAATAAATTTACATTTTTTTAATGTATACAAACCTTGTTACACTTTCTGAACTCTTGTACTGCCGCGGCATGAGAAAGAAGAAGATGATGTGATACAATGTAAGGCTCGGTGGCCGAGTCACCGGCTTGACACTTACTATTCACCCATTTAGAGCACCTTCCAACCGCTTTGTTGCCCGCGTCATAACCCGCTATACTTATAACGGACGGTTCATTTATAGTTGTCCACATCTTAACTTTGTCTCCGAAGTTTTCAAAGCAAACTCTTGCAAAATTTCGAAAATCTTCTCTGATTTAATTTAAAAAAAGAAACAAAAACGTATTAGTTATAGTTTGGTCTATCTGTATGGAAGTGACTTTATTTATATGTTTAGTTTGCTTACATCATTCGAGGGCTTAAGAAACCACCATACTCGTCCTCGAGAGCTTGAGGATGGTCCCAGTGGTAGAGAGTCACCGAAGGTTGAATGCCTACGTATTTTTACCCACCAACTCATATGATTTGAGATAATATATACCTATGATCTAATTAATCTGATTAAGTTTAATTAATTAATTAATATATACCATTAGCAAGAAGTTCGTCGATGAGAGCGTTGTAGAACTGTAAACCTTCTGTATTTACTCCATCCTTTACCTTTCCACCTTATAATTAAAGATATAGTCTGAGTAAATATTAATTAAGAATTTATGAGTACGAAAACTAATGTAAATTACTTACTGGGTATTAACCTAGCCCACGAAATTGAAAATCTGAAAGAGTCCATATTTAGCTCTTTCAGCAACTTGATGTCATCCTGGTTTCATATTTTTTAGCACTTAAGTAATTAGGAACATAAATTAAAAGGATACACAAGGTATAATTCTTAATGACCTTTAAAACAAGTTTCAGATAAAATTATATATTATACCTTATAACGATGGTAAAAATCGACTGCTACATCTGCATTCTGCATATTGGTTCTTTCTGGAATTGGAATATTTGCAAATCATTATAAAAGTATATTGTCATCAATATATATGAATTTAAAGTAACCATTTGAAAATAATTTTAGGAAATATCAATAGATAATAAACACCTGGAAAAGTGTGGCTGAAGTAATCCCAAATAGTTGGGGATTTTCCACCTTCACTTGTTGCACCTTCGGTCTACAAAGTAATGGATAAAAATTATCAAGCTTAATTTAAAGACACAGAAAAACATTTAATATAAACCCTAAAATGTATATACTCTCTCCGTTTCATTAAAATATATATTTAAAAAAAAAAATTGTCTCATAATTTTTTTAATATTTTTTATAAAAATATTTTGAACTTCTAAAAAATAATTAATTTTATTAAATTAATATTAACTAAAAATTATTAAAAAAAATAGAATTAAAATAATAATATATTTATTAAATTGATTTAATATATTTTTTTAATATGTTTGAAAACACTAATTTAAAAATGAAGTATATAATAGAAATACAAACTTAAACCCATTAAGTACTGTTTACAAGAGGCCCATAATAGTTAACCTAACTCGAGCCAAGGTTTTAAATAAATTTGACCTGAGAGGCCCATGAGATTTTTCTTGGACTCGTATACCGTACTTGTAGATATAGTCAAGAAAGTTAAAAGGCCATATAAAGTCATTTGTCTTATAATAGCAACTCCAGTGGTGGAGTTGTGGAAAAACAATATCTAAACAAATAAATAATAATAATAATAATAAAAAGGAAAAGGTATGAAAGAGAATGATTTTTTTTTAAATATCTCCAATAGAAATATTTGAGACATCTCTAAAAAAATTTGTGCTATGTGTCAACATGCAATTGATTACATCATTTAAAATAAAGTAAAAACAAATTATGTTTTAGAAATATATTAAGATAATATTATTCTGTATTTTTGGATACCCATTTGAAGATACTATCATTAAGGTTGCTCTAAATTCCATGACGTTGATAATTTAATCCTCCACATTTTTTTTTGTTTTTTTGTTTCCTCAAATTATCACCTTTTGTTTATTTCACCATACATAATAAGTAGATTATAGCATGCATTACGAACCAATTGTATCAGACACCAACCAAAAAAGCAACCATACATCATCATAAGCTGAACAACACATCAAAACAATCGATATATAACTCGACTAGCTATTTCATGTACTATCATTTTTTTCTGTGCATGTTACAGTTACAATCTCAAATACCTGAAAAGCCGACGTTGCAGTTCCAAAAATGAAATCATCTGGAAAATCACTTCGATCAAGTAGTCGAGATTCAGGAGAAAGAGAAGTAACATTTTTTGTAAACCACGTCGTCATCAAAAGGAGAATGAGAAAATGCAACTTCATACTTATTATTTGGGTATTTGATATCAAAGATTCTTTGTTTTTCTTTTTCAAAGTGAGAAGAGATGAGATTTGTAGTCGTTACAAACAATGCGTTTCTCTACTTGTATATATAGAGAGAGCCTAGTCTCCTGACGTTCTACGTGTAGAAGTGCATATCCTTATGGTCAAAAACTCTTTTTGCATGTAAAAACTCTCTAGAAAGCTTACAACTTTCACTCCAAAAAGCTGACTATTCTCCTATTACGCACTTCAATGAAATCATGGTCATTGATGTAGCATTCACTATAAACCAATGACCTTTAGTTGAATATTCAATTTACATATAATTATATGTTCTTTAATTTACAGATAAATATATTTTATAGAAAATATATTTAATTTTAGTAGAAGTGGAATTTAAAAATTTAGTTACTGAAATTCAAAACAACATATCAATTATTTGAAATTTCTATGGAATCATGACAAATATTGTACACTTCCACGTAGATCAACTTCACGAGACTACGCTCTATGCATACACGTAGAGAAGCACATTGTTTGTAACGACTAAAATATCATCTCTCCTCACTTTGAAAAAACCCACGAATCGTTAGTATCAAATACCCAAAACAGTAAGAATGGAGTTGCATTTTCTCTAAATTATTACAACAAAACACTCTAAATACTTAAAGTGAGTTTTATGATCCACAATGGTATTACATAGTTTAGTATAACTCCCAACTTCTACACATGCTATAATTAATTATGCTTGTGACCAACCAAACTTCAAAATGATCCAACTTATAAACCACAAATGATAATCGCTGAAAACCAGAAGATTATAGAAAAGAAAGAAGCTATGTGGTCGAAGAAAATCAGGTTATATTATATATTATAATAAACCTCCAATCTGGTTCGTTGTATAAATAACTAAAAGTTTATAATCAAAAAAATCTAAAAAATTTAAACTAATAAAGATAATAATAACTTGATCTTTTGGATTCCTTATTATTTCCTTTTAATCGAGAAAGACAATAATAACAACGGAGATGTTAATAAAACGGAATGGTGCAGCTTACATCAATTGATTTTCTTTGGATACAAAAACTTATTGAACCATTTAGCCGATTTTTTGGGGTATCTCTTACATCCATCTTTGAAATCGACATAAACCATCCCGAAACGAGAGGTGTATCCTGCTGCCCATTCGAAGTTGTCCAACAACGACCACGCAAAAAACCCCTTTACATTAGCTCCAATCCTGTTTCATCATATTTAACAAAAGCATTTGCAACACCGTTACATAAATGTATAGTACGTTTGTTTATTTCCACTTACACATAAAACTAATTATCTTTTTATTTGTCACGTACGGGAAGTGGAATATTTCTTAACATTATAGAGATCAAAAATGCTTACGAGATCGCGTCTTGAACCATCTCAAGATGTCTAGCGTAGAAATCGATTCTGTCTCCATCTTTAAGAAACTTTTTACCGGTATCAGTTTCATCTCTTCCTACAATTTATATCATCCGGAAACTAACACTCATTGTCAAATATTCATAAGTATATATATCAATCAAATAAAGCTCATGAAGTTGTGAATTACCGTTTTCGGTTATGTAGATGACCGGGTCTTTGAACTTATATTTTGCATAGAGGATAAGATCACGGATTCCCTTTGGATATATCAAAAGCCAATCTGATCCAGCCTATAAAAGTAAAACCATTGGCTATATGAGACTAGTCTATGATCTCTGAACCTTGGCTGGTCCACTAGACCGTGTAATTTTGTAAGGTTTTATGATACTAGTCTAGACAAGTACCTTTGGACCGATGGGAACTCCTTCTCTTTCACCTGTTAACATATATAGTTTTTGCCTCATAAAAATTCGACTAAATGTAATTTAAAATGATGAAATTAACTAGGATGATGCCAAAACCGACCTGTGACACTGGCACAAGGATCAGAGAAGAGTGTAACATATTCGGTAGGGCAGGGGACATCCTTTGCGTAAGCGGAAGAGTAATAATTTATGCCAATGAAATCATATGAGCCCTTAAGCATCTTAGATTGTTGTGCGGTGAATGTAGGTAGACGACCGCCTTTAACGTTGTTGACCATGTCGGCTGGGTACTTACCGGTCACAAGTGGCTCTAGAAAGTAGTCAAATGTGAAGGCCATGATTCGTGCCGCAGCTAACCTATCTTCAGCTGATTCCGTATACGGCAAGTACCAACCCGCGTTCAAAGCGATACCAACTTGACCTTTTTGAGATGCCTGTTGAGTGATATTCAAGAGCCGATTATTAAGACTAGGGAAAGATATAAACACAAAAAGAATAGATGATTTATAGTATGGGTTAGTTCCCACGTATGATGGTTATGAACGTTGTCGGTTTAGGTAACTTGAAGATCAAGAAACAGAGTGGAAACTTGTTTATTTTTTTACTCACCCTGTATTTTTCTCTGTAGATTTTTACAGCGGCTCCGTGAGCAAGGAGGAGGTTGTGACCGACGATATAAGGCTCGGTAGCTCCATCTCCGCCGGTGCAATTAGGGTTTGTGAAATTGGAGCATCTTCCTGGAGCCATTCCACCTGCAACATACCCTTGTTGCACCACTGTCAATGGCTCGTTCAATGTCATCCAGTGCTTCACTCTGTCTCCAAAATTCTTATAGCAAATATCCGCATAATCTCGAAAATCGTTTCTTTTTCATCCACCATAACAAAACAAAAAAAAATAAACTCAATAAAATCACCTATTTTTTGTTAGTATATATGAACTCTTTTACTGTGATATTAAAATTATACTTTTGGAGTACTTACACAATTTCTGCCCCACGGAAACCTTCATAAGCATCTTCAAGGCTTTGTGGTGTGTCCCAATGGAAAATTGTGGCAAAAGGCTTAATTCCTATAGACAATTACATTAATGCTTGTGTAGCCGTTATCACTAAAAAAAACATATCTTATAGTTGAAGGGTGAAAAAATGATTAGTAGATATCTCTCCAAGACTATTTTCTTAATGTCAGAAGATTCCTTCTATAAGTGTTATAAATAATTTAGTGGTCAGCATGTAGTTTTTCCAAATCTGTACAGAAATCAAACTATACCACTTAGGTCGTCCAGTTATCTCTTAACTAAAATTTCTCATCAAATATATTAATATTTAAGGTGAAGTGGAAAAATTTAGGCATAATTTTTTTTTCAAAAATTTGAGAAACTCACATAATAAATATTAATATATTTGATGAAAATTATAGTTTGGAAATCACCAATAATTATTTCATTATTTCGAACTCGGCCAGCTTTGGTTTATCTCGTTGGCATTATGTTTTTGTATTTTGAAGATAGAAACTCAAGACAAAAAAAGCATGAACAATAAGAAGTCATTAGAAGAAAATCTTTAGTATAAGCATAATACTGTGAAATAAATTTGTTAACTAATGCATCACAGTTGAAAGTACATACATAAGTCTTAGTAGTAGTTTGGTGTGGTCTGGAACACGTTGGGATTATAGACTTGGCTGTCAAAATATTACTATTAAAACTAACACGATACAATTAATTAAACTTTGATTTCCGTGAGAAGAATCAAGTCTTGATTATCGGGGATCTTGTCTAGGAAGTTATTTTCATTGATCGATATAAACAAATGACTGAATATAACAGAAACTTTTTTGACAAAAGGGTATTCAAAATCTAAAAGAAACTTAAGCATCATTTTCCTTTTAATATTTTTGCCAAATAAAACTTACTAATCTTAGAATATCTATATGTTCATTAGTTTAAAAGCATAAAGAGCATGTCACAAATACAATAACAAATAATTTTTAGTATTTGAAAAAAACTATATGATTAATTAAATTGAAAGTGAACCGATAATAAAAGTACAAAAAAGATTCTTACCAGATTCTTAAAATTTCTAGTCTGGAAAATAATATAGTAGAGAAAAATCACTTATATTTTTAAAAATTATAGTATTATAATAGAAAAATATATTTGGTTATGTGAGTTCTTTTGTATTTTCTTATTACAATTATTGTGTTATATTTGCATATGTAATAATAACGATCATTTGTTTCTGAACCTTTTTATTCACGAAATAAAATTTAAATAAACAAATGATCCTAGAAAAAGAGTTCAAGTGCTTTCGAGGATTCGGACATCTTTGGTATAAAACAGGAAGGCAAAGCAGAAGATGTTAAGAATCTCTTCCTCTTCTTGTTAACAACAGAGTTCAACATCAACCCTTCTTTCTCTGAATCTTCTTCAGTCTCTTCTTTCTTCAAAAACTCTTTGAACCACATTGCCGACATTTTTGGATAACGTTTTAAACCATTGTTGTAGTCTACGTAGAATAGTCCGTATCGAACACCATAACCAGCGTTCCATTCGCAATTGTCAAGCAATGACCATGCATAGTACCCTTCTACTTGAACACCATCCTCCCTAAAAACAGAATTATACACAATTAAATTTTTAAACAAAAAATGATGTATAAAGCGGTTGGTTCCTTTTATGCTCTAGACTGGCCGTGCAAACAAGAAACATGTGCACAAAAGAAAAAAAAAAAAAAAAAAAACTCAATTAAAGCTTTGTGCACACATTTCTTGTTTGCATGGCCGGTCCGCAGCATAAAAAGAATCGACCCCTTAAGACATCATGATTTTAGTTGTATATAGGGCGCCATAAAAGTTTTACATGAATAACAAGGACTTCAAAAATTTAAGTGAATGAAGGGAACAAAAAAAATTGAAAATGTTGGAACGGTTGCCAAGTAACTAAAAGAGAATAGGGACTCACTTGATGGCTTGGTGGATGCTTTGGAGATGTTTTTCGTGGTACTCTGTCCTCTGAAGATCCATCAGATTCGAGAGTTTAGCTTTCTTTTCATAGTCTATATCGCAATGTCCTATACAATATGGTTGGAACTTTTAGTTACTTTCACATACGGAAAAAGAGTTCTTTGGAAGCTACAGATGAATGAATATAAAAAATGAAGTTTACCATTTTCAGTTATCATAAATTTAGGGCTTCCGTATTTGTTTTTTGCATGATTTAGAAACTTTCTTAAACCTTGCGGGTATAAAAAGTCCCATTCTGAACCACCTCTAGGACCCAAAATTTCTCCAGCTTTGTTTTGTTCTGTTTCATAATAAAGTAACGAAAAACTTGTGAGCCAAATATCGAATTATGCGTTTGGATAGAAAATAAAAACTCACTTTTCCATTCGATACGTGCGTCGGATCTCCAATTTGGAGTGTTATGATCGACGTCAATAGTATTTTTAACGTAGAAGGCACTGTAATAATTTACTCCCACGAAGTCAAAAGATCCTTTTAACTTCTGAGATTGAGCTGTGGTAAACGACGGTAATCTTTTTCCTATTGATGTTTTCATGACTTCAGGATAATCTCCGTAGACCGTTGGATCCATATGCCTTCAAATATCAAACCCCCCAAAATATTTCTTAGTCAACATAATAATATAAAAAAATTGATATCCAAAATAGAAAGAAATTTCAATAAGATCAATCACTCACCACCCAAACATAAATTCCATGGCACGCTCAACCGCGTCTAGATCATCAGGACAGTTCGAGTCGTAAGGTTCGAACCAGACCGGACAATGTGCAATACCGATTTTTCCATCTTTACACTGTAACATGTAATATCATTTTTATAAATTTATTGATAATCAATTCGCTAAGATCCTAATATATATAGGACATGCATGCAAATGCAAGTTTATAAGAATTAAAGACAATATTTATATCAATTATATCCGTACCTTTGGGTTATTCCTGAAGACTTCAACAGCTTCGGCATGAGCTAAGAGTAGATTGTGACTAACCGTGTAAACCTCGAGACCAGATTCACCGGCTAAAGCTGCTTCGTTCATATATTTAGAGGCACGGCCGGGAGCTTTTCTCCCGGTATCGTAACCACCAATACTGTAAACCCATGGCTCGTTTAGTGTAACCCAATATTTCACACGGTCTCCAAATTCCTCAAAACATATGGAGGCAAAATCGCGAAAATCATCACTGCACCAATTATGATTGTTAGTATATTCACAAAGTTAGATGTATATAAAAGAGATATAAATTAACGTTAATGAATTAGTATGAATGAATGAGTTTATTCTTACACAGCTTTTTCGCTTACAAAGCCGTTGTATTCATCTTCTAAGGCTTGTGGAGTATCCCAATGGAACAAAGTCGCTAGAGGTGTGATTCCTGTTATATAGGATCATGTTAATTAGAAGAAAATAAACAATTACATATGATAACTCAATATATACACACGAGAGGGATTAGGGTTAGATACCGCTGGCTAGAAGTTCGTCGATGAGATCGTTATAGAATTTGATTCCTTCCTTGTTCACTCCTTTGCTTTTCTTTCCATCTATTTTTGGTAGAGAAGATAAGGTTAAATCTACATATTTTCACTAACGAAAAATAGTTTAATATTTATAGCTTACGAGGAAGAATACGAGGCCACGAGATTGAGAATCTGAATGAATCCATATTGATATCTTTCATTCTTTGAATATCTTCTTTGTATTGGTGATAAAAGTCCACTGCTTTGTCCGCATCAGAGTAACAATTCCTTTCTACGCATATAGGTTAACGTTTAAATTAGTTTAATGCATATGTATCGATTCAAGTTAACAATTAAGAAACGAATACATTTACATATAATATGATATAAACCTGGATGCTTGCGGACGAAAGTATCCCAAACACTTAGCCCCCGAGAGGCATCGTTCACGGCTCCTTCGTATTGGTAGGCCGATGAGGCAGTCCCGAACAAGAAGCCTTCAGGGAAATTGGATCGGCTAAATGTATTCTTAGCTGTGTAAATCTTCTTTCCTCTGATATAAAATTAAAACAGGTTAAAAACGTGTCTTCATTACACATATTAAGTTAAGTTACTATTACTTACGGCATCATCTTGTTTTGCAACTTATGATCTTTTCAAGGAATGAAGCTGGAGTTATTTATTTATTTCTCCCAAACATATATAATAAATGAAATGAATGTAATGAGATTTGGGTTGTGACTGTGGTAAGGTTTTATATAGGGAAATGAAATCCCATTAAGGACAAAGAAAATTCAAACTTTAAATTAGTCAAATTAGTTGCCTACGTGAACTACGTCCATATGACTTGGCTTGCTTTATTTGATTCGAATTAATTTTGGCAACTATAACCAAAAGAGTAGGGTGTGTATGGGTTACCTTCGCCTTGTGTGTTCATGTGCCAACTAGATTCTCCTATGTTGACTTCAAAGGAAAATATATAGTATAAAATACGTACTAAATAAGACAGTGCCGGGGAAAATACGATGCGACTAGGGTGAATTTTAGATTTTTGGATATATATTTTTCCTTTCCCTGAAACTATAAATTTCAATCTTTTTTATTTTTAATAATATAGGAATTGTTAATATTCATTTCCAATTCGATTAAAAGATCACTCTGGGTGATAGTGGATCAGTCATCAGTGTATGGTCTGGTCTGGCTTTATTGTCTTTTGAGAATTTTAGATCCTAAAACTTAGTTATTTATTTGGTTCTCAAAAACTATAAAAATTTAAAATATGATAAATAGAAATTGGCACTTTATTTATTTCTTATAAGTACATAACCAACATAACTAGTTAATTATTTTATTTTTCAAAATTAACCTCTAATAATAATATAATTTTCCAAAACTCAAAGTCTATAATTGATTAGTTTGTACTCAGATCCGGTCTGACTATGACTACTTTGCCTTTTCGTCTTATATGTATTAACTACGAATGTAATTAACACATGTAGTTATACTAAAAGGGTAAAGATCGACACCATAATCTGAAAGCTACTATAACTCCATAAATAAAAACCAAAACTGAAAAGCTACTATAACTGTACAATATTGTGAAATGCTTATGGTACAGTAGAGAAATTTTAAAAAATTCAAATTCACAAAAACACATTATTTGGTACGACATATTTTCTTTTAGAAAGAAACAAAAACTAGTACAACAATCTTACATTGGATCATTTGTTACACACAAATGCACTCAAATCTACAATTACAATAAATAATTTCTTTTGTTAAAGTTTTAAAATTGATAAATGAAAATTATCTTTCTTATTTTGAAGTTAAATGCTTTAGGAAAATCTCTATACAAAAGCATAATGATAACAGGACATGATTGTAAAATTTTATAACCATATGTAGAGGCTTGATTTTTCTAGTCATATGATAAATTAGCTATACTTTCTAAATATGACAATATTTTCATCTAACATAAATTTGCTTGATCTTGGCGATTTATGTTTTTGTTTCTTCAAATATATGGCATTGAAAATTCAAAACAGCAAAAGTTAGGGATATCTTTTCTTTCTCCATAAAAGTAAACACCGTGCTCGATCCTTTGTCTTAGTCAAAATTCTTCAATTTTAATTTTGTACAAGTAAATCATCAGTCAATAGATGTGTCGAATTTTCGTAGCGTGGCACGATCCCCAGTTTGTATTCATGCATGTACTGTACGGGTATGTGACTCTGTGGCTAAGAGAAAATAATAATATTAGTCAAAACGAGAAACTAATAGTATAAATTAGTTCACTATGACGACCAAAATTAATAGTTTATTTTTTTTCCATTTTCAACAAACCTCGAGGAAAAGCAATAAAAGACGACTCGACGATTAATTTACTCTAATCAAATTTAACAACAACTTCAACTAAAAACAATGCTAGAAAATCACAACAGTTGCCAAAACAGGAACCTCAACCTTAGTCTTTTCAATTATCTTAATCACATCGTGTAATCTTGTGGATTTCGGTGTAATTTTATATAACAAAAGTCTTTACATGATTAACAAGAAGATACGTGGAAAATGTGCATTCGTGTAATTTGATATATTTTTTTTGCTCCCATAGTCTAAATTGGAAGATATTCATAGTTTTTTGTTAATAGCGTAGAAAATGTTCATTGGTGTAAATTAGTTTAAAACCCCATTTTAGGTCAATATTTAACTGAAATAAATCTCAAATATATCTGTTACTAGATGTTCTCTACGTAATAAACTCTCAAACACCGCCTTAGTTGATCCATTAAACCAAATTTTGAACGTCCCGGGTACGTAACAATTATATAACGAATTTTACAAAACAGATAAATCCAGAAAATAAAACTTAATCGCGTTTATCGTGAACAAGTTTTTTTTCAGAAAAAAAAACCAGTTGACTTTAAATTTATAATTTGTAGCAATTCTTGTATATTTATAAATTTTGTAAAGAACACTTCCACATTTCAACTATGTATTGTATATTAGAATCGACCGTCTTCGGAGACACCGCGTAAAATTTGAGTACGAGTGAGGTTTTGCAAGTTTTTTAAACTTATTATACCTCGTGATTACATAAGCATGCATGGTAGGTTAATTAGAGAGCGACAAAATCAAGAATTG
This sequence comes from Moricandia moricandioides, assembly GCA_905132885.1. Lineage (NCBI taxonomy): Eukaryota > Viridiplantae > Streptophyta > Magnoliopsida > Brassicales > Brassicaceae > Moricandia > Moricandia moricandioides. The sequence continues at coordinate 553,302 of CAJHQQ010000029.1, forward strand.
AAAGTTTTTATATAGTTTTTCTACCTTTAGTCAGCTATTTCACTCTTTCCAAGTTTGAACAAGAACTTTCGTAGACGTCCCAATTACTTGAACGCAAAGATTTATCATTATTTTATCAAAAAAGATAATTAACGCTAACTGCTATTTTTATCGTATGTAGAAATTATATCGTACAGTACTTACAATAACAATAATAATATTTTTCTTATTACTGAAGATATAAACGAAATACATGTACGTACAACACGATCACAAACCAAAAATAAAATTAGAAAAATTGTTCTGAGTAAACCCTTTAGTCAATCTTTAATAATATGTTCTTACATTTTTTACACCAAAAAACACTGTTCTGAAAACTATAAAAACCTCTAAAATAGATCGGATATGATTGTTCTTTTC